>OX155963.1:18856260-18901260 GCA_944548615.1 Micropterix aruncella
CGGATGTGCACGACGAGCACTAATTGCAGTGAATAGAACACAGCTAATAGGAATATTAGCAATATATATATATATATATATATATATATATATATATATATATATATATATATATATATATATATATATATATATATATATATATATATATATATATATATATATATATATATATATATATATATTATATATATATATATATATATAGTATATATATATATATATATATATATATATATATATATATATATATATATATATATATATATATATATATATATATATATATATATATATATATATATATATATATATATATATATATATATATATATATATATATATATATATATATATATATATATATATATATATATATAATAAGGTTTGTAAAGAAATCCGTTTATAGGATGATGTTTTTATTTAAAATAAAATTAGTAAAAGCTACTTAAAATGTAGCAAAGGAAATCCCAGCTTGTATTGGGAAATGCTTATGTTTGAATGAGATGTACTTACGGATGTGCACGACTTTCGACGGTGCAATGTAAGTTTAATTAGCTTGATAATTAAATTAGTAATTGCTACATAAGTAGCTTTTACTAATTTTATTTTAAATAAAAACATCATCCTATATATATATATATATATATATATATATATATATATATATATATATATATATATATATATATATATATATATATATATATATATATATATATATATATATATATATATATATATATATATATATATATATATATATATATATATATATATATATATATATATATATATATATATATATATATATATATATATATATATAGTCCTAGATAACAATGAGTACTAGGTAATAAAAAATATTAATAATAATTTGTAATAACATGTATATAATAAATACCTAAATAAAATAAATATAAACATGTGTACCTACATAAAAAAAATATTATTTTAATATTGTCATAAATGTGTTTTCCGTCTCTCTTCTCCGAATTTTTTTTAAGTTTACTAAAAAAATATTTCGACTTACTGTAGCGGTATGTCCCTTGATTGCAGCAGAAACTAATACGCTGCTGTTTACCAAAATGTTTATAAAAAAAAGAAACATTATAAAGATGTACTAGAATAAAAATAAACCGTTAAACATTGTGAAACTGAGCTGACTATAAGTATTATACAATGGTAATATCATTAAAGAAAACAATAATTTACCTGTAACCCATACGCTAAATTAAACATAGCGACAGATCCTGATAAATTATCGAAAATTTCCCGAAATATACGCCAATCATGAATAAGATCTCGACGATTAACAAACTTATCAATTTTCAAACCGCATAATTTTGCGAAAGGATTTAAATACTTAGATTGTCTGTTTATACAAATTGCTCCAGCATTTTCAAGGTGGTTTACTAAAAATCTATTGAATAGCTGATGAAATGATGATATTAAATAAATAATTAGGCAATTGTTCACAATAGTAAGCTCTACGAGAGTGATGGTAATATAGGACATCCAATATTCATCCAAGTAAAAGGGAAACGCAACGATGTCTGCACAGAATGTGGCGAAGCCGATAAATATTGCTAACGAGAGTGAGCAAACTGCAAGCAAATTTAAAGCACACCAATAATTATTTTTCTTAAATATCATTAAAGTACACATGCAGTCAATTTTTCGGAGAAGATCTTTCTTTACGTTATTTCTAGATAACACTGTCATCAGCAAAATTACGCAAAGAGTTCCGTCGAATATAATCTGAAAAGCGAAATTAATCAGGTAATCTATAGGGTTTTCCAAATAATGTCTTATAGATGCCCCATAAATAGTATACGCTTGGAAACACAATATGCTTAAATAGAGAATTGAAATATATAGCTTTTGTATTCCAGAAGTTTGTAATATAAGGTTCTGTCGAATAATGAATGGCGACATTCCGAATGGTGGTAAAATTCTACGAAGAATTTTTAGCAACTCTTTAACCATGATTGAATATTTTTTCAAAGCCTAAATTCGAATGTATAAATCCAAAGGCCCAAGCTCCCACTTGCATTAAATTCAAATACAATAGCCCGTACAGTAAGACTGGCATTAATCAAGTATTTAAAACCATTACATATATTGCCCCTTCAATTATATAAAAGTATTATTCAATTTAATCAATAAAATTACATGACAATTATTAATGAGATACGATCAAAGCAAATAGGATAATAAATGCCCTTTCATTATTGCAAGTAATAAAAATAATATAGCAGTAACTTGAATCCTATGAGTACTTTCCAAAAAATATTTAAAAAATATTTGGTCATTTTTATGGCATTGCTTTTAATAAACTCTTCCTATTCGCAATAGAAAAATGTCAAAAAATATCTAATCTGTTAATTATTATTTAAAAAAACGGAGGAGGAGGAGAAGGAAGGACAAGAACAGACTTTAAAAATTATAATATAAGGTATTTTTTCCGATTTTCTAAGATACCAGCCCTAGATGTAAGAGGAGAAAGGGGATATCTTAGCATATTTTCCCAATATCAGATGTATTTTATGGTTTTCACAGGATGGCACGATTCGACATTGATGTGCGATTTGAACGTCTTCGAGAGTAACGGCAAATACGGATCAATCCAACAAGTATCAACTTCAATGTCCTGTTGATTCACTGTGCCAATTGTTGATGTTCAATTGGTCGCAGTAGATCGGCGACGATACTGTGGATAACCGTCATTACCGGTAATTTCCTCTCGTACTAATGCCCGTGGATAACCCTTCGAATATTTTCCGTCGACCATACACGTAGAATTATATGCATGTTTGCTGAAACACGCCATACGTAATTTTTTGTCGAATCAGACTTTTTACTGAATTTCGCTACTTTATTCCTCGGTGCATCGATTGCGTTCAAAAGCATTCCATATTCATCTATTAATTGTGTGCCTAAAAAGAAGCGTTGAAAAGAGTTATGAGTACTGATACAATCCATATCATGGATATGGATTGTCCTAGCACTCACTCTGGTGAGAATGTGCTTTCTTAACACCAGGAATAAAATGTATATATAGGATCAGATGAAGTGTGTACATATATTATTAAATATCTCAACAAAAAATGGTTACCAAAGCGTTACCGAAAAACGTGATGATCCACGGAGATAATAGTCAGATACACACCCAGAGGGCAGCATCTGGCTGAGGGCAGCAGCTGACAGACAGACAGGGAAGAAGAAGGAAGGGGCCCACGTCCAACAGTGGACCAAACCAGGCTGAGGAAGAAGAAGAAGAAGACACACCCAGAGAAAATAAGATCTGTTTCGCCACCTCGCAGTTCCATCATTTTATGATCTAGTGATCTAGTGGGTTGAGGGCATAATACCAGTGCAATGCTAGGAACATAACAATGGTTTGGTACAAAAACATTTTTACTTGTGATTTGGGGCATTTCAGTTTCTACTGCCTACTAAATCTGCATGCATACCCAGATGGAAAGTGGGCCATTATTTTTTTTTTAATAAGTTTTGATGAAATGCGTCGAGTTTGTTTGAGAAATGTACAAAATCTCAGAAACTTTAACATGGCCGATTACCGAATGTAATTCATTTGATGAATAGATTTAAAATTAGACAGTGGGCTCGATTGCGTTTCTTCGTGAACTAAAATGGGTTCTAAGTTCGGTAGGTAGTATTTATCGACGATCGTTCGTTTCATATTCCGCTCTAACGTATTGCTCTGTCTCGTTCGATTGGACTAATTTTAGTTTTAGTTCACAAAGGAAAGGCAATCGGGCCCAATGTGTGTTGAGTGGAGTGTTAAAATGTATAAAATATATTGTTGGTTTAATGTATAAAATATATTGTATTGTATTTTAAATCCGAATTGCTATAACAATCTATATCCAGCTATGATTGCTGAAATACCCATATTAATGTTTTTTTTAAACAATACCTGTTAATAAGCAGTTTTTGTAATCAACTATAAAGTTTTTTTAATGCTAACTTGTAAAATTTTCTAGCAGATTGCAATAAAAAAATATAAAATAACTGCTTATCTTACGGATAAAACAGTTTTTTTTATTTCCTTATATTTAAGTGCATGTCATATGGTATATTTCAGCAATCATGCATTCAATTGTTATTTAATCTTCCAAGGGGCCATAAATCATTTTATTAGCAACGACCTCATGCATCTGCTTCTTCACCGCCAATTTTAGCTGATATCACATCGTCGATAACATTTACATGTATTCGAGAGCTTTATAAAAAAAAAATTGGCATCTACACATGCGTTCTATAAGTTGGAAGAGTTTTACAGCTTGTATATTAGATTTAAACAGTTGAGGACATGAAATACTATTTTGAAATATTGATTTTTTATACGCTTCAGGCTATTTAGCTGTTAGGTTGACTTTTGAAACAGTATCATTTCCAAATGTTGTTGGTATTTTAATTAGTGGATAACCTTACAAAGTTCCATTTTTTTTTTGTTTTGTTACGTATTTTTAAAAGTGCCATTTTATTTTGTTTCTCTTTGTTGTGTCTTTTAATTTGACATTATTGCCACATTTTTTCTCGTTTGTTATTCCAATTGACATTTATGACTTTTATCTAATATGTTATTTATCTAATATCCTAATATGTATGTTTTTGACGTTTTCACCAGATTATGTATCAATATCAATCAATAAGATTATTTGATTGTTGTAGATACCTAGTCTTTTTTTTAAATAAAACTGATTATGATTATGATTCGGTCTTACCTTCTCAATCAACCAAATGAGAATACGTGCGTGTGGCAATCCGAAATTCTGCCACTCCACCGAATATCCAGAAGCGCGTCTCGGCGAACATGCGATGCATCACTATGAAATCCATCACTGATTTCATTTTCTGTTTGATGACTCTCGCGGTCGATAGGTGATTGGCCAGGTAACAACTATCCACTGCTGATTTCACCTGAATGTGATGAACAAACCGTGCGTTTTTTATAAGTGCAGAAACCATGTAATGGTGATACTTAGAACTGACCATCATAATTGAATGCGTATACAAAATTTCGTATCTGGGCTGTTGACCGTTGATGAGTTCCCTCGTTGGAAGCCAACTCTGGGTGCCGCAGTCTTGTCTTAGTGAAACTTAAAACGGGCTGTCGTAATGAATGCAAATATAAAATTTCGTGTCTGCGCTGTTGACCATTAAAGAGTCCACTCGTCAGGAGCCAACCCTCGGTGCAGCAGCCATGTCATGGTGAAACTTAGAACGGGCTATCATAACTGAATGAGTATACAAAATTACGTGTCTGTGCTGTTGACCGTTGAGGAGTCCCCTCGTCAGGAGCCAAACCAGGGTGTAGAATCAGGTCATGCTTACCATATAAAAGATGCATTGTCATCGAAATTGAACCAACATATAAATTTTCAACTTCATACCTATAATAAAATTTGAGGAGTTTTCTCAATTCCTTATGGATGCCATCATCAGAACAGGTTTTTGATCAAAATGGGACCAATCTGTACGTATATTCTTTCAAATAAAAGAAGAATTTTCCTAATCGGTTCATAAATAGAAGAGTTTTGGATACAACCGAATTGATAACCTCCTCCTTTTTTTACGTAGGTTAAAACGACAGAGCAAAACAACAAGAAAGCATAAAATACAATTTTATTTAAATAAAGTTAGTGATCAACAATATAGTACAAAGTGTGATAATAACAGGAACTATTCATTAATTGATTATTCCGCTTATTGAATTACGATTCCCATATCAATTTTTGCGATTGTTTGATAAACAAATGAATTATAAAAAAAATGTAACTACCAACATAACCGCAAAGATCAAAGGCAAAAGATAATTCTAAAGTAAACATTCTCAAAGCATTTATATTTAGAGAAGTATTTTGAATAATCTTTAACAATTGAAGCAAATTTTCTCTCATTACATCCTGTAATTTATCAGATAGCAAAGCTTTGCAGATTATTAATTTCGAATTAAAGATGTTTATATGGAGACATTCAGCACTAATTAGCATCAAAAATAAATATATGATAAATCTTGCATTCCAGATGTAAACTGAAATTCCATTTAGAAGCTCATAAGCGTAGGAAATGTCCTGAAAAGTTTTAAATATTTAGTATACTTTCGGGTATGTCACTCTTCTGAGTCTTGGAACAGTACATATAAACTGAATGTGTGAAATCTGGCAAAAAAGAGCTGAATCAAAATAACTCATCGTAAAAAAACACATCTACTATAATATGTTATTAGAATGGTTAGATAAAGGTCTAAAATTTCTTGTCATAAAAAAAAATATGTATAACCTTCCATATATATTATTTAAAAATACGCATAGTAATAGCAATCAAAAGAGCAAAAATGGCTGTTTAATATTAGGATAAGGTTTTTTATAAAATCTCTGTCAATTTCTAAGTAAATTGATAATAAATATCAATGAGATAAAAAATTAGATTTATTTAGTTATACAGTACAGTTGAGCAAATAAATCTGCAAAGAAATTAAAATCAGAAAAATCTAATGAGATTTTGTTGAATTAAAAAAAACTGTTACAATTCCAAAGGGTTTGAGTTAATTTAAAACGTTTTTCCACGTATAGTCTTGAGATTAAGGCGATTAATATTTTCGATAATATTTTAAATAGTTGAGAATGAGTTATGATCACAGCAAAAGCATTTGAATATTTTAACTAATCAACTCGTATTATTTATGAGCAGGTACTTTAATGACAATATATATTAAACGTCGGTAATTCATCATTATATAATCAATTCCAATATCTACCTATCTGTATATGATTTATATTTAATAACTAATAATATTTCAGCAATTGTCATCCTACGAATTGATATTTTTTGAGTTTACTGCAATGTAATTTCTAGGTTGTGAATTTTATTTTATTTTTATTTAATTCCAAGACCAAACCATTATATACTTTTATAAGGAGAACACCAATAATAAAATGGTTATGAAAATAACAACTATATACAAGTACTAAATGACAATGAGTAATAGGTAATAATAAATAATATTAATAATTGGTAATAATATGTATATAATAAATATTTAAATAAAATAAATTATTTTAATATTGTCATAAATGTGTTTTCCGTCTCTCTTCTCCGAATATTTTTAAGTTTACTAAAAAATACTTCGACTTACTGTAGCGGTATGTCCCTTGATTGCGATAGAAACTAATAAGCTGCTGTTTATCAAAATTGATGAAAAAAAAAGAAACGTTGTAAAGATGTACTAGAATAAAAAAGAAACCTTTAAACATTGTGAACTTGATTGAGCTCAAACCTGAACCTATAAGTATTATACAATAGCAAGATCATTAAAGAAACCAATAATTTACCTGTAGCCCATACGCTAAATTAAACATAGCGACAGATTCTGATAAATTATCGAAAATTTCCCGAAATATACGCCAATCATGAATAAGATCTCGACGGTTAACAAACTTATCAATATTCAAACCGCATAATTTTGTGAAAGGATTTAAATACTTATATTGACTTTTCAAACAAATTGATTCAGCATTTGCAAGGTAATTTACCAGAAATCTATTGAATAGCTGATGAAATGATGATATTAAATAAATAATTAGGCAATTGTTCACAATAGTAAGCTCTACGAGAGTAATGGTAATATAGGACATCCAATATTCATCCAAGTAACAGGGAAACGCTACGATGTCTACACAGAATGCTGCGAAGCCAATAAATATTGCTAACAAGAGCGAGCAAACTGCAAGCAAATTTAAAGCACACCAATAATTATATTTCTTAAATATCATTAAAGTACACATGCGGTCAATTTTTCGGAGAAGATCTTTCTTTACGTTATTTCTAGATAACACTGTCGTCAGCAAAATTGCGCAATGAGTTCCGTCGAATACAATCTGAAAAGCGAAATTAGTCAGGTAATCTATAGGGTTTTCCAAAGAATGTCTTATAGATGCCCCATAAATAGTATACGCTTGGAAACACAATATGCTTAAATAGAGAATTGAAATATATAGCTTTTGTATTCCAGAAGTTTGTAATATAAGGTTCTGTCGAAAAATGAATGGCGACATTCCGAATGGTGATAAAATTCTACGAAGAATTTTTAGCAACTCATTAACCATGATTGAATATTCTTTAAGACCTAAATTCGAAAGTATAAATCCAAAGGCCCAAGCTCCCGCTTGAATTAAATTTAAATACAATAGCCCGTACAGTAACACTGGCATTAATGAAGTATTTAAAGACATTACATATACTGTCCATTCAATTATATAAAAGTATTATACAATTATATAAAAGTATTATACAATTTAATCAATAAAATTACATGACAATTATTAATGAGATACGATCAAAGCAAATAGGACACTAAATGCCATTTCATTATTGCAAGTAATAAAAATAATATAGCAGTAACTTGAATCCTATGAGTACTTTCCAAAAAATATTTAAAAAATATTTGGTCATTTTTATGGCATTGCTTCTAATAAACTCTTCCTATTCGCGATAACAAAATGACAAAAATATCAAATCTGTTAATTATTATCAAAAAACGGTGGAGGAGGAGGAGAAGGAAGGACAAGAATAGACTTTAAAAATTATAATATAAGGTATTTTTTCCGATGTCTTTTGTATCACTATGTATTGGTTTTCACAGGATGGCACGATTCGACATTGATTTGCGATTTAAACGTCTTCGAGAGTAACGGCAAATACGGATCAATCCAACAAGTATCAACTTAAATGCCCTGTTGATTCACTGTGGCAACTTGGGTTTTCGACTACAGCGGGCGAGCCCGTCACCTCAGGAAGTTTTAACGATTAGTCGTTCTATATCCCTGGAGTGAGCGCAGAAGACTTGGGGACAAAACAGTCCACCATCAAGCTACGCCACAAGCCCGTAAGAGGCCAACGCCTTAGGCGTGAGATAGCCAGGAATGTTACCCAGCGGGCCGACACTCACGCCCTTACTTCCAATTGTGACCAGATTACTCCGGTCTCTCGATTGGTTTAGAGTTCGAGGTCGCTTGCGCGGTCCTCTCCCTTACGAAGCGGTGAAACGGTGTATACCGAATCTATCGCGGACCACAGCGTCCTTTGCCTGGCTGTTCACCCAGGATCGGATGGCCGATGGTCATTTCAAGAGTAGTCGCCGTAAGGTCCGCAACCACCCCCGCTCTATAGGAAACAGTACTGCTTCCAGACTCCCCCGACTGTTAGTCGGTGCACAGTCGATTGGCTTACGCCGCACGGTGCGCAGACCGTCCAGGAGCGCCAGAAGTTTGATTCCTAGGGGAAACTGACCATAAGGCCAGAGTCCTACCCAGGCTCGCACTTCATGTGTGGAGGCCGTCGAAAAGGTGTTGAACCCGTGAGTGTGACCCAACCCTGAACAGAATGGGTCTTCGTGGCCAACTCAGCAAGGACCCATTAACTCCCCTTTTAATTCACTGTGGCAATTGTTGATGTACAATTGGTCGCAGTAGATCGGCGACGATACAGTGGATAACCCTTATTACCGGTAATTGCCTCTCCTACTAATGCCCGTGGATAACGCTTCGAATATTTTCCGTCGACCATACACGTAGAATTATATACATGTTTGCTGAAACACGCATACGTAATTTTTTGTCGAATCAGACTTTTTACCGAATTTCCCTACTTCGTTCCTCGGTGTATTGATTGCGTTCAAAAGCATTCCATATTAATATTCAACTATTAACAGTGCCTAAAAGAAAGTCTTGAAAATAGTTATGAGTACTTTATTTTTTATTTTTTATTTATTTTTATTTTACATTCCATTTTTACAATCCATATCATGGATATGGATTGTCCCAGCACTCACTCTGGTGAGAACGTGCTTTTATAACACCAGGAATAAAATGCATATATAGGATCAGATAAAGTGTGTACATTTATTATTAAATATGTCAACAAAAAATGGTGACCAAAGCGTTACCGAAAAACGTGATGATCCACGGGGATAATAGTCAGATACACACCCAGACTGCAGCAGCTGACAGACAGACATGGAAGAAGAAGGAAGAGGCCCACGTCCAGGTGTGGACCAAACCAGGCTGAAGAAGAAGAAGAAGAAGATATACCCAGAGAAAAAAAGATCTGTTTCACCACCTCGCAGTTCCATCATGTTATGATCTAGTGGGTTAAGGGCAAATACCAGTGCAATGCTAGGAACATAACAATGGTTTGGTACAAATATATTTTTACTTCTGATTTGGGTCATTCCAGAGTTTCGACTGCCTACTTAATCTGCATGCATACCCAGATGGAAAGTGGGCCTTTGTTTGAGAAAAGTACAAAATCTCCTTCTGCAACGAAACTTTAACATGGCCGATTGCCGAATGTAATTCATTTGATGAATAGATTTAAAATTAGACAGTGGGCTCGATTGCGTTTCTTCTTGAACTAAAATCGGAAATTAGTCCGTGTGAACGAGACAGAGCAATACGCTAGAGCGGAGTGTGAGATGACCCGTTGTCACTTTTTCGCATTAAAACTGCCCGCCAAGGTCAAATCTTAAAGCGCACGAAATATGCTCGAATTTATTCGAACGACTATAAGTTCGGCAGGTAGTATTTATCGACGATCGTTCGTTTCACATTCCGCTCTAACCTTATTGCTCTGTCTCGTTCGCTTGGACTAATTTTAGTTTTAGTTCACAAAGTGGAGTGTTAAAATATAAGGTTTAATGTATAAAACATATTGTATTGTATTTTAAATCCGAATTGCTATAACAATCTATGTCCAGCTATGATTGCTGCAATACCCATATTCACGTTTTTTAAAAACAATACCTGCTAATCAGCAGTTTTTGTAATCAACTATAAAGTTTTTTTTCAATGCTAACTTGTAAAATTTTCTAGCAGATTGCATTAACAAAATATAAAATAACTGCTTATCTTACGGATAATTTTTTCCTTATTATGGCATATGACATGTCATATTTTGGCATGTCATATGGCAAATTTCAGCAATCATGCATTCAATTGTTATTTATTCTTCCACAGGGGCCATGAATCATATTATTAGCAACGACCTCATGCATTTTCTTCTTCACCGCCAATTTTAGCTGATATCACATCGTCGACAACATTTATATGTATTCGAGAGCTTTATAAAAAGAAAATTGGCATCTACACATGCGTTCTATAGTAGTAGTAGTAGTAGATGGAGTGGGGGGCTTGTTTCCAGCCCTTGATGTCACCTAGATCTGTAAGGTCTTTTGTAACTACCCACTGTGTGGTTAGGTCAAAGGTCAGCTAGTAGCCCGGTACTTCTTACCAGTCCAAGTAGGTCACTGACCTTCAAGTTGGGCAGATCGCTGGGTTCGAGAAAGGCTCGTCCCAGTAAACTGTGTCTTTTGGCGGCGAGCCCTGGACAGCGGCCAATAATGTGTATGCTGTCTTCAGGTTCCTCGCCACATATTCGGCAATCCTTGCTCTCAGTCAAGCCAAGGTTGAATAGATGAGCTCTAAGGGTCGTGTGTCCGGTGAGGAGACCGATAGTGGTTCTAAGGTTCTTCTTGCTCATGTCAAGTAGGGCCTTGGTTTTCTTCTGTAGTGGTTGCTCCATCATGGCTTTTGCCTGGCGACATCCCTGACTCTGTTTCCAGGAAGCCCGATGTTCCTGCTCCAAGCAGTCCCTGATGATTTTCTTACCTGTAGCGAAGGGGACCCCTACAGCTGGCTCCACTGGGCAGTCCAAAGTGCCCAGTTTTGCCAGTCTGTCGGCCTCTTCGTTTCCGGGTATGCCTTGGTGACCCGGTATCCATATTAGGGTGATTTTGTTGGATTTTCCCAATTTGTTGAGCTCCTGCATGCAGTCCCAGACCACAGAAGATTCTGTGGTGGCTTTAGCCAGAGCGTCCAGTGCTGCTCTGCTGTCAGAGCAGATGAGGATTTGTCTGTTTTTTACCTCAAGTCGACTTTGTAGTTTTATGCATTCCAATATGGCAAGTACCTCGGCTTGGAAAACCGTAGCGTATTGTCCAAGGGGGATGCTGATTCTGTGGTTGGTTTTGGGTCCGTACACGCCTGCCCCAAAACGTCCATTTGTTCCTGAGCCGTCGGTGAACCAGGCGTCTGCGTTGTGGCTTTGAAGCCACTGCGGATTTTTCCATTCTTCCCTGGTGGGGATTAGGATTTTATAGGATTTCTCTACCGAAATTTTTTTCCGTAGTCGATCCTGGGTCAGAGTGAATGGGCTTTTGTGGAGGAGGTTTAGCTCAGGATGATTGTGCCCTCCACGCTTCCACTCGCCCAAACACTTCAGTCTGTATGCTGTAAGTCTGGCGGAGTGGATGATGAGCTTGTCCAGAGGCGGGCAGCAGAGTGCCACCTCTAATCCCGCTGTTGGGGTGGTCTTCATGATGCCAGTTGCAGCCCTCAGGCTTTTAAGCATTTTTACTGTCTCAAGCTTTTTCACCCTGGTCCACCAGACTATTGCAGCATAGGTTAGTCTAGGCAGCAGTACTGCCCTGTAGAGCCATTAGGCGACCCTGGGTTTGAACCCCCAGGTTTTTCCCATGACTCTTTTGCACGTCCACAACGAGGCATAGAAGGTTGTTCTCTTGCGCTCGAGGTGGTGCTTCCAATTGAGCTTTGGGTCTAGATAGACTCCAAGGTATTTGACTACTGTAGCGTATTCTATCTCCTTATCCCAGAGCTTGAGACACTCAACGGGTTCGGGTTTGTATTTTCTGGTGAAAATCATGGCCTTAGTCTTGCTTGGATTAGCGGATAGACCTCTGGCCTGGCACCAGTCTTGGGTGGTCTTAAGTGCTTTGTCCATGAGCTCCTTAAGTATTGATAGGAAGTTTCCTCTGACTACTATGGCCACGTCATCAGCGTAGCCGTAGACAGAGAGGCCTAGGTTTTGTAGATCTATTAGGAGTTCGTCTACAACGATGCTCTACAAGAGGGGGGAGATGACTCCACCCTGTGGACAGCCCTTGGCAGGGATTCCCGTGATGGAGGTGTCGCCTTGATAGACGGTCAGATTCCTATTTGATAGCATACTCAATGTCCAGTCAATAATGGTCTCTGGTATTCCTCGTCTGTGCATAGCGTTTTTTATAGTTGCATATGAAGTGGTGTCAAATGCTCCTTCGAAGTCCAGGAATACTCCCAGAGCGTGACCTTTCGCCGCTAACTGTGTCTCTATTGTGCTCACCAGGTGATGTAGGGCAGTGTCCGTAGATCTGCCCTCCCTATAGGCATACTGAGCATCAGCAAGCGGTTGAAGAGCTAGGTGGTTGGTTTTCAAGTAGCCGTCAACTAGTCTCTCCAGTGATTTCAGGAGAAAGGAGGTGAGGCTAATGGGTCTGTAGTCTTTGGAAAAGATGTGGCCGTTCCTGCCTGCCTTTGGAATGAACGTGACTCTTGCGCTGCTCCAGGCATGAGGGACGTGTCTGAGGGCTATGCGTTCTATAAGTTGTAAGAGTTTTACAGCTGTGCTGATACGTTTGTAGTCTAAATTTTAATTGTATGTGGGCATTTGTAGCATCACGCAGTCAAACACTCGAGGTCAAACAACGATTTAAACAGTTGAGGACATGAAATACTATTTTGCAATATTTATTATTATACGCTTCAGGCTATTTAGCTGTTAGGTTGACTTTTGAAACAGTATCATTGCCAAATGTTGTTAGTATTTAATTAGTGGATAACCTTACAAAGTTCCATTTTTTTTTGTTTTGTTAAGTATTTTTAAAAGTGCGATTATTTTTGTTTCTTTTTGTTGTGTCTTTTAATTTGACACTATTGCCATGTTTTTTTTCTTGTTTGTTATACCAATTGACATTTATGACTTTTATCTAATATGTTATTTATCTACCACATATATATATATATATATATATATATATATATATATATATATATATATATATATATATATATATATATATATATATATATATATATATATATATATATATATATATATATATATATATATATATATATATATATATATATATATATATATATATATATATATATATATATATATATATATATATATATATATATATATATATATATATATATATATATATATATATATATATATATATATATATATATATATATATATATATATATATATATATATATATATAATTATATATATATATAATATATATATATATAAATATATATATATATATATATATATATATATATATATATATATATATATATATATATATATATATATATATATATATATATATATATATATATATATATATATATATATATATATATATATATATATATATATATATATATATATATATATATATATATATATATATACATAGTCCTATCATAAATACTGTTACACGATTTTTTGGAAATTAAAACTTAACGGCGAGTCATTTGTTTTCCAAATTTTTAATATTTATCGGTTTATTAATGTAGTTTATTAAAAAAAAATATCATTCGAAACGGCCGCATTTGGCCTTAATGCAGCCCTTGAGTCTCCTCGGCCAGTCGTAGATCTAATTACGCAGCTCATATTGAGGGAAGCTCTGCTTCGACCAAGGCAGACTTGAGGGCTTCGTTCTTGCCGTATCTTCTGTGGGGGAGCTAATGGGCCCATGATGAGGTGGCCACGATGACCCATGTGTTCAGGGTCGGTCACACTCACGGGTCAACACCCATCCGATGGCCTCCACGCATGGGGTGCGAACCTGGGTAGGACACTGGGTTAACCAGTCTCCCCTGGGAATCAAACCTCTGGCGCTCCTGGACGGTCTGCGCACCGAGCGGCGCAAGCCAATCGACTGTGCTCTCCGACTAACAGTCGGGGGAGTCTGGGAACTGTAGTGTTTCCTATAGAGCGGGGGTGGTTGCCTACCTTACGGCGACTGCTCTTGAAATGACCATTGGCCATCCGATCCCGGTTCAGAGTCGGGCAAAGGACGCCTTGGTCCGCGATAGATTCGGTGCACACCGTTTCACCGCTTCGTAAGGGAGAGGACCGCGCAAGCGACCTCGAACTCGGAACCAATCGAGAGACCGGAGAAATCTGGTCACAATTGGAAGCAAGGGCGCGAGGGTCGGCCCGCCAGGTAACATTACTGGCTATCTCGCGGTAAGGCGTTGGCTTCTTGCGGGTTGTGACGTAGCTGGACGTTGGATTTGTTCTGTCAAAGTCTTCTACGTTCACTGCAGGGCGACAGAACGAGAAAATCGTTAAAACGTCCTGTGGTAACGGGCTCGCCCGTTGTAGTTGACACCGCAAGTTGTATCTTCTGTGGCAGCCTCTGTCCTCCAAAACCACCCATAGCTTATATCAAGCGGGCTCAGATCGGGACTGCCAGCATGCCTATAATCTGGTGACAAAAATGCTGGTTCATGGCGCTGCAGCCAGCGTTGAGTGGTTATGGCCTTGTGTGCCGGTGACAAATCTTGCTGGAATATCCAATCCTGATTTTGAAACATTGTTTGGTTGAGAGGCTTCACAACATGATTCAAGATTGTCCGTTGATAAACTCTAGCTGAGGTTTTCACGCCTTTTTCGCAGAAATGAAGCTCTGTGGTGCCATCATAGGCAACACCCCACCTAACCATCACTGAATATGGATGGTGACCTTTCTTGACCCGTGGGAGGCCTCTTTAGATGAGTGTGCTTACACCCTATCATTCTCTCTGTAAAACTTCTCCTGCGTCGTGAAAAATGTTTCATCGGTAAACAGGATTTGTTTGTATCTCCCACCCGCGTACTGGACCAACAGCCGATTGGCTGTTGGTCCAGTACGCGGGTGGGAGATACAAATTTTCTTCACTCTATTTTCCTTTTGAGCAGCCGTAAGCAATTGTCCTATGCGTCGTTTGTAGGCCCCAAGACCCAAGTCTTTTTTGATGATACAACTCAACGACATCGAATTCATATTCATTTATCTCGCCATAATCCTCTGTTTACGGAGTGAATTTCTCAAAATCCGATGCTTCGCAGCTTCGATGGCCATTGGCGTACGAATAGTTCGAGGACGGCCAGACCGCTTGTGGTCTTCAATGTCACCAGTATCCTCGAATAATTTGATGCACTGATACACAAACATACAGCTGATTTCTAGCGGCTGGAGCACTCGGAAGATTCCTCTTTTCTCGACTTTGCACCGATGAAGCGCAAAAACTGCGACATGATTTTCTTTGTTGGTCCACTCCATGACGACGTTAAAACTAATACTAAATTTACTAATTGTGCATAATTTCAAAAAGACCGACTCTCAACAAACACACGTCAAATACGCAATTCGACTAATACTCGCGGCGCAATTAGTGCGTTTAATGTTGTAACAGTATTTATGTTAGGACTATGTATATATATAGGTGTGTATATATATATATATATATATATATATATATATATATATATATATATATATATATATATATATATATATATATATATATATATATATATATATATACTAGCTGACCCGTGCCCACTTCGTTGGGGGGTAAAACATTTTACCTACTTGTTATGAAATTATGAGTGTGGTTTGGTTAGTACTGAGTGCTATGATTTATTTCCTGACTGCCAAAAGACGGGTTATATTTTTACTGCATATGTATTTGCATGTATTTTACTGCATATGTATTTGCATGCCAATTTGACTATATTACCGTTATTTGTGAGTGTCTTCTTGTGAGTGTCTTATTTGTGAGTATCTTATCTCTTTAACCATTTATGCAGTAAAAGTAAAATTATATGCAGTAAAAGGGAAAAGTCTTTTGTTGTAAATACTTGAGACGTTAAATTTACTTATTTTGATAATAATTCATAATTGTTGATAATATGACCAATAAACATGACCTAACGATTTAAATTATTTTTTTAATGTGAAAAACTACTTTTTGTGACTTAAATATAAAAGTTTGACAGATGCTGTCGCTGACTTTTTTGTAGGCATTATTAAGCTCTACAACTTTTTTCTAGAACTTAATCATATATCTCTCATCGTTAAGGCAGCGTTAGTTAGAAACTTTTTCGTTCGACCGTTTTTTCCGACTTACTTTGGAAATCCGACTACCACGAAAAAGTCTTTACATTTTTGGATTAATATATAGGCTATGACACTCACAAATAACGTGGCTTTCTATTCGTAAAAGAATTTTCAAAATCGGTTCAGTAGATCCAGAGATTTCTTCCTACAACCTCACAATCTTTACCTCTTTATAATATTAGTATAGATAGACGACACGGTCGCGGTTCCATACCTATGTCGTATTATCTCTTTAACTATTTATGCAGTAAAAGGAAAAAGTGTTTTGTTTTAAACACTTAATACGATAAATTTACTTATTTTGATAATAATTCATAATTGTTGATAATATGACCAATAAACATGACCTAACGATTTAAATTATTTTTTTTAATTTGAAAAACTACTTTTTGTGACTTAAATATAAAAGTTACATATATGCTGTCGCTGACTTTTTTGTAGGCATTATCAAGCTCTACACCTTTTTTTCTAGAACTTAATCATATATCTCTCATCGTTAAGGCAGCGTTAGTTAGAAACGTTTTCGTTCGACCGTTTTTTCCGACTTACTTTGGAAATCCTACTACCACTAAAAAGTCTTTACATTTTTCGGATTAATATATAGCCTATGACACTCACAAATAACGTGGCTTTCTATTGGTAATAGAATTTTCAAAATCGGTTCAGTAAATCCAGAGGTTACTTCCTACAACGTCACAAACTTTACCTCTTTATAATATTAGTATAGATTAAAACTGCTTCCACAGCGGCGCCGACCGCGACCTTAGGTTGCGAGCGCATGTCCCAATGGCGACGTCACATGTCGCTATGGCGCCGTGAGCGACGACAGCGCTAATTTTACGCGGTGGTCGCGCGCAATCAAGTAGTTATAACCGTGTACTCATAGAGGGCGCTAAAAAATACCCCTACCGTAATCGTACCCCGCTTCATCTCGCCCCTCGCCTGTCTCAAAAGAAAGTTGAATTTGATTTAGCCAATAGCGTCACCTTAAGAGCATTAATTGTAAAATGTTAAAATGAAATCACGGCAAAAATCTTGGCCCTAGTTATAATGTATTTAATATTTGGTTGTACACACATTCATTTACATATTCATGTAAACATTAGACTGTTTTACAAAAGCGAAAAATTTTATTTTTCATAATCATATCGAAAATATATGGTTAGAAATGGTAAAAAAAAATGAATACAAAAAAAAGTTTGCCCAATTTTAATAAAAATTTAAATCCACCGAATCTTTTTTGACCGTTTCCAACAACATTTTCGATTTAATTTTAAAAAAATATACTTACAACACAAAATCCGTTGTTGGTGGAAGCTCGTGCCACGTGTTGAGTACTTTTGAGGTTATGAAAATCACTTGATTAACTAATCGTGCAAAATACACTCTAAATTGATAATTTTATTATTATTAATAAAATAGGAATGATTAATAGTTAATATGAGAGTTACACTGAGATAGCAAAATAATAATTGTCAACGTTACTACTACACTTGATGCATAAACAATAATGATGGCCGACAACTGTGTAGGGAGTGAGAGAAGTCTTATTGTGTGAGAGAAACAGGAGACCGGCTTCGTTCTCATCCCTACTCCGTGCTGTTTACTGGGTGAGAAGTGACACCTGTAGACAACTGGCGGGGATAACTAATTAAATGACGATTGATCAGTTATCGACCGGGGATGAAAAATGATTAAATTACTAAAATGGCTATTAAAAAATAAGGGTTGGTGATAAAAGGGTAAACATTTAGGTTTGTATGTATTTTTTAATGCGACATAATAAAAAAATAAAGATATTAAAAAAATGTCTAAAAATTAAAGAAAAATGTTTAGGGTGGACAACCCTTATCACTAAGGGGTATGAAAAATAGATGTTGGCCGATTCTCAGACCTACTCAATATGCTCACAAAATTTCATGAGAATCGGTCAAGCCGTTTCGGAGGAGTACGGGAACGAACATTGTGACACGAGAATTTTATATATAAGATATATATATATATATATATATATATATATATATATATATATATATATATATATATATATATATATATATATATATATATATATATATATATATATATATATATATATATATATATATATATATATATATATATATATATATATATATATATCCTCGTCGGTTGGTATGCGGGTAAAGTAAAGTATATATTTTCGAAAATAAAATAAAAACACTTCTACGAACTCCTACGCATTAAAAATTAATTACAAATTAGCATTATAAAAAGCTTTTGTAAAAAGTAATATAAAAAGCATTATAAATATAATCGACAACCATTTTACACAATTTTCAAGCGTTTATATATGTATTCACAAACACCGCAAATTAACTGTCAAGAAAGCCTTGAAAACCGGTAAAAAGAAGAATAATAAGAACGTGGGACGACTATTAAAAATATGACCTCAAGAAAATACACAATTCTCTTGAAATACAGTTAGTGATAAGAAATATAATACAAAGTGTGATTCTAAAAGTATTTATTAATCAATTAAATAGGTCGTGTTACTGAATTACGATTCCCATACCGTTTTTTTCGATGATTTGATAAACAAGTGAATTATAAAAAAGATGTAACTAGAAATATAACCGCAAAGGTCTAGGGCGAAAGGTAATTTTAAAATAAACATTCTTATAACATTTATATTTATAGATGTATTTTGAATAGACCTTAACAATACAAGCAAATTTTCTTTTTTTTCTGTCGGTAATTTATTGGATAGCAAAGCTTTGCAGATTATTAATTTCGAATTATAGATGTTCATTTGGAGAATTTCAGCACTAATTAGTATCAAAAATAAATATATGAAAAATCTTGCGTTCCAGGTGTGAATTGAAAGTCCGCGTAGAAACTCATAAGCGACGGAATAATTCTGAAAAGTTTTAAATAATTATTATAATTTTAACACTGCACATAAATGGAACCTGTGAAATCTGGCAAAAAAAAGTAGAGGGTATCTATGACATCCAGAGGACATCCATACACAAAAGTAGAGGACATCGAAGGTAGCGTTTCATTTTATTTAAAACATTTTTAGATTTATTGTCTTTGGGATTATTAGGCTACTTTATTAATAAGGTGGCAATAATATCACAGAGAAGCATTTTTAAACATGTTAACTGTTCTACTCATAAAACTTAGGAGTTGAATTCTAGATCTCTAGGAGTTGAAAAACAAAATGAGACTTTAATGAATCTGAAACTAAATATAATTTAGTCCTTTATCTAGGATCCGTATATAATTTAGGTTCTTTAATAATTTACAATATTTCAATATTTGTGAGCCTAACAAAAGAATGATTTCCCAGTTTAAATGGTACTGACCGTTAAATAGACGTTGATAAAATTACGATGGCCACAATAGCTTTAATGTCAATCTAGTGAATTCTAATGCTAGGCTTAGCTAACTCTAATGAAATTCGTGTTGTTTCTATAGCATTTTTTTGTAATCTATCGTATTCATTTTGTGACTTTGGCCTTTATTCCCGAGGCAGACACGACTGCGTAAGTTTTTGACATCATAATGACGGCATTCCCTGCGATTGTAAACATTTTACGCAGGCATGATGTCAAAATTATATCATTTAGCAGGTGTGCTGCGTTTTCGTGACTACGTCGAGAATACGTCACAATGAATAAAACAATTTGAAGCGGCGCTAAATAAGTTATTTATAATGTTGTCAAACAGCGTTTAGCGCAATATAACACTAATAAACATCTCACAGCCTCGGGCGTGATTTATAAACGTGTAGAGACAAAAACTGCCTTAATGCACATTATTTTTTGTTTCTATGATTCTAAATAAATTATAGAAAATGGTCGTGGTTTTATTAATTCAAGTCGATACAAATTGACATTAATATTTTTTTAAGACGCTGTATAAGAGATCAATCATTTTACATCACAAAATTACTATTTCAGTCTTTTCAGATATAAATCATCTCTCGCCTTAGCACACGGTTGACAGAACGGAATAATGTGTTCTTGACAAATGTACGATTGATAACTTTTGCAAATATTCATGTATATTCACCATAAAAATACATATTCAGTTTTCAAAAAATATTGCCTTGAAAAATGGCACAAAATTGCTACGTCGTGGTTGTGGAAGGGTCATAAATACTCTGTGCGATCGCGCTCTTCTATCTCCATCCGCAGGCGGCGGCTGACTGAGCGATTTCTCGCAGAGGGGAGGAAAATTCAATAGCTCCAGCTACGAAAAGTTCGCCAGCGTACGGGGCTCTCTAGACGATCAAGCATGCTTGTCAAGCATCGCGTTGCGGGCTGGGAGGGGATCGTAAGCCGCAGGAAATATGCAAATATATTTTCGTTATATTTGCCAAAAACGCCTAATGTTGTAGTTTCATACCAAGAAGTCACGCCATTCATTCAATTACGTCTAAATACCGTGGCTCATTGGTATAAAATTACAAAATTATAATTTGGGTAAATATTGAAAAAATATATTTGCATATTTTCTATGGTTTACGATCCCCTCTCAGCCAGCGACGCGAAGCTTGACAAGCATGCTAAATCGTCTAGAGCCCTTACGACCGCTGGACAAAAGACTGTACACGTAAAATAATTGCTCCACATACTCGCCGGGTTAAAACTACTTAATCAGGATAGGGCACTCAAAGAAACATGATTATTACACACACTGTATATGTGTATTGCGACTTACTCCAGCGGTATGAGTCCTAATTTCAACAGAAATTAATCCGCCGTTGTTGAACAAAATTGTTGAAAATATGACACATATTACAAAAATGTACTAGAAGAAATAAACCATTAAACAGGAATAATAGGATTATTCAAAAAATGCAATCCGGTAATCAATTAACAAACAACAAACCTGCAACCCATAGGCTAAATTAAATATAGCGACAGTTTCTGATAAATTATCAAAGAATTCCCGAAATATACGCCAATCATGAATAAGATCTCGGTGGTTGACGAACCTATCAATATTCAAACCGCATAATTTTGTGAATGGATTTAAACACTTAGAATAACCGTCCATACGAACTGCTCCAGCATTTGCAAGGTAATTTACTAAAAAACCATTAAATAACTGATGGAATGATGATATTAAATAAAGAATTACGCATTTGTACATAATTGTAAGTTCTACGATGGTCAAGGTAATATAAGTCAACCAATATTCATCCATAAAGGTGGGAAATGCAAAAATGTCTAAACCCATTGATGTGAAGCCAATAAACATTACTGACAATAGCGAGCGAACTGCAAACATATTTAAAGCTTTCCAATATTTATATTTCTTAAAGGGCATTAAAGTGCACATCCTGTCAATTTTTTTTAAAAGTTCTATCTTTATTTTATTTTTATACAACACTGTCGTGAGCAAAATTAGGGTAACAGATTTTTCAAATATAATCTCAAAACCAAATTCAATTAGGTAATCCATGCGGCTTGCCAAAGGCTGAAGTAGAAACGCGTCATAACTATTATATGTTTGGAAACATAGTATAGTTAAGTAGAGAATCAAAATAGATAGCTTTTGTAATCCAGAAATTTTCAATATAAAGTTCTTTCGAATTATGTATGGCGATATTCCGAATGGTGATAAAATACTACGAATACTTTTTAGCAACTCTTTAACCATGATTGATTATTTTTCCAAGGCTTAAAGCAGAATATGTAAAACCGAAGGCCTAAGCTTTCACTCTAATCAAATTTAAAGACAATACAAATATAACCCGTACAGTAACAATGGCATCAATAATATATATATAAAACCATTTCAATTATTGTCCCTTTGAAAAATAAACAATTATATTAAACTGCTTTACAAATCAGTCAATAAAATTATCTAACGTATTAAATTACAAATTACTTAAAAAAATATATTGATTGATTATAATATAGCACTTTAATATAAAATCGATTTTTGTGATATTTGACCTTGAATAACTTACGACGTAGACACGAGATTTTATGAGACTTTAAGACAAATTTTAGAACGCCGAAATAAAGGTGTATACTAGTTTTCAGCTTATTATCCCTTATTCCCTCATTCCATTAACCCCTTTTTTTGCTCAAGTGACTGCACTAATTTGTGCAAAAAACAAGGACGATAAGTGTAGCTGCCCCCTCCCCCCCCCCCCCCCCACCGCTAGGTACACATATTTGTGCAACACTACGTTCCTTAATACATTTATCTAAGTTTGACTAACACTCTAAAAACCTATTTCCAGGCTTAAACCCATTTTTCGGGCAAAATTGATGAGGGCTGGACACTCATTTCATTTGTTGCTTTATTGTGACTTTAATTGTTGCTGCAAATATAGCTGTACAGAATTTGGTAATTTTACCTATTTTCACATTTAAATTATTTTCAGAAATCATTGCGCCACACATTTTTTCTAGGAAAATCAAAATGTCTCCAACGGGATGATAAACATACTCGTAATTGCTATCTGTATCGGTAATAAATATAATAATTTGTTGACTCATTTTTTTCTTCACATTTAAAGCCTGCATGCCGAATTTCGGATTACCTCTTTAAAGCCCGTTCAACATGATAGTGCACATCATTGATCATAAGTGCACATTCATTTAAAAAATCCTCGAGTCTCGTCGAAAAAAAATTAAAACGTGGACAGGCATTACCTGCTCGTAATGCGTACCGTTCGCGTTCGTCGTGACGAACCCCTCTGCCCACATGTCTCGCACCCTCTTCTCGCATTGCCTTGTAGCTCATGAGTAAAGCTACTGCGTGGTGTACTGTGTTATTAGTAACGACCTCATGCATCTTCTTCTTCACCGGCAATTTTGGCTGATATCACATCGTCGATAACATTTACATGTATTCGAGAGCTTTATAAAAAGAAAATTGGCATCTACGCATGCATTCTATACGTTGGAAGAGTTTCACAGCTGCTGTGCTGAAACGTTTGTAGTCTAAATTTTATTTGTATATTAGATTTAAACAGTTGAGGACATGAAATACTATTTTACAATATTGATTTTTTATACGCTTCAGGCTATTTAGCTGCTAGGTTAACCTTTGAAACAGTATCATTTCCAAATTTTGTTGGCATTTAATTAGTGGATAACCTTACAAAGCTTCAATTTTGTTTTTGTTTTGTTAAGTGTTTTTAAAAGTGCGATTATTTTTGATTCTTTTTGTTGGGTCTTTTAATTGGACATTATTGCCACATTTTTTTCTACTTTGTTATTCCATTTGACATTTATGACTTTTATCTAATATGGTATTTATCCAATAATATATCTAATAATATATATGTTTTTGACGATGTCACCAGATTATGTATCTACCTATTTGATTGTTGTTGAAAAAATAAAACTGATTATGATTATGATTCGGTCTTACCTTCTCAATCAACCAAATGAGAATACGTGCGTGTGGCAATCCGAAATTCTGCCACTCCACCGAATATGAGTACATCGAGAAGCGCGTCTCGCCGAACATGCGATGCTTCAAAATGAAATCCATCACTGATTTCATTTTCTGTTTGATGACTCTCGCGGTAGATAGGTGATTGGCCAGGTAACAACAATTCACTGCTGATTGCACGTGAATGTGATGAACAAACCTGGTGTAACGTAATGGCGAATATACGACATAACATTATGAGCGTACATATCATGCATACATCATGGACTTTCGACGTACGTTGCTGAAAGAGTCGTCATTCGGGCTACAACGTGCGTTTCTGCCAGCATTGATGGCTTCATCTGGTACAATCTGATGAATGTCAATCGGTAGCGAATAGTTTCGCGCAGCTTGGGCCATAAGATCCACTTTGTTCTCGGATCGGTTCAATGTACCACTGTAAATGCGGTAAAGACCTTCCCAGAGAAAACGCCTAAAATAAGGTTCAAAACATAGGAGCTGGGACATATTTGGGTTCTTGGAGCTTGCCATGGCAATGCCTGAATATTTAACACTGATAGACCAATATGGACACATTCCAACTTAAAATGCACATTCTCTTTAATTTAAAATTTTACATACACTCACAAAAACACACACACTTACAAACATACACACCCACCTGCCACACACTCACCCTCATACGCGCGCACACACACACACACACCCCCTTGCACACACACTCTCTCACACACACATACACAATCATATTGTGAGACAAATTACAGTATATATCATTTATTTAGCCTATATATTCTCATACACTCTACACATTATTATTATTTAGTTTCACATCACCAAATTTTAAATTTATTATTTTATTTAAAAATGTATTTTCCCGACTATAACACCCCTCTCCTAGCACCACAGAGAAATGCGGGTAGCCGGAGGTGACAGCTTCGACTGCAGTATTCTTCTTGCCGCTGAAGAAGGAGCCACGGGATCCGAAACGTCCGGCAAAGGTAAAACCTTTACTAACCTTACAAATAAAACATAGTTTTTTTCAGTTTATTGTGGAGTATTTTTTAAAATAAAATAAAAAATATTTTACAAACTCCTACGCATTATAAATAAGAATTACAAATTAGGATTAAAAAAGCATTGTTAATATAATCTACTACCATTTTACAGAATTTTCAAGCGTTTATATTCATTCATAAACGTTGACGCCTTGGAAACCGGGAGAAAAAAGAATAATGCGGACGTGGGACGACTATTAAAAAGATGACCTCAAGAAAACACACAATTCTCTTTAAGTAAAGTTAGGGATAAGCATTATAATAAAAAGTGTGATTCTAAAAGTATTTAATAATCAATTAAATAGGTAGTTTTATTGAATTACTAGTGGGACCGGAAAGTAATGTCGTTTCTTCGCATGTCGTTACCATCTATCAGCTCATTGTATACTTTAAGGTCGTGTTAAAGATATTTTAAGGTAAAGTAACTTGTTTACTTGTAAATAATTAAATCTTATATATTTTTTACAGTTTTATGTGAAATGGCCAGCCAAGTACCAGAAGAGGTACATATCCGGAATTGTATGGTTTTTGAGTTTCACAAGGGTAGTGATCCAACGCAACAGTTGGTATCAAAATTATTTGTAATATTTATTAAAGTGCATTAGACGTTCGCAAATGCCATACGTGGTTTTCTAAGTTGAGATCTGGTAATTTTGATCTATCCGACTCGACATCAGGAAGACAAACAACTGTAGACAATAACGTGTTAAATGCGGAAGAGGAAGCAAATCTTCCTTAGACAATCGAAAAACTATCAAGCACTCTTAGGCAACCTCAGTCTACCGTGCAAGAATATTTGAAGCAGATTAGTAAAGTAAGCAGAGCAAAAGTTTTGGTCCCGCATAACCTGCCGAAAAATAAACAAAGCCAACCAATCGACCAAATGAAACTTCAACGGCACAATGGAGAAACGTTTTTGATTGAAATCATAGTAGAGGACCCATTTTGAAAAATGGGTCCTCTATGATTAATTTAAAATGCAAAAGGCAGTGGCTCTCGCCGAATGAATCGTTACAAAGTACTTCTAAGCCGTGTTTACATCCCAAAAAAGCGCTTTTGTGTGTTTGGTGTAGTTTTCGCGGAATCGTTCATTTTGAAGTGCTGAAACGTGGCCAAACTGTAAATGCAGACATTTACTGGTAACAATTGGATCAAGTAAATCAAACTTTAATTGAGAAGTGTCCAGTAATTGACAACAGAGAAGGCGTTATTCTGCAATACGATAATGCAAAACGACACTACGCAATACGAACCCTGGAAAAAATATCTAAATTGGGGTGGGAGGCACTGCTTCACTCAGTATTCTCACACGGCATTACATCGAATTACCATTAATTCCGATCGCTATAGCACTCCTTAGCGGCAAAAATCTCCAGATATCTCCAGATATTTTGCACAAAAACCAATTGTTTGTCATCGATGTGGCATTGAGAATGTATACAGTAAATAGCAAAGGGTTGCTGATAACGAGGGTAATTAAATCATTAAGTTAAAACAAAATCTTGTAAAAACTTGTAATGACATTTCGGTCCCCTAATACGATGCCCATATCGTTTTCTTCGATGATTTAATATACAAGTTAATTATAAAAAAGATGTAACTGACAATATAACCGCAAAGGTCAATGGCGAAAGGTAATTTTAAAATAAACATTCTCATAACATTTATATTTAGAGACGTATTTTGAATAGACATTAACAATTCAAGCAAATTTTCTCTTTTTTCTGTTTGTAATTTATCGGATAGCAAAGCTTTGCAGATTATTAGTTTCGTATTATAGATGTTCATTTGGAGAAATTCAGCACTAATTAGCATCAAAAACAAATATATGAAAAATCTTGCATTCCAGGTGTGAACTGAAAGTCCGCGTAGAAACTCATAAGTGAAGGAATAGTTCTGAAAAGTTTCAAATATTTATTATAATTTCAGGCACGTTACTGTCAAGGGGTGAAATACTACACATGGAACCTGTGAAATCTGGCAAATAAAGTATAAGAAGAAGAATAAGAATAAAAATAATTTATTTTCAAAAACCCGATCTGGGTGTAGAAATTACATATATAATGGTATTTCTACAAATAAAATTACATTTCAAATTACTCATAAAATTATAAAAAAGTCTATAAAAAACTTATAATTGAAAAAAAACATAGGAATTCAAAAATTCAATAACAAAGACATAAAAACTAGAGAAATAAAAAAACAACAGAAATAATGAGAAAACGTAGAGAATCAGCAATTCAATAACAAAAATATATAAAAACTAGAAAAATAGAAAGCATCCAAAAAGTTCTACATCTCTGATTTGTCTCACCGCCTTTTTTTGCAGTATAAAATATCCGTTATATTTATAGCATTACCCCACAACAATATACCATATCTTAAATGATATTCTACCAATGCTCCAATGACCTCTTTTTCTTCCATAATGTTTCTTAATTTAGATATAGCATAGCAGGCGGAAGATAGCTTGGCGTTAACCTGGTCCTTATGTACTTTCCAAGACATATTCATACATCTATATAAATACCTAGGAATCTAGTAGTCTCTACTTTTTCTATAGGGAAATTGAGTTTTTTGTTAGTTGTTTTTGTTTTTTACTTGAAAAATAATTAAGGCGGTTTTACTAATATTTAAGGACATTTTGTTTGCTTTAAACCAATCTTCTAACTCGTGAAGGGTAAGGTTAATTCGTTCTTCCATGTTTGCTAATGTATCACTTTCAAGTATGCACGTTGTATCGTCAGCAAATTGTATGGTTTTGGCTATGCTTATATTCATAGATAAGTCATTGGTGTATAAAGTAAAGAGTAGTGAACCTAAGTTCGAACGTTGAGGTACACCTATGTTTATCAGTTTTACTTGGGATCGACTTATAATTTCATTATAGCCATTGATAGTTCTGATATCTACGATTTGCTGTCTATTTTGTAAATAAGACTTTAACAGGGAATTAGCTACTCCTCGAATGCCGTAGTGATGCAGTTTTTCTAGCAACAGCTCGAAACGCTCTGCTTAAATCACAGAAAATACCAGTAGAAAACATTTTCTCATTGCGACTAATTTGAATAATTTTACATGAGGATAACACTGCATCTTATGTAGATTTGTTTTTCCTAAATCCGTATTGGTTGTCTGTCCGTACCGCAAATTTTTCAAAGAATTTTTATTAATCTATTTTCTATAATTATGGGTTTATTACATACTAGGATATATGCAAAATGTCAAAATAATACATTGCATAACCAAAATTAATGGTATAATAACAAATATTTCTATTTAAAATATCATTAGAATAAAGGTCTAAAGGTCTAAAGCTATAAAGGTCTATAAAGGTTTATAAAGGTCGATAAGGGTATACATGTATAAAGGTATAAGGGTATATATAAAGGTATATAATATAAAGGTATAAAGTTACATGTGATTAAAGTTTATTTGATAGTCTTCTTTATCTTATAAAAAATTGTGGAGGAATATCGTTAAATAAAAGCTAAAATGGCTATACTATATATTTTTTTAAATATATATATAACTTGGTTAATATTCAATTTTATATGACATATTATTTGTCAACAAGCATATATTTTGTATATATCTTGTCATAGTTTCTAAGCCAGTAAATTGATGAACACTACCAAAGAGTTCATGAACACTAGTTGATGAATGCTATCAATTGATTTCATTAGTTTGTCAGTACAATTCAGCAAAAATGTCTGCAAGGTAAATGAAGTGGTTAAAAAAAAATGATTTTTTGCTGCATTTAGGAAGCGTTTCATTTAATTTAAAACGTTTTTCCACTTATTGTCTTTGGGATTTACAGGTTTATTGTACCTCTTGGACAACAAAGTAGCTACAGTCAGCTTTCGATGAAATTGACAAAAAAAGAATTGGCGATCAATGAAATATTCAGACGACTTAAAATTCCACCCAGAACATTACGAAGACGTTACACTACTAAAAACAAAACTGAATTGAGTTTGGGAAAACATCCTGTCCTGGGTTCCGAAAATGAAAAAGGTTGCTTACGCACTTTTTGAAGCATGGCGACGAATTATTTCCCTCAGATAGACGAGCTATATATAATTTAGCGATAGACGATCTATATGTAAGTTAGCGTGCCAGTTTTCCGAAAAAAGATCAAATACAAAATATAAATACAGATAAGAAAGGAAATCCAAAGAAAAATCATGACGAGTGAAGAAACAGATGGCGACGTGACTGATTGCAGTGGTAAAGAAAATGATTTTATTTTAAAGTAAACAGGGGTCGAGAAACACGTAAAAGACAAGCTATTTATATTTCAAACAGTAAAAACGAAAATCACTTCTCACCCAATGCTGAAAAAGAAAAAAAACCAAAGGTCTACCCGTGAAAATAGCAACGAGAAATAAACAAGAAAAGACTAATGACACATAAGATTTTTTTGCATAGAATGCTTTGATAGCTACAATAAAACGAAGTCTAAATCTGATTGGATTCAGTGTATAATGTACCAGAGTGGCTGCATGAAAAGTGTACTTTTTTAAGAACTATTGCTCAAGATTTTCCGGTTCGACCTAAATGAAGAAGCATATTATCTACAAATACCTGTTGTCTACAAAACTATTACCGAACTATTATCTACAACAAAAAAATGTTGAATAATTATTACTACCTTTAAACGGGATTTTAGATGATTCTATAAAAGTTTTAAATAATTTATCGCTTAAAAACAGATTTTTTTTGTATATTGTGTTAATGAGATACATATATTTAATTATGGTTATGCGTGTCATATTACTTATTTCTGAAGATTATAAATAAACCTTACGTTTTGATTACTAATCCTTGATGATTATGTAAAAGGGCATATATCCCCCATCACAGGCATCTATCCATCTACGCAATTTCATAGTGAGGCATCTATCTATACAGGTAGGCATCTATCCCCAAAAAAAAATATCTCGCAAGAATTTCATTTGTGCAAAACCTTGATTTTTGTGCAAAACCTTAATTTGTGCAACCCAAAACAAAATAAAAATGTGGAATAGTTAGGTAAACAAGTACTGTTTCTAAAGGCATATAAATGATTAAACTAACTATATTATAGGGATAATCTATGCCAATATATTTGGTATTAAAATAATGAGGCTCTTTCGTAAACTAGGGAATCTATCCCGGTTTTAAACCTAATACAAGTATAAATAAAGTCTCACAGCGTCGGACGTGATTTATAAACGCTTAGAGAGGATAACTGCATTGAATGCACATTATTATTTGTATTCTAATATGATTGTAAATAAATTATAGAAAATGGTTGTGGTTTTACACATTCAAGTCGACAAAAGAATTTGAGATTTATTGCAAACTCAACTTAGGTAATTTATGAAAAGGAAATTTAAATCACCGTAATTTTAAAGTTGAATAACGTTTGATTGTGCATTGTTTTATTACAAATATTTTAAGTTATTTCTTTGATATTATCTTTTTAATTTACATAATATATTTTGATAATTTGATTTTAAGGACACGTCATTTTTGTTTTATCTACCGTGTTTTTGTCTGTTATATTACTACAATATATTATAGTTTTTTTTTATTTATTGATTTTGTTTTTCTACTATGTTTTACTAACTGCCTTTGTTTACTAACTATTTTTATTTTTTAAAGTTAATGCATAACAAAACTTTAACTGAGGTAATATTTACTGTTGTTTATTTTCCCGTATTTTTTTATTATATTAGTAAAATATTTTTTATGCCTACCTAATGTACCATTTTCATACATAACCTAACTCATTTAGTACTATTGTTATAATGTGTGTTTTTTTATTTACTTTTGAATGTCTGAACAATCGTGTTGTAAAAAAAATATTGTACGTCTAAAAGGCAGGTTGTGCGGCACTGAATAAATTGTAAAACTCCATGTTACTACACCCCAATTACAATATTATAATAAATTGAATACATATTGGCATAATATAAAATACCCGTGTTTTAAAACTACCTAATTGGGCCAGGGCGTTTAAAGAAACATTATTATTTCACACATTGTATAAGTGTATTGCGACTTACTCCAGCGGTAGGTGTCCTAATTTCATAAGAAATTAATCCGCCGTTGTTGAACAAAATTGTTGAAAATATGACACATATTACAAGAATGTACTAGAATAAATAAGAAAAACCATTAAACAGGAATAATAGGATGATTCAAAAAACAAAATTCGGTAATCAATCGACAAACAACAAACCTGTAATCCATATGCTGAATTAAACATAGCGACAGTTTCTGATAAATTATCAAAGAATTCCCGAAATATACGCCAATCATGAATAAGATCTCTACGGTTGACAAACTTATCAATATTCAAACCGCATAATTTTGTGAAGGGATTTAAACACTTAGAATAACCGTCCATACGAACTGCTCCAGCATTTGCAAGGTGATTTACTAAAAAACTATTAAATAACTGATGGATTGATGATATTAAATAAAAAATTAAGCATTTGTACATAATTGTAAGTTCTAGGATGGTCAAGGTAATATAAGTCAACCAATATTCATCCATATAAGTGGGAAATGCAAAGATGTCTAAACCGATTGATGCGAAGCCAAAAAACATTACTGAGATTAATGAGCGAACTGCAAACAAATTTAAAGCATTCCAATATTTATATTTCTTAAACGTCATTAAAGAACACATGCTGTCAATTTTTTTTAAAAGATGTATTTTTAAGTTATTTCTATATAACACAGTCGTTAGCAAAATTAGGCAAACGGCTTCTTCGAAAAATATCTCAAAACCAAATTCGGTTAGATATTCAGAGCGGTTTGCAAAAGGCTGTCGTAGAAACGCGTTATAACTATTATATGTTTGGAAACATAGTATAGTTAAGTAGAGGATCAAAATAGATAGCTTTTGTAATCCAGAAATTTTCATTATAAAGTTATTTCGAATTATGTATGGCGATATCCCGAATGGTGATAAAATACTACGAAGAATTTTTAGCAACTCTTTAACCATGATTGAATATTTTTCCAAGGCTTAAAGCAGAATATGTAAACCCGAATGCCTAAACTCTCACTCTAATCAAACTTAAAACAATACAGATATAACCCGTACAGTAACAATGGCATCAATAAAAAATATAGATTAAACCACTTCATGTATTGTCCCTTCGAAAAATAAACAATTATATTAAACTGCTTTACAAAACAGTCAATAAAATTTCTAAACGTGTTAAATTACAAATTACTTAACAAATTATATTGATTGAATATATATCACTTTAATATAAGATCAGAGCATAGCAGATATGACACTGAATGCCCTTACATTATTGCAAGTAATAAAAATAATGTAGTAATAAATTGAATCGTTAGGGTACTTTTCAAAATGTATTCAACTTTTATTTAGTATTTTTTTATAGCAGTGCTTCTATTGAACTCTTCTCACTGACAATTAAAAAAATGAAGGTGAATGCCTTGTGAGGCGATGCTGGTAATCTTAGAACCTGATAATTGTACCGTCGAATGTTTTCTTAAAAAAATGTTTTTCTTGTAATATAAAAAATATATAACAATATAAATTTTAAGTATATATTAAATGGCCTAAAATAGTATCTGCTTATTTAAAAAAAACTATAGTATTGTTGTTATCAGGACTACCAATACAATGCAATGCAAGGCCAACTGTGAATCTCGGTTAATGACACCATTTATGGCTAAGCGCTACGCGCTCTCCGCCCTCTATCTCAAAAACGGCTGAGCGCATGAAAACATCTTTCGAACAAAATTATCGCAAATTGTATGTTCTACAATTTTTGATAATTACTATTAACATCATTGTGGCTATAAAAACTAGATAATCGCGGAAAAAAAATCGACTTATGTGACCTTTGATCTTGAATAACTTACGACGCAGAAAGGAGATTTTATAACATTTTGAGACAACTTTTAGAACGCCGAAATGAAGGTGTATATTCCAACTTATTATCTCTCATTCCGAGGTTGAACCCTTTTTTTGCTTAAGAGACTGCACTACGTTCCTTAATTTATTTATTTCGGTTTTTGTCTAACTTTCTAAAAACCTATTTCCAGGCTTAAAACCCCTTTTTCGGGCACAATTTATGAGGACTGGACACTCATTTCATTTGTTTTCTTTATTGGGACTTTAATTGTTTCTGCGAAAATGAAATAATATAAATAACATTTAAACTATTTTCAGATATCATTGCGCCACATATTTTTACAAAGAAAATCAAAATGTCTCCAATGGGTTGATAAATATACTCGTATTAATTGCTATCTGTATTGGCAATAAAAATAATTTCGGAATTTCGGATTATCTCTTTAAAGCCCGTCCAACATGATAGTGCACATCATTGATCATGTGTGCACATTCATTTAAAAAATCCTCGAGTCTCGTCGAATCAATTTCGTGAGGCGAGACCCGCGCCAAGCAATCGTGCATGAATTTCGCGATGCAATAAAACATAATTTTAAAACAAAGTCGGGTTTGTTCGAACACTTATAACTCGAGAACGGATGGACCGATTTTCATGGTTTTTTATTTGTTGCATTTGTCTCCGTTCCGAATAGCAGAATAACTATTAAAAACAAAAATTGGAAAACTGACGAAAAATTAAAATAAAAGAAAATAAATTTTCTCATACAAAATGTAAATCCGTGTTTTTCTCATGGTAATTTGTACGTGGCATGTTCACGTGTCGACAAATCATCCGCTTTATTTGTTCTTGCGCCTAATAAAAAACAAAAAATGTCACAAGGTGCTTCAATGAAGAGAATTAAACCGAGTGCATCCCATGCTGAACAATATGTAAATAGTTTAATTCAATCATGTCTTGCTGACACGCGACGAAAAGTAGGTACTTAATTTGTGTACTTTTATGTTTCTTTTCGTGTTATTATCTTAATAAAGTAGTGAACTTAATATTTATTTTGTATTCATTTTATTACTTTCATAAAATCATAAATTAAGTTCAGCTAATCTGTAACACGACATTCATTGACTGTTTGGCGGTACGAAGTTTGCCGGGTCAGCTAGTAAAGAATAAAACAGGTAATTGAATCAAAATTTAACGTACTTAAATTTAAATACATAGAGAAACGCAATCGGGCCCAGAAATAGCATTATGATAGAAATAAAATAAATATAAAATGGAGAAGATGTTAAAGCAATATTACAACTATTAGTATTTTAACGTTACACTACTGTGATAAACACTACCGAGCAAAAATAGACTCGTAATACTGTAATATACCCCACTAGAACGAACAGAGACTATTTAATACTTAGTTATTATTGCAGACCGACAAATGATATTGAAGAAACCTATGTAGCAGAAACTAATGCACAAATTTTAAAATATATGAAACTCAGTTGACAATAATCTACTGAACACTATATACGCACTGATATAACCGTAGGGCGGTGTCGACTACAGCGGGCGAACCCGTCACCCCAGGCTCATATAACAATATGAGATCGTTCTTTCAGCCGTGGGATGAACGACAAGATATTCTACCCGTTATAGGCCAAAGCCTTACGGCGAGGCACCGGGAAAGGTATCCAGCGGGCAGCCTCGCCCCCTAACGACCAGTTTTGGTAGTATATGTCCGTCTATAGTTAACCTTCAGGATACCTCCGTCCTCCCGACTGGTTACGGGTTCCAAGTCGCTTACGCGGCCTCTACCTGCTGTATTACAGAGGTAATTTAGTTTGAATTTATCGCAAACCTAGACGTCCTTTGCCCGTAGTGCCGCACGGGATCGGGTGTTTTAATGTCATGTCAAGAGTGTCATAACAGAAGGTAAACATCCACCCCCGCTGCTTAGGAGACAGTATATTTTCATAGTCCCCAGACAACTTCAGCAATTAGTCAGAGTGCACAACCGATTGGCGTCGCCAAACGGAGCGCAAACCGCCCGGATGCAATCCGACCAGGAGAAACCGGTCCACCATCTTGTGAGGCCTGAGACGCGAGAGTCTTACCCGCGGTAGCCTTCCGAACGAGGAGGCTTCTGAATAGGAGCTGAATCGTAAGTTGAGCCGATCCGAGAACAAAATGAATCTTGTGGCCCAAGCTGCACGAAACCGTTCGCTACCACGCACTGACATAACAGACAGATAGGCTCTTCAGCAGGCTTATTTGTCCGTAAGATCTCCCCAGGTCATGCTAAAACTAACTTTTATTTATTTGTTTATTTATATAATTAATTAATTTAACAATTCATTTACAGTGCATAAGTATTAATGAAAGCCCAAAAAGCTAAGGGTAATTAATGAACATTTATACCGCAAAAAAAAAGTATATTGTAATAGGGATATTATTTTGTTTTATGTAGGTCTAAACATATAATAATTGGCTATACAAAATCTAATTTAGTCATATCTTTAGACCGTGCATGTGATTCAAAGTTTCGGGAAATTTCGAAAAAAACAACATTGGTTTAATCCTATATCTATACTAATATTATAAGGAGGTAAATTTTGCGAGGTTGTAGGAAGTAATCTCTAGATCTACTGAACCGATTTTGAAAATTCTTTTACCAATAGAAAGCCGCGTTATTTGTGAGTGTCATAGGCTATATATTAATCCGATAAATGGAAAGACTTTTTCGTGGTAGTCGGATTTGCAAAGTAAGTCGGAGAAAAAACGGTCGAATGAAAACGTTTCTTACGTACACTGATTAACGATGAGAGATATATGATTGAGTTTTAGAGAAAAGTTGTAGAGATTGATATGCCTACAAAAAGTCAGCGACAGCATATGTCTAACTTTTATATTAAAGTCACAAAAAGTAGTATTTTATATTTAAAAAAATATTTAAATCGTTAGGTCATGTTTGTTGGTCATATTATCAACAATTATAAATTCATGTCAAAATAAGTAAATGTATCGTCTCAAGTGTTTAAAACAAAAGACTTTTCACTTTACTGCATAAATGGATAAGACAAGATAAGATAAGATAACTGCATAAATGAGATAAGACACTCACAAATAAGACACTCACAAGAATACACTCACAAATAACGGTAATACAGTCAAATTGGCATGCAAATACATACATACATATGCAGTAAAAATATAACCCTTCTTTTGGCAGTCAGGAAATAAATCATAGCACTCAGTACTAACCGAACCACACTCATAATTTCATCACAAGTAAAAAGTTTTACCGCCCAACGAAGTGGGCACGGGTCAGCTAGTATTTTATAAAAAACTTATATATTAATAGAAAATTAGTAATACATAAAATGAATGAAAATCCATCACAGTACAACATTTAGTCAGTAGAAAACATTAAACTACTGTTTTAAAAAAAAACTAAAAATATGTATTTTGGCCACAAAAACTCGTTGACTCTCAAATCAGGGCATATTTTTTTCAGATGCAGGTTCCGCAAGATTTTTTTGTTTTAGAGGCTTGTATTAACTCTTTTATAACTCAGTTGTAAGAACGCGGCGTATTCCACCATTCCAAATGTTCGTTTCCTGTCTTTGGTCAATCACAAACTCCTTCTCTTCTTTTGGCACCTTGTCTTGTCTTAGACAACAGCAAAGTTAAATTTGTTTACATTTGCATAAACACGTGTCGAAAAGAACTCTGCTATGCTGTATAAAATCATTTTTTAAATCAAGAAATAATCTTTTTAAAAATTTGAGAAGGTTTTTGCACTTCAAATGTTGAGCATTTTAGCTGAATGACTTCTGTGTGTGAAATCGTAAAAAGGGACGTTTCTCCAAATATCTTCTGCCTTTTGAGAGATTTGCCCAGCAATATATTTAAAAATATGGTCCTTTGATAGTATTTCTCCCAATTTTAAACTGTAAATATTCCATTCATAACATTTCATGACATCTACGTATGTCGAAAATACGTTGTCGTTAATATATTCTACGCTAACAAATATAGGGTATTGCTTACTTTGTTTTTTTCATAGGAGCACTGAAACCAGATTACAATAATAATTACGCTACTATATAACGCGATACGTGCGCGATCACTTCCGACTAGCCTCCCAAAGTTAACAAAATTATTTGTAAACATTGGAGGAGTTTTTGTCACTTAATAGCTACACAATAAGATGTGTTTAGTTTGAAAAATAATATTTCAAGTGGTTTAAGATACTCATACTCATTACTTGGAAATTAAAAGTAAAATAAAAAAAAATAACATTTATATATACACAAACACAAAACAAGGAAAACAACTAGATATGAATAACCGAGAATTAAAACAGGATCTGGACAAAAACATTACATTTAGTCAGAACCTAAACTATAACACAGATTTATGTCGTAGTTAGGGTAGACATTAACCGCTGGAATGCCAGAAACACCGATCAGTGGTTTTCCTGTTTTGATATTTCGCAGGCAGCCGCTATACCATGACCTTTACATACGATCATTTATGTCCTTTACTAGCTGTACCCGGACACGCGTTGCTGTGGCTTAGTCCAGTTATATGGAAAAGACAGAAAAGATACAGCACACGTTTCTAACATGTATGTTTAATTTTAAAATGCTTATATTTTTTGTTGTTTCAATGTCTGTGCAGATATAGAGATTGTCTGGTTTGCTGACTCTAGAACCCGCAACATATAGGCTTCCATGTGAGAAGCAATCGGGGTCTAGATCTAAACCACACAATTCTAAAGATTGACCTTGAGCTTTGTTAATGGTGATTGTAAACGCCAATTGAATTTGGAATTGAAATATCTTAAATTGGAATAACATATTCATTGGAATCATAGCAATAGCATAGCTCTCATAGCAATGAGAGAAATGAGGACATCCACCTTTGAATGGGTCTGTCAAAATTGTTGCTTCTACGACGGTGCGTACTATTTTTTTACTGATAACCTCGTGAAGTTGCAAAGCTTTCGCTGGTTGATATTTCTAAACATAATAATTGACACTCCGATTTTCGATTGCAGTACGTGTGGTGGGGACAGATCGAGTAAATTTAAAAATTCCGTTGGATAATGAACCGCTTCAAATGCTTGCATAACAGCGCGCCCGCTGTAAGGTTAAATGATTTCCCACTCGCATTCCTAATGTGTAATATGTAGGTACTTCCGAATAAAGCAGTGTTTTCCCAAACGCATAATTTTGACATAACGTCAATAAAGCAGTTACCGGCTTAGCCGGTGATAACAGGGCTATTTGTTGCACATTTGCAGCTCTGAAATAAAATCGTTGTCCATTTTCTAGACGTACTGTTACGTGAATAACAGCTGAACTTCGGTCATGTATGGGAAATGAAAGAACTCCATACAGCTTCATTGCTGCTTACGTATCTTCCAGGATGATACTGTGCGATTCCATCGATTTTACCGCTTCGAATTTTTATGGTTGCAGATTTCCTGTCAACTATTTATGCCTCTTTTTATTCTTCATATGCGAGACTACAGTGTACTTGCATAATTCCCAAAATTAATTTATTTACCCTTCATAATATAACCTTTAAAACTAAAAATATTTAATTTTGGAACTAAAGGTCTATAGTTTATAATTTAAATACAAATTGAAGCATTTTGATTCACAAATATGTTAAAACTACAAATGCAAATTTTAATATATCTGCTATATACCGTATATTTTCAATCTTTGCATTTCTGCTAAAAATCACGTTTAAAAAATATTGATTTTAATATTCCAATTTATGTCAACGTATTTTGGAAAAAGAAAATAGATTCAATGAAAAGACTAATAAATCGAAACATAATTCGAATTTCATGTGCACATCAACACTTTTGGGGGGATATGTGTACGAAATATCAAAGCTCTAATCTATGCTAATTAGTCCGCAACGCAAACTATCCACCTAACGAAATAAGAGGGGAGCAAGACTCCCCCCCCCCCCCCCTCCCCACTTCGCCTCCCTTTCCCTAAGTCCGTCATTGTTTAAGGGTGTCATAATAATGTATTACCATCGGAATACCTGTAAGCAAACTTTCAGCTCGATTGGATCACTGGGAATAAGTTAATTTTCATTTCCAAGATTTTTTGTCATTTAATACCTCAACTTTTAGGCTTCTATATTGATTATTTTTAGTTATATTTTAACAATCTAATAGTTAAATTATTGATTACATTATGTTAAGTAAACAGTAGGTAATAGCGAGACTTACTACCTAACACAAATATTTTGACACGTCCAAGGGCAGTTTTTAGCCGTTAATTGGACACGACGAAAATGTATTTTAATGTAAATTAATGTATTGTTTACTTTTATTAGAGGGTAAGCCCAAAGAGTGGTATTCTTCTTTAAGTAATTTAATAGCCATAGTGCTTACGTTTCCACTTCGTCAAGGTGAATATTACTAGTATGTTCTATTAATACTCAGAAAGTCTTCCATTAATAAAACCCTTATTATGATTAAAAGGTGTTTCATTTATTTAATGGGGCTCTTTAATTTTAATATTCGTATGACAAAATAAACGATTACAATGACAAAATCATATCGCGCATCGTATGCTTCTTGCCTCATGACTGTTTTAAAAATTAAATTACTACTTCATTTTCTATTTGCATGTATAATACATACTTCAGCGTACAATTTCTATTTACATGTTTATAATAACAGCTCATTTTTGTGATTATTACTTATTATATTATTAATTACAGAAAACATTTAAAAACAACCAATTATTTCAATCATGATAACATTTTAAAAATATAAGAAATTATCAACATGTTATTTAAAAGTAATCTGAACATAATAAAAATAATATTAATGTAGCCCAAGTTTAGAAAAACAATAAAATAGTATAAAATTTTTGATTTAAAAGTCCATGAAATATACCTACTATAAAATATATCAGTTATTCAAGATTTTTTTATTTGATATAAAATAATTAGGGACGTGAAATTATATCATTACGTATAATCTTTAAAATTGTAGTAATAATAATAACAATAATTTGAACTTTTATTTTTGAGATCTTTTTACAGTAACCAGTCAAAAATAATCGATCTAAAAGTTAATGAGAAGGCTATTAATTCCTTGAGCCCACCAGCTAATAAGCTTGAGAGTGGCATACTAGGTGGTTCAAATAATAATGTCATTTTTTTTTTAGATTCCCCACGATCGTCTACCCCTCGTATATTGCTGGGTGCGATTATGTTGTGCGATTTTTCGTGTTTGGAAGTTATGATTTTTTAATGTGTATTTGCGAATTTTCTACCGGAGCGACTTAAAAAAATTAAACTTTTTTCATAGTAAGATTATTTTGAGTTCTTTATTTGAAACACTACCGTATTAAATTAGTTTTCGTTACATAAAATAATTAACTACACAATATCCATACAAGTTGCCGAAAAAAGGGTTAAAATTTAAAATTTTCAGTTCGACGGAGGTACATTTTCAAAATTCTTCTAACGATACAAAATGGATTTTTCCTAGGTTCAAACTACTTTTTAAAACTTCAGCGATTTATCAGTATCAGTAACAAAAAAGTTAATATCTTTGGGATTTTTGAGTCTTATATATTTTTAGTATTAGTCTGGTCTGGTAACAAGTATCATTATTATTACTATTTATTTTTACTGCACATAATAAAACAGTAAGATAAGAATAAAAAGAGATACATCACGAAACGAAAGCCAAACAATAAATAATGTCCTAATACCAGCTACTATCGTCATTTATTGCCGTATATAATTTTTTACCAACAACGAATTAAGAAGAACTGTCATTTAAGTAATTATTAAGTTCTTTCACATGACATATGGTTTATTGCTGTTGGTGAGTGGGCTCAAAGAGTGGCATTCTTCTTTAATTGGAACTATATTAGGATTTTAATAAATAATCAAAGTAACATATAAAAGCAATACAAGGTAAATAAAAATAATTTAAAATAATCTAAGAAATAATCATAATTAATTGACATAATTAATCTTACGAATTTAATCAACTAAATAAAGTAAGAAGATAATAATGAACCACATTCGTGTTTGTTTTCCCATTCCGCCAACTATTTTCTCAGGAACAATTAAAGTCACATTAAAGGAAACAAATGAAGTGAGAATCCGGCCCTCATCAATCTCGCCCGCAAAATGAGGGTTAAGCCTGGAAATAGGTTTCCGAGCGTGTTAGTCCGACTTAGATAAATGAATTAAGGAACCTAACTAGTGCTGCACAATAAGATGCACTTAGCGGGCGGTGGCTACACTTATCGCCCTTGTTCACGAATGGCAAGTAAGACAGATTACTAAGTATTGTTGCAGTATAAATAATAAATAATTTATATGAGTAAATAAAATTCATTAGTAAATCATAAATAATAATATTATTAAATGTTATTATTTAAATATTCTTTATTGGTAATACCGTTAATTACAATAAAATAGATTTAAATTTATAAGAATTTCAAATAACCACAAGCTATTTTAAGCCATTTAATATATTTTTAAATTTAAATTTTTATATATCCCAAATTTATGTTTATATTTTTATGATTACATGAAAAAAAGGGTTTAGAAAACGGTTAAGGGCACAATTTCGCCAGGATTACCAGCATCGCCTCACTAGTCATTATCAGGCAACGGGACGATTAAAAGAAGGTTCTAGGGAATTAGAAAAATGTATATTTGTTTAATGCCTCAATATTAAAATCTATTTTATTAAACGATAAATCTATAAACACATACAATAAATAATTTGTTGAGGAAATATTCTATGGCTACAACACGTCAAATTAGGAATATAAAAAAATATGCAAGAACAGGTTATGCTAGTCGACGGAAGAAAATATTTATAAAATATCATCTTAACTCCATTTATTTTACTTATTTTAATATTATTGAAAGAAATCTTTTAAACCACATATTACATTTTCAAACTTCTCACAAGATAATCACACATACAGATAAGCGTTAAATGATTTAGAATTAGAATAAAACAATTGCATTTGAATTATCAAATGTACCGAAATTATTCCTAATATACTGAAAATAAGACTCATTTTCAAATCAAACAACCTCCATAGCTGCATGTTTTCGAGGTTGTCATTTTGTCGAATATATTCAAACAAAGCCATCACATCCAATCTGTCCGAACCTAAATTATCATTCAATAAAGCTTTACTTAGGTAAATCTTTGTTTCAGCGAAACTTCTATTGAGCATTTCACACGAAATTAAGAGTAATATCATGTAAAAAATGCTGCGTATTGTCCAGAATGCCGGAGATAGGACTTCTAAACGAAAAATATCCTGCAAAAATAAAAAAAATAAAATTACCGACAAATTTGGCTTCTAAATAAATCTAAGACAGACTGTGATTAAAGACTCTTGAGTGAACATTGGGCCCGATTACGTTTCATCGTGAGCTTAAATAGGAACATAGTTTAACCGAACGAGACAGAGCAATACGTTAGAACGGAATATGAAATGAACTGTCGTCAATTTTTCCGCAACAAATCTACCTGTCGAACTTATAGACGCCCGAATAAGTTTGAACACATTTCGTGCAGTATTAGATTTAGCAGCTTTAGCTTTGGTGGGAGGTTTTAATACGGAAAAGTGACAATCGTTCATTTCACATTGCGCTCTGTCTCGTTTACACGAACTAAAATCGGTAATTTCTCGAGCAGTACGTCAGAGCGCTATGTGAAATTTGTATAATATACATACATTGGTATGTATATTATACAAACTTACGGATTTAATATAATAAATTTATATTAATTACATTTTTTATTATATTTTTAAAGAAATAATTGTCATTTTACATTATAAATTATTATTAACGTACCTCTCTCTGTACATGTATGTATTAGCATTTTATATTTAAATATTATATTGCATATACCTATGTAAGTAGTTGTTTATATTATTATTCTATATATTTTTATAAATAAATCCATATAAAAGATTTATATTTATGTATGTAATAATCTAGTATGTAAGAATATTGATTAATATTTAAACTATACCACTTTGCTCTGTTTTTTTTTAATTTCCCGGACTACCAACCTACCAGAAGAAAAAGTATTGTAAACGCGCAAAAAATACAATTCGAAATGGTGACGGAAATATCGATGTTGAGCCCCCCTGAGACGATTAAGACCATTTCCAGATGGAGATCTGTCTGTGTATCTGTCAGTGTGTGTGTGTGTGTGTGTGTGTGTGAGGGTGTGTGTGTGTGTGTATGTGTGTGTGGGTGTGTGTATTTCTCTACGATAGCGACCAAACGTTTATTCCGATAGAGCTGAAATTTACACTCATGTAGGCATCACTTCCTCATGGCAAGAGTGAAAAAGATGTGGTTATATATTAATTTCGAAATATTAGACCTAAAGACTTAAAATTCAGTACACAGATGCCTTGTTAAACCGAATCCACGTCGTGAAATTTTAGTTGGAAATCTCATATATACGCTATATTAATAAAATTCAAATTCCGCCATATATTTTAAATAAATATTTACTCCATCTCTTGACGCTTGAAACGAACCGCTCTGTACTAGGCCGTCGCAAACGAACTCAACCGGGTTTCGTTCGCCGGGCCGAGAGAAGGCGCTCATTGATTTTATTTATGAAATTAATATTCAGATTAAATCAGGCATTGGCTACTTGCCGTGAAAATCACGGTGTAACACAACCGTTTTTTGTCCCTTCAAGCTTTTAATTTTAAGATTTAAGTAACTACTTTTTATTCTTACAAATATTAAATATAAAATACCTTACCAATATCCAATAAACGGCATGCTAAAGCGAACCAAGCATGCCATTTCGGCAGGCAATATAAAATTTCTGTTGGTAACACCTTGATACAGATTATTCTTAATGAGGGGTTAACCATATTCTAGCAGATCTGAATCTCTTTCAGAGTGAGGATAAAAAAAAATGTTTAAAAAGAAATTAATTGGCTAAGAAAATGTTATAGTATTATAAATATTAATGTCTAATGGTCTTAAATAAATAAATGTTCATTTTAAATTGCCAGTCAAATCATCGCTCTGTTGGTTATTAATTTTTATTTTTATTAAAATTACTTGACGTTGACATGTCTCGGCTGTAGAACGACAGCTTGGATCGGATCCTCTGGGGGGGGGGGGAGGGGTAGATGTATGCTTAAAATTTCGAGGTGCAACACGAGCGAGAAGTATATATTTAAGGTACGGAGTGTGCGATACATATTTTTACCTCAACTACATACATACCTTCGTTTGGAATTGTAGAGAAAGAAACCCAGCAGAATTAAATAAAGTACAAACCAAAGCCAAATATATATACGGAAAGACCTAAAATTAAAACTTTAAATACATATCTTTTTTAAATAAATGAACTTTTAAAACATCAAAATAATTATATATATTTTACACTGACCTCGCACAGCATAATGTCGTGATACATTCTTTTGAGGTGATGAAGTTTTTTATAGAAAAAAATAATACTTTTTAGGTCTTCTCTCGTCATGTCTCCTAAATCTATATAATTTGATAAATCCTTTATATCGTATTT
>OX155963.1:18906260-18908760 GCA_944548615.1 Micropterix aruncella
TTATTCTGAATATGAGGAACATTTTTGGAAAAGTCTATCTTTCGCTGTATATCATTGTTCACAATGCGTAGCTTCGTTTATAATACTAAATATTTCAATGTTTTACCGAATTAAAACAAAACTGAAATTTATGTATACTTTGGAGAGTTTACAATTTCTATTGCCAAATCAGAACGGAGGATATAATAGTTTTTTGAATTCGGTTTGCAATCGATTCATAGCAATCGAGATGTTGATGTTTATACTGGTTACAACGTCTGATTTAGTCGGTTATCTGGATACTACAAAGCGATTGTGGATTATTTACGTATATGTTGCAATAGCAGAATTAGCGATTCTTAATAACATCATATTTCTAAATATTGTCTTGAGTTCCTACTTTGGTTTAATGAATGAAAAATTGTTATTTATGTTGACGAAAAATTCTTCAAATCCTTCAGATTACGTGCGATCGCGATGTTTTAACAGTTTTTCTAAAAATATTTTTAAATACGATATAAAAGATATATCAAATTATATAGATCTTGGAGACATTACGAAAGAGGATCTAAATAATATATTTTTTTTCTATAAACAACTACATAATCTCAAAAAAATGTATCACGATATTATGCTGTGCGAGGTTAGTATAATATATAATTAATATTAATATATTTCTACACATTGATTAAAATTTATTTACCTTTTTAATTCTAGGTCTTTCCGTATATGTATTTGGTTTTGGTTTGTACTTTATATAATTTTGCTGGATTGCTTTCTCTACAATTTCAAACGAAGGTACGTAGTTGAGGTAAAATATATATATCGCACACGCCATACCCTCTTTACGTCTGGCTAGATTTATTTTAGCATATATCCACAACTCGAAGTCAAGATTTTTTATTATAATTTATTCTTGATAATCAACATCGTGCTATGGTTTGATTTGCATTTTTAAAATAAAATCATTTTTTTTTCGCAGATTTTTTTTGATTTAGAAGATATATGACATATATCTTTGGCATTCTGGGGAGTTTTAGTCTTTTTATTTGACATTACGCTTAATTTCGTGTGAAATGCTCAGTAGACGCAATTTGAGGGGTCATTTGCTATTGACATAACCATATATGTTTTTTATCTAGTGTTTAGAGGTTTAGAAGCGGTTTTTAAATTATAAATGCAATTTTGATGAAAAAAACCTAAAAAAAATTACATAGTAGTTTTAGGTCATTTTTTGTTTGTGCACTCCTTACTTCTGATGTGTCCTATTAATATAAACGTAGTCATAAATACTGTTTCTACGCATGCTACAAAAGCAAAACATGTTTTTGTAAAACGTTTTTATTTGTTCGGAAGTAAAACCTTTTACTTGAATAAATATTACTTTTTTAAAATATATGCCAGAAAACTAACACATTATTTTAGAAACTTCCACAATTCATGGTGATTCCATAGAGCTACACCTTATCAGTCGTTTCCTAATATATGGATTGTTATAAAAGACTTTCAAAAACTTTTAAAACTATCTATTGATTAGTGAACGTCTATTAAATTGTAGCTCTTTAGAATCCCTATAAAATGTAGAAGTTTTCAAAATATTTTTTCAGGTTTCTGTTAAACATTTTTAAAATGTAATATTCATTCAAAAATTAGGTTTATCTTCCCAACAAATAAAAATATTTTACAAAAACGTGTTTTACTATTGTAATATAGAAGAGTTGTAACATTTTACTATTGTAACACACACACCCTCACACACATACACACAGAGTGTGTGTGAGGGTGTGTGTGTGTGTATGTGCACAGTATACCACCCAGTAGATTTACTCTCGAGCTACAAGGCAATGCGGGAAGAGGCATGTGGGCAGAGGGGTTCATCACGACGAACGCGAACGCTACGCATTACGGGCAGGTAATGGCTGCCGAACTTTTCAAGCGTTCGGATAGCAAGTAGGCCGAGTAGCAAAACATCTGGCGACCATATGTGTGTGTGTGTGTGTGTATGTGTGTGAGAGGGTGTGTGTGTGTGTTTGCCTCGCAATTAAAAAAAGGCTAAACTTAAAATTTCAATTATTTTCGCAGGATATATTCGATTTAGAATTCATCGCTCCGGCACTTTGGACTATGCGCAGCCTTTTTTACTTGACGCTACTCCTAATATCGTGTGAAATGCTCAATAGAAATTTCGCTGAAACAAAGATTCATCTAAGTAAAGCTTTATTGAATGAGAATTTAGGTTCGGACAGATTGGTCGTGTTAGCTTTTTTTGAATATATTCGTCAAAATGACGACATCAAAAGCATGCGGCCATGGAGGATGTTTGATTTAAAAATGAGTCTTATTTTCAATATATTAGGATTAACCTCGGTACATTTGATAATTCAAACTCAATTATTTTATTCTAAATCTGTTAACGCGTATCGTTATGTGTAATTATCTTTTGAGAGGCTTGCTAATATAATCTGATATACACAATATTTTAAAATAGATGTTTACAGTTTATATTCTTGTATGTATACAT
>OX155963.1:18911260-18963760 GCA_944548615.1 Micropterix aruncella
ATCTTATTAATCAATTCTAAAAAGAATATATACACAAAACTATCAAATATTTCTATATATATATATATATATATAGATATATATATAGATATATATATATATATATATATATATATATATATATATATATATATATATATATATATATATATATATATATATATATATATATATATATATATATATATATATATATATATATATATATATATATATATATATATATATATATATATATATATATATATATATATATATATATATATATATATATATATATATATATATATATATATATATATATATATATATATATATATATATATATATATATATATATATATATATATATATATATATATATATATATATATATATTGCTAATATTCCTATTAGCTGTGTTCTATTCACTGCAATTAGTGCTATGAAAAATATTTCCAAAGGATATTATACCAAAGATTAAGAGCATTTTATGTAATATTAAAATAAATACCAAATAAATCGAGTTGAAGTTACTTTTTTCATATTTTTTTCTTTCTTGACGTCTGGCATCACCTGTTTCTGTTTTTTTTTTGCTCCTGCTTTGACTTATTGTATCTATTCCTAGAGTTCTTATATATTTCTTAAACGAATAAATTATTCTATTTATCTATAGATCTGTTGTATGATAAAATAAATATTATTATTGAGTCATTCAACAGGCTTTCAGTGCTTTTTCAACATTTGCTATAAATGAAAGATTAAATTTCAAAATCCTTGCCTTCCAAATATATTTTATCACACTCAATATTCTGAAGAGAACAGAGTTAATCAAATGCATCTTTATACAACAGCTGCAGTAACTGCTTTTACGTCTCAAAAAAGTAAAAAAAATAAGTAGGCAGTGTTCGTTGAAGATATGAGCAATAACATAAGAATTCTTTTTTTTCATAATTCATTACCAAGGTGGTTAAACATAAATAAAATTAGACGTGTACTCTAAGTATTTAGGTGGTATACATATAGAGATATCATGAAATGTGTAACGCGTGGCGAGGAACAAGACGCGTACATCTACGAGATAGGTAGCGTGCATCTGAGATGGGACGTCTTGCACTATATATCTAAAGGAAGAGTCTAAAAAGGCAAATAAACGCCACCCTAATTAAATTAACAAATCGATTCAGAATTCTACGCGAAGCGAAGCCGCGGGCAACAGCAATCAATCAATAATGGTGATTACATTTTGGGAATCATCCAAAAACCACGTATGCAATACAAACGGATGACTAAAAATTAACACTTTTGATATAATAATAATAATAATAATAATAAAACTCTTTATTCTTAAGAAAAGGCGAGCTTATTGCCTGCAGGCAATATTTTAGAGCTAACCTATACTATTGTAAGAACATTATTTGCGAGTAGACTACATAACTTAACCTATATAAAGAGTATGACAAATAAAATAGAGGAGGATAGAAAGAAGTATATACTTTACTGTTTATGGGCACAGATTTGCCACATCAAAATAATCTAACACCTATAAGGACGCTAAAGTTTTAAAAGGAGGGGAATGGGAGGAGAATGGGAATTTATCTGGAGGATTTCAAATGCTCTCTGAGTCGGTTTTTAAAAGTTGGTTATGCTTGGCGCGGTTCTCACATTTTTCGGCAAAGCATTCCAAAGACGAGCTCCATGCACGGTGAAAGTGAATGAGAAGAAGTCACTGCTGTGACTAGGGATAGAGAGTAGCAGGTTATTTCTTGATCTCAGAGGGCGTTCATGAGCCGATAGTGCAGTAAATCTGCCGGTAAGATAATTGGGAGCGACGCCATCCAAGATCTTGAAAAGCATACAGAGAACTCGCATGTCTCTTTTCTCCCGGGTCGACAGCCAGTGAAGCTTCTCTCTGTACTCCGTAACGTGGTCAAATTTTCTGAGGCCATTAATATACCTAATGCAAACATTTTGGAGACGCTCAACTTTGGTGGATAACTCCTCTGTGAGGTCGAGAAAAGTCACTATTCTTAATTAGTACCCCAAATTAAAACAAAAAACCGACAATGGCAGTTTTTTAAAAATTGAACTGTGATATATTGAGTTACAATGGCTTAAGAGGCCATATCTCCTGTCCATCGTAGAACGGGCTAGTCCCAGTTGGGTGACAATCAAATAAGCTAAAGGTTAAGGTTTTGCCATTCGGTTCCTGTTATTTTTATAAGCAAAACAATGTTTTATAGTAATTAATTCTTAAATAAATAAATAAAAATCTCAAGAAAGCGGTGTCGATTTCGGAAATTCCTTCATTAATCTGTTTTGTTCAATGGGAAAGCTTATTAGATTTGATGGTCGTCCATAAACAACGTCAGGGTGCTGCCATACAATCGAATGTGACGACTGGAAAATTACATTATGCTTTCCCGGCAGAGGGAAAGTATTGTGAACGCACTTCTGTGTGAGTGTGATTCATCCACGATAGGGCCCAAACGCTTCATCCGATTGAGCTGACATTTGGGATGCAGGCGTCATTTGGTCATGGCAAGAGTTGGGGTCGAAATTGGTCCACTAGGTATCGCGCTAGTAATACTTCAATCTTAATATAATGGACTTTGAGACTTGAAATTTGGTACACAGATGCCGCTTTGGGTTGAAATATATTTTGGGTTGGATTGGAATATCTCATAGAAAAGCAACACAAATAATTTATAAACTCAGGCATTTTTAAGAAAATACTACGTCATATTTGAAAAATACTATTGTAATACTACGGAATACAAATATAGTAGGAAGATATTACGTGAATACTGCTAAAAGACAGCAAAAATCTTAGAAATATATTCGTGATTCTCTATCGGCGCGGAGATTGGTGCGCGGAGGATGGTTGGCGCGTGGGGGCGATCGTAAGGGCGGGCGATGGGAATTGGGGGGTGGAGGTTGGGGGTGAGGCGAGGGGGATGAAGTGGGCTAGGGGGTCTTCTCTACTTGGCGGGAAAGTCTTGGGGTGACCCAACCGTTTTTTTTTTTGTTACAGGGTTACTAACTTTTTCATAGTTCTTTGAATTAAAGAACCAAATATCGCAGAAATTTACATATTCTCTTCATGCATTTTTAAATACTGATTGTTCACTTAGTAAATAAAACCTAGTTTTTTACCTATACCTTTTAGATGAATAATAAAAGTACCTACTTTATTAAAGCACTATTTAGTACTCTATATTTCAATAAAATCTACACAGGGTAACCCTCACTTCAAAACACCTTTATATGTAAACGTAAGTAAATCCTCACATTAACACTAAAAGGACAAAGATTTTCCGCCCCTTTTAATCACCAAGCGAGTTCAATTGAGCCCTCCTATGTTTTTAGGCTTCTTAGTGCCTATTTGTTCGCATACTGACATCGAAATGTGTTAAATGTGTTCCTGTTACCTTTTCATGATCATTTGAACATCACAGTGTCATCATTAGGCCGGGCGCCATTACGCCTCGAGCCTCGATAGACGCACGAAAACAATCGGAGCAAAGGTGCTACCAATCCGAGAGGCCATATTTGGGTTCTCGCTGCGCGGTGTGTTGAGACTTGTTTCGCTTGGTATTCCCCACCGACGCGACGGTTATTCCCCTACCGCTGCTCGCTGCAACGCGCCGCCATGGCAAAGGGCTATCTCCCGAAGCCCACAACTCAGTATGGACTCGTCACGTGTTGGTGTAAGGTCTGGGTGCATATGCTTATCGCTAAGGATTTTGGATTTGTCGTTATAATTTAACAGAGTACCTTATGTTTGCTTCTCCAATAATATCGAAAGACAGATATATTATGGCAGGAGATGATATCCAGTGTTTAAACCAGTGTTAGTACAGCGCCTATACGCAAGAACCCTAATTAACCCCGCTTGATCCTTAAAGGTATTTTTTTTAATAACCATTTTTTTGCGCAAAAAATCTGTTGGGATGTTTAAGGGCCAAAAGGAAACATTTTTTTCAAGAGAATCAGGCTTAAAATGTGGGAGTGGCGGTCGTTTGAATGTGCCGAAGGGTCAATTGACATCCCTTGATCCTTCTAGTGTAAAAAGTGTCAATTCATAAATATATAATTAATTAGGTAAATTACTCAACTGATATCAAAGGTTATGCAAGAGAGCGAGATTCAAAATCAATTTCAGTCCAATCATAGCAACCTGTGTTTTAGTTGATTTATTATTCATCCAAATATATCTACATCACTAGGTACTATGTTGATTTGTTGCAGCTCCTGATGAGGCTGTATCTTTCTATGTTAGTTCGGTAGATCGCTCTTTGCATTAAGTAGTGGAAGTGGAACTGCTAATAAGAATACAGCCAAAGCCTGGGAGAAACAATTGATTGTAGACCTTCCCATTGAGCAGACCGTGCACATAGAGAAGTATGTATATAGTTCCTTCTCCTCTGCTCGATGGAAGAAAGCCTAACATGTGTATTACGAAGGGAGAGGGATAATAATATTTCGGTTAATCTGAGAATAGTAATAGTACTTGCCCATATAGTACCCCAGAAAATACCGTATTCTCTCTAATAGCGTAGATTATATACACTCGTGTAGGTTCCAAACATCTGAGCAGTACTTGTGAATGCTCCTAACGCGAATAGTAGAGATTGGTGATATTGTATTAGAGAATATTGCATTGACTTGTATTTTATAGACTATTCAGAAGAATATTGTATTACTATACAGATAATTCAAATGTACCTGAGAATACCGCCTAAGGTTTTGTTCTCAAGCCCTCAAATATCTTTTATATTCTGGTCAAACGAGAGAGGGTTATCAAACATGACACCCTAATCTCGTAATACACGAACATAGCAGAATGTACAACTTGGTTATCCTAATTTAAAGGATAAATGGTAATCCTAATTTAAAGGAACGAGAGTACAACATGGTCTCACACTTTACGGCGTTGAATCCAAGGCTTATCTCACTCTTCTAGCGCATCAAGGACAATATCGGGTTGTGCAAAGTGATTACGATTTTTATTGTCGAAATAGTTCAATATCGCCATTTCATGTTCCTAAATTCCTAGTTATCCTACGTCTCATCCCATCCTCTCCTATCCTTCGCTTCTTTATCCGCGAATTGTTCCAAATCCTAATTATATTTAACAAATGTCATTTTTGTTACTTGATTATTTTTTGTTATGTAATAAGTTTTTTTTCCTTTCTCTGTTAATTTTGATCTCTTGGCACCTAAATTCTTACACTTTTACATAGGTTGGGGTTGTAAGAGATTGTATTTTAGGCCATAAGTCCGCCTTTTGTATGTTTTTGTTTCTTAAAATGTGCAATAAATAATCTCTATCTAATATAATAAAAAATATATAATTAATTTTTAAAAATAAAAGCTATTTAGACACATTTACGGTTAATTGTAAGCCATTTACTTACAAGCACTTACTTACATTAAAAAATGAATTATTACGTAATATTTAGTGTGCGCACCCATATCACGCTCCGTTTTTGTCATGCGGTTTGGCGCAATTGCAATTTGTGTTTTAATTAATTCTTCGGGTATTTTTGACCAGTTTTTTACATTTTCTACAGATTTTCTTTATTAGTTGATCGTCTTTTTTATTTTTATATTTTCCAAAGATTCCCTAAATGGCTCAATTGAACTATGTTTTTTTTATATTTTTGTCTTTGTCCTTAGGCTTGTTGTCTTTCTGCTGGATAAAATTATTCATGCTCAAGCGGCGTCCAGGTGGAATTGTATAATGCCCTAATATTTCATATAACTACCTGCATTCAGTCTTTCATGAAATCTGATAAGGGTACTACTCCATTCGCCGCAAAACATCTTCTTACCATTGTAGAGCCTCCCGCGTGATATTTATTTATTATTTATTTATTTATTTATCCTACTTTTAATAGTTACATAAAATAGATTGCGTTCATTTTTTTAACACACTTAAAAAAAATACATATGAGAAAAATCGCAAAAGGGCATTACTTGTCAGGATTACATCACCCCACTAGGTATACGCCTGTGTTGGGGTAATGGATACAAGTTCTGTGGTATTTGCTGAGCCTGTACGCCTTGCCCTCTGTCCTTCTTCCGTCTCATAAAAAACAATACGTAATATAATTTAGCATAATATAACATAACATATTACAATATAATATAATATCATATATTATAACATATAAAATAATGTATCATATTTATATATAATATAGTATACCATAATAAAATATAACATATTATTATTATAATCTGTATACATGTATATCCATAATTTATATCTGTATATCCTATAATTAGTGGTTAGAAATAAAATATTTTAATATATCATACTTTCGCATTCATCTCTAGTATAATTTGAGAGCCAATGAGACACCCGTCTCTTGAACTGGTTGTCGGTTATGTTTAAAATCTGTCCTGTGTACGAGTTAAACATATTATAGAGTTTAGGTCCGAGATATGCGTAGTGTCGTTGTCCGTATACAGTCCTCATTTTTGGTTGAATCTGTTTGTCTTTGTGTCTAGTTTTGTGTTTGTGCTCTGGTTTGTCTTTATCCATGTTCCTCATGAGGTCCCTCCTATAGCGCACCAAAACAGCGCGTATGTATAGTTGGCGTACGTCAAGTACTTTAAAGTCTGTATATAGGTCGTCTGACGGGGAGCGATATGGCTTCTTGATAATGACTCTGAGCAAAGCCTTTTGCGCTTTGACCAGTGGGTCAAGATTTGTTCTTGCCATACCGCCCCAACCGGTTTGTCCGTAGGTAAGTAGAGTCTGCGCCAGTGCATAGTAAATAGTCCGTAGTAGGTTAATGTTGAGTATGCTTCTTATATTTTTAAATATATAAATCAACTTTCTAGTCCGTTTAGTCGTAGCCTCAATGTGTTGTGTCCATTTTAGAATTTGGTCAATGACTATTCCTAGATATTTTATTGTGTCCGTGCGTTCAAGTGGTAAACATGTACAGTTCATGTAGTCACATTTATGTAAAGTAATATGGTGGTTAGTATTGGGATAATGTCTATTGTCGATGCTAAAGGTCATATATTTAGTCTTGTACTCGTTTAGCGTCAAAAGATTATTGTCAAGCCATCGTTTAGCCAGCTTCAGTCCCGCAGTCGCCCTGTCAAACGAAGACGTCCATGTGTCGCCGTAGAATAGCAGCACAGTGTCGTCGGCGTAGGACAGTACGGAGCCCTGAGCCTGAAGCTGGCATAGGTCATTTATGTATACTAAGAAGAGTATTGGGCCCAGTGTGCTGCCCTGTGGGACCCCGTAGGAACACGGCAAGGATTCGCTTGTCTCGCTGTCAGTTTTAATTTGCTGCGTGCGTCCAGTTATATAGCTACGAAACCAGTCCAACTCTACGTCTAAAACTCCGAGTTTCTCAAGTTTCGTGATTAGTCTATCGTGAGGTACTGTGTCGAAAGCTTTAGCCAAGTCGAGAAAAATACCAATGCAATGTATGTTTCTATCGAGGTTTTCTGTTATACATTTAGTTAATTCAAGAATTGCATCGGCAGTTCCTCGACCCCGCCTAAAGCCATACTGTCCGTCTGACAATAGATCATGTGTCTGTAAGTAAGTCGTTAGTTGTTTTGCGGTTAGTTTTTCTAGTATTTTGCTTATTGTATTTATTACTGAAATCGGACGATAGTTTTTAGGGTCACGTTTGTCACCTTCCTTAAAGATCGGTGTCACATTGGCTGTCTTAAATACTTCAGGAAATTTTCCCTTGTCTAATGTGAGGTTGGTAATATACACCAAGGGTTTGGCTATGAATTTAGCAATGAACTTCAGAGTACCTACACTGATACCATCTGGACCTGGGGCCGAATCGCTTTTTAGCAATCTGATTGTCTTAAGAATGTCATCTTCGTAAACACGGGCTGTCATCTTCGTAAACTTCGTAACATATTTAGTGGTCTAATTTTTGAGGTCAAAAAAGAAGACAAGTTTTGATCTGGCCTAGGATCTTAATGAGTAGTGCACCTTTTCGGTGACCCCATCGGCGGTTCGAAAAGTCCTACTGAAAAATTAGCTTCGAGTGTCTGTGGCCAAGCGGAATTAATTAGTTCGAAAAAATAACCATCAAAGATGATGAAATTTGTCCAAGCACTTGAAGCTTGGGCAAGGGCATCGAGCAGTGGAAAAGGGTCCTCTGGACCGATGCGCCTAAAATTCGAAATTTTCGGAACTAATAGTCGCCATTTATTTATTATTTATTTATTTATTTATTTATTTGCAGCTGTTGTTATAAAAAAGATATACAAAAAAACAAGAACACACAGATTAAAAATTAAAACTGTAAATAGACAAGGACTATGAAATAAAGCTACAAACGCTGCAAAACACCTATTAATTATTGGTACATATATGATTTTAAAATAAAATAACCAAATCAAATAAATCTTAAAATAAAAAATCCAAATAATCATAATCAAATAAATACACAAATCGAAATAATCAAAATCAAAATATTTAACATCAAATGATATTAAAAGAAAATAACGTAATTACATAAATTTAAAAATCTACATATAATAAATCAAAAATAATCAAAATCAAAATATTTAACATCAAATAATCACGTTACAAATTAATAAATAAACGAAGACAATAGTAATAATCCAATTAGCAAATAGTTATTTTAAAATAAAATCAAATTATGACATCTAAATATCTTCCTTTAATAATAAACTTTTAAAGTGGTCCTTAAATACTGCAATTGATTTCGATCGCAAAGCCATTCCCAACCGATTCCATACAACCGCAGAATAATACGAAAAGCTGCACTGGAAATGTGTAGTTTTGTGCTTGGGTATTATAGCAAGTTGTTCACGTGCCCGTGTTGAATGGACATGCCGGTTACGGGACCACGTCATAATCGAGTAAAGATATCGCGGCTGTTTTGTTGCGTACTACCTTTTTTTTCGTTTACAGGCGCCCTGGAGCACAATATAAAGATCAGTGGTTAGCTGCAACAGTTAAGCACGAGGGAGGCTCTACAACGGTAAGAGGGTTTTTCTACGAATTGGGTAGTACCCTTGGTCAGAATTCATGATAAACTGAATGCAGATGGTTATATGAAATATTTGGGCTTTAAACAATTCCATCTAAACGCCGCTTGAGTAAGAATAATTTTATCCAGCAGAAAGACAACAACCCTAAGGGACACAGAAAAAAATATTGAAAAAAATTGAGCAAAGCAACGTGCTAGGGTCCTTGATCTGTTTGAGTGGCCTGCCTAGAGCCCCGACCATAATTCAATTGAGCCATTTTGGGAATCTTTGGACAATTAAAAAATAAGAAAGACGCCCAACCAATAAAGAATATATGTAGATAGTGTTAAAAAAACTGCGAACAATACCCGAAGAACTCAATAAAAAACAATTTGCAAGTTCACCAACCCGCATGGCAAAAACGGAGCTTACAATGAGTGCGCACACTGAATATTAGGCATTATTTTTTTTTATGTAATTGCTTCCCTTGTCATGTCTCCTAAATCTATACAACTCAATGTATTCTTTATATCGTATTTAACATTGCTTTTTAAAAAAATGTTAAATTACCTCTATCGTACGTAATCGGGTTTAACCAAAATTTCTCTAACATAAACACCAATTTTTCATTGAGTAGACCAAAGTAGAAACTCAAGAGAAAATTTAGGAATATGATATTATTAGCAATAGATAATTCTGCTAATGCAACGTATACGTAAATAATCTACAATCGTTTTGCAGTATTTAGATAACCGACTAAATCAAACATTGTAATATGGTAAGTATTATAAAGAGCAATAATTCGATTACTATAAATCGATTGCACACCGCATTTAATAAACCATGATATCCTAGTTTATGTTTCGGTAATAAAAAATGTAAACTCTCAGAGGTATGCATAAATTTCAGTTTTGGTTTAATTCTGTAAACCATTGAACTATTTAGTGTTAAAAATACTGGGCAACAATACACGAATAATTCATTAAAAAACAAATTGTAAGTTCGCCAATCCGCACTGCATAAAAAGGACCTTGAGTTATGTACACTAAATATTAAATTATAATTGAATTTTCAATTTAATTGCTTATAAGTACATGGATTTCCATTAACCGTAAATGTGGCCAAATAATGGCTTTATTTTTTATATATAATGATTCAATGATTAGTTATCAACATTTATTCAAAGGCTCTAACGAAAGGCTCTAAAGGACAAACAAAAGGCTCTAAAGGACAAAAGGCTCTAAACAAGCAGCGACTCCATTAAAAGTGATGTTAATCAGGATTAATAAGGTTAAGAACCGCGATAGCCTTCGACTTCATTATAATAAGTAGAATTCTTAATCAAAATAAAATAATAAATATTCATCATTAGTACTTATATAGGCTTCACTTTTCAGATCAATATAAAAAATAATTAACACTTTAACAGCGGAGCACGTACTCAGTACGTGGTACAAAATATCCTCTAACTCGCGACTCACGTACTGAGGGCGTGATCGATTTTCATACAGCTTGTTTAAAAATCACGTACTCAGTTGGTAATTCGCGTTGTAATAGCAGGTGGCTTAGTCTTTTATCTATACATACATTATATGCAATTCATTAACGAAATCGCGAATGCAGGGTGGCGGGACTAATCGAAAGTGGTCCCCCCACCCTGCAAAGCGAAAGTATCGAGAGTGAAAAGTTTGCGTAGACATTGGAAAGAAGCAAACTTGCAAACGACGACGCAAGGAGACAGTCTACTATCGACTAGATTGCGACTTACCACTATGCTACTATCCATGTTTTAAAAAAATTCACACAAAAAGAACTATGGTCAATGATTTGTATGATTACTTCATGTACAACTTTTTTTTCCACAAAAGTGCCCTTTTTTAAATAAATAATTTTATTACTCATCATAATATTTGTTTAATTTTTATATTTTATACGGAAGATATAAAAGTTATTCTAATAGATACAAAACAAATTGTTTCTATATCTAATCAGGTCATTTTAGAGCCAATAAAATAATGCCAAAAAAGCCCGCGAGCATTGTACCACGACCTATAGAAATCGGCTGCTGTTAAAGTGTTAATATATGTATACTTAATGTTTTTCGTCATGTTCAAAATTGCTGGTGGGTAAATAGAAAAATAATTATTCATAAATAATATGAAAAGGCGCCAGACAAGCAGAAACACTTAAAAGTAAACTTAATCACCTACTCAATTCGCTCACTTAATACTTTATCATAATACATATTTCAAATTACGATTAATTTTCAGTCATTACACTTTCTCGCTCCGGTATCGATAGCAAAATGGGTGAATCGCTTTATACGATTTTCAAAAAGATATATTTTCTAAATAGCATATTTTTCATTTCCCCTTATAATTTTACTCGTAATGGTGAATTAATCGAAGCACGGACCGCCAGAAAAGCAGTATCTTTAGTTATACATGTATTATTTTGCCTAGGTTACGGAATTTTTCAATCTTTTGAAAATTCTTTAAATTTTTATTCTGAATACGAGGGACATATTTGGAAAACCCTATCTTTTACTTTATATCATTGTTCACAGTGCGTAGCTGCGTTTATAATATTAAATATTTCAATGTTTTACAGAATTAAATTAAAACTAAAATGTATGCATACATTGGAGAGTTTACAATTTTTATTACCGAAACATAAAGTAGGATATAACGGTTTCTTAAATGCGGTATGCAATCGATTCATAGTAATCGAATCATTGCTCCTTATGCTTATTACAATGTTTGATTTAGTCGGTTATCTGGAAACCGCAAAACGATTGTGGATTATTTACGTATATGTTGCATTAGCAGAATTATCTATTGCTAATAATATAATATTCCTAAATTTTCTCTTGAGTTTCTACTTTGGTCTACTCAATGAAAAATTGGTGTTTATGTTAAATAATTTTTGCTTAAACCCTTCAGATTACGTACGATCGAGATGTTTTAACAGTGTTTCTAACAAAATTATTAAATACGATATAAAGAATATATCAAGTTATATAGATTTAGGAGACATGACAAGGGAAGATTTAAAAAATATTATATTTTTATATAAACAACTCCATAATCTCAAAAAAAAATATCACGAAATTTTTCTGTGCGAGGTTAGTATAAAATAGGATGATTACTTACCTTGATGTATATATTTTTAGGAACAAACTATTTATTTGAATCCTATTTTTATTTATGTCCTTCCGTATATCTACTTGGCCTCGATTTTAGAATTTTATTAAAAAAAGAAACGGTCGCATTATTCGTGCGAATAGTGCGACCTGTATTATTATTCATTCGGTCGCATTATTATTATTCATTCGGTCAAACGGTCGCATTATTCGTGCATTCCCTGTACATCTGTATTTTAAATAACAAATTATGTTTTTAATTTTAGGTTCTTCCGTATGTATATTTAGCCTCGGTTTGTACATTATATAATTTTTCTGGATTTCTTTCTCTACAATTTCAAACGAAGGTACGTAGTTTATAACCATATCTAAATCTTATTACACAGGATCTCGTCCCAATGCTATTCTTCGAAATAAATGTAGTTTCTCACACAGAACTACATAAATTACTGTACTTGAATGGCCCGGAAACTCCACCGATCTCAACCCGATCGAAAACCTCTGGGCCATTTGAAAAAAACGGCTCTCCAAGATGCATTGTACAACGAAAACCAAAATGATCAGTGCAGTAATTCAAGTCTGGTTTCACGATGAAGAACTGAAAAAAAAACTGAAATCGGAGACTATCGCGGTTGTTTGACATTATAAATATGATAAAAAATGAATTTATGGCGCAACGTCGCCGAAACGTCAGGTGCTACGAAATTGACGCGGTAAATTAGTTTTTTATCGTATTCAGTATTCAGTATTCAATTTATTCGCTCAGAATATACAATAAAGGCACGAATTATCAATTAAAGCTAATTATCGCATATTAGAATTGGTCAGTTGCTAGTAATATATTATATATGTAGGTATATATAAAACTATTAAAGCAAAAATATTAATTTGACAATAGCGTTGACTAAAGTCGGCTTTACACGGCAGACAAATAAAATTAAAAAATAGAGCTTAATCCATGTGTATAAGGAGGTATACATATAAAATAGATAATTATTATAAGAATATTAATTAGTCATCTTAGGCACTCTATACAAAAAATAATCACACAATAGAAAGTATCGAAACAAAGTTGATATATGGTATATGGTAAACAACGTATGTGTATTGAAAGAAGGCTGTAAAAACCTGGTAAATTATATGCCTACAATAAAAGTAAGGTGTTATCAGCGCAAAATGAGGACACATTATATATTAAAACTCACAATCAATAACTACCAGTACTGTTTTTGTATGTTTATGTCCAATAAAGCACACATTTGACTCTAAAAAGATAAAATGACTATAAAAAGATCAAAATTAACATAGCGTTTCAATTATTTTCGCAGGATATTCCTATTTTAGAAGTCATCCCTCCGATACTATGGACTATGCGCAACCTGTTTTACTTGACATTGCTTTTAATTTCGTGTGAAATGCTCAATAGAAGTTCAGTAGAAGCAGAGATTTTTTTAAGTAAATGTTTATTGAATGATAATTTAGGTTCGGACAGATTAGATGTGTTAACTTTGTTTGAAAATATTCGACAAAATGACAACATCAAAAGCATGCGGCCATGGAGGATGTTTGATTTGAAAATGAGTCTTATTTTCAGTATATTAGGATTAACCTCGGTACATTTGATAATTCAAACTCAATTGTTTTATTCTAATTCTAAATCTGTTAACGCGTATGGTTATGTGTAATTATTATCTTGTGAGAGGTTCGAATATGTAATCTGATAAAATACTTACATTAAATTAGTTTATAATTAAAACAAGAATAACTTTCGTAGAAACAGCAGAATATTCATATCGGATATAATCATTTGCCTGTTTTCTGCTAACTGTGCAATATTCTCATTGAAAAATATTTACACAAGATATTATTTGTAGAGTATTGTTTTCTGTAATGATAAAATGAATAAAAATAAATGGAATTCAGACGACTTTTCACATTTCTTCTACCTTGACGACGGACATTCCCCGTTCCTGCATATTTTTCCTATTCCTATTCCTGTGACGTCATGTATCCATAAAATATTTCCTCAGGGAATTAATTATTCTGAGTGTCTATAAATCTCTCGTCTGATATAATAGAATAAAATTACTTAGTCATTCAAAAGATTTTCTATGCTTTTTGCAGATTTTTCAACATTCTTTTAAATAAAAGGAAATTTAAAAATCTTCATCTTACGAATAATAATACGCTTTATTTGATCAAACAAATCGGCGAGTTTTTTGCGTTTAAGACCTTACAGATAAACTTAACCTAATATTTGCATTAAAAATTAGATGAAATTTAATAAAACCACTTATTAAGGCAGCACTTATTAAATTTATGTAACATTAAAATCCTAAGAAAACGAAACATAAATCCAAAAATGTAAAAAGCAATAAACCTAAAATGACTCAAGGAAGGGGCAGGATATGAGAAAATTTAAGACCGGGTGTTTTTAACCGACTTCAAAAAAAGAGGAGGTTATCAATTCCGCTGTATCTTTTTTTGTAATGTTTGTTACCTCAGATCTCCGTCATTTATGAACCGATTTGGATTTTTTATTTTATTTGAAAGGTTATACTCAAAGATTGGTCCCATTTTTATCAAAATCCTGTTCTGATGATGGGATCCATAAGGAATTGCGGGAACTCCTCAAATATTATGATATAAAGTTGAAAATTTACTTGTTGGTTCAGTTCTGATGACAATGCATTTTTTTACGGTAAGCATGACCTGATTCTTCACCCAGGGTTGGGATTCTTCCTTTCGACGAGGGGTGGAGGTAAGAACGAAAATATTTTTTGGAAATTCCACCCCTAAGGGGGTAAAATAGGGGATGAAAATTTGTATAAAAATACGTCATATGGTAAGGTATATGTTCTCTCGGGAGAACATGTTTAATACCTCCTTAGGAAATCCACCCCTAAGGAGGTAATAAAAAAAATAAAAATTTGTATGAAAAGAAATATTTTTTTTTATCTGACTGACATAATAATATCCAGCTTACAGCCTAAAATACTGGGGCTAGGAACTTGGAATTTCGAACAAGACTTCCTTTTATAATGTAGGCGAGCACTAAGAAGGGGTTTTCGAAAAATCAACACCTAAGATGGTAAATAGAGTCAAATACTCATGCGCTAAATATCTGTAATATCAAAATTTATATATGTATAAGCTAGTCATTATAAATGAAAAGCAATAACATTCACAATTTTTCAAGAAATTAACCCATGGAGGGTAAATTAAATGATGAAATTGTATGGAGATACTCAAGAAATGTTGAATTAGAAACTCGAAATTTTGCGCAGGGCTTTATTTGATTATAAAAGTGAGCATCTAAAAGGTTTTTTTGGTAATTCCACTCCTACGAAGGTAAAATAGGGGATAAAGGTTTGTATGAAAATATGTCATATACAAGTATTACTTGAGTTGGTACCGAGCGATACTTAAGTATTGAATATGTTAGATAGATAAGAAGTGCCAGCCCACTCCACAAGTATGGCACAAGTTTCATGGATTTTTTTCCGTATTCGTATTTAAATTTTTATTTTATAAACCGCTTGAAAAAAATTACCAAACTTGTATTTCTTATGAAGAACAACGTTTGCCATCGCCCATTTATGCTTATTGATCTTTAAATGTACATTTTGTCAAAATTTTCGTAATGTATATCTCATTGGCGTGCAGGAATTAATGTATTATAATTGTATTTGTATAATTCAATGTATTTGTATTTCGTTTGTGGATGCCGCATATTTTGTTAATACTGATATGACGAGTTTTGTAGTTATGTATTTTATTATTTATTTAATTTCGTCCAGTCATCAATTTTTAAACAGATTACTTGTGAGATTTAGTGAAAAAACGTTAAAAAATCCAAAAAAATCCGTACCAATCAATTTGATGGACGGATTTTAAAAATATCATAAATTGTAAACAAAAGGCGCTAAACAAGCATCGACTCCATTAAAAGTGGCGTTAACCAGGATTAATTAGATATAACATCCGCGATAGACTACGACTTCATTATAATAAGTAGAATTCGATATTAAATTAAAATATTAAATATTAATATAGCTTCACCTTTCATTTCCATATAAAAATTAATTAATATATACTTAGTATGTATTTGTCATATTCAATATTACTGGTGAGTAGATAGAATAATAATTGTTCATAAGTAATATAACAAGCCACCAGACCAGCAGCAATTCCCAAAGTGACGTTTAATACCTACTCAATTCGCTCACTAAATACATTATCATTATATCAAATAATTCTCAATCTATCTCGCTCCGGTATCGATAGACAAAATGGTTCAAATGCTTTATACGATTTTAAAAAAAATATATTTTCCAAGTAGTATATTTTACATTTGCCCCTACACTTTTACTAGTAATGGTGAATTAATCGAAGCACGGACCGCCAGAAAAGCAGTATCTTTAGTTATATCTGTATTATCATATAACAGAAAACTATCATCCGACCGAAAACGAGTGGAAGATAGCGGAGCATATAACGGAACGGACCAAAACAGCCTGGGCAACGAACAGTTTCAACAACTTCAAATCACCAGGACTAGATGGAATATACCCAGCCCTCCTAAAATGGGGAGGAGACAAACTTATCGAACAACTAGCAAGCATACTATGTAGCTGCATCGCCTTTAGATACATTCCACAGAAATGGAGAGAAGTAAAGGTGATCTTTCTACCAAAACCAGGGAAAACTGATTACACAGACCCGAAATCTTTCAGACCCATTAGCCTTACCTCCTTCATGCTAAAAACACTAGAAAGACTATGTGACAGAGAACTGAAGGATACAGCACTTAAAAACATAGGTATTCACCCGAACCAACACGCATACACACAAGGCAAATCGACAGATTCAGCACTGCATGCCGTTGTAAACAACATAGAAACTGCACTAGCAAGGAAAAACTCCTGCCTAGGCACCTTCATTGACATAGAAGGAGCGTTCGACAAGACAAATTTCAGTAGCATTCAACAAGCTCTAAACAGACATCAAACCGAACCATTGATTACAGAATGGATAATGAACATGCTAAGAAAGAGAATCATCAGGCTATCTGAAAACCAAAATCACCAGGCGCTCGTGATGAGAGGATGCCCACAAGGAGGTGTACTCTCGCCACTTCTATGGAACCTGGTAGTAAACGACCTGATAACAAAACTAAACAACAATCATTTCCTAACAATAGGATATGCAGATGATCTAGTAATAATGATCAACGGACTAGTAACAAGCACATTGTGCGACCTTACACAAACAGCTTTGAAAATAGTAGAGAAATGGTGCAAGGAGAATGACCTATCGGTAAATCCAAAAAAGACCGACACCATTCTCTTCACACATAAACGGAAATTGGGTACATACAAAATGCCAACCTTGTTTGGATCCAGACTAACGCTCTCTAAAGAAGTAAAGTACCTAGGAATAACTTTGGACGAAAAACTAAACTGGAATAAACACCTAGAAAACAAACTAAACAAAGCAACAGTCGCCTTCTGGCAATGCCGAAGAATGGTGGGCAAGAAATGGGGACTAGCCCCACACATTATACTGTGGCTGTACAAAATGATAATAATACCAATGATAAGCTACGGAGCTGTAGTATGGTGGCCCCGCACCCAACTTACTACTGCAATCAACAAATTACAGAAAGTGCAAAGGCTAGCATGTATAGCAGCGACCGGCTGCATGAGAACAACTCCGACAGCGGCGCTGGAAATCATGCTAGGGCTTCTACCACTACACTTACATATACAAAAAGAAGCAGCCGCAACGGCTACTCGTCTAAAGAATCTAAACTTATGGACCAAATATAAAACACCGCACACGAATATATATGATAATATACTGTCAAGCTTTCCAATGCTGGATGCGGCAATCGACAGAATACCCAAAACTATGATCTTCTGGAAAGAATATGCCATATCATTAACAGAAGACTCAAAAGAAGCACTGAATCAAACGGACCTAAGAATCTACACAGATGGATCAAAAACCAACAAAGGTACAGGATGTGGGGTCTTCTCGGAAGACCTAAATATACACATCTCCAAACCACTTGGAGCACACAACACAGTTTTCCAAGCAGAATGTATGGGAATAATAGAAGCTTGCAACGCAGTGAAACAGCGGCAGCTAAAACACGAAAACATATGTATTATATCGGACAGCAGGTCAGTGCTACAGGCACTGGGAAGCGATAGATTTACATCTGGGCTCATATACGAATGCCACCAAAGCCTCCTCGAGGTATGCGGAAAAGGCAATAAGGTGACACTGAAATGGATCAAGGGACACAGTAACTCAAGAGGAAACGATGCTGCGGATGAACTAGCCCGTAAGGGCTCAGACACACCGGCATACGGACCCGAACCTATCGTGCCCCTACCCTACTCGCACATAAACAACCAACTTGACAACCACTACAAACAACTACATCAAACACACTGGAAAGAGATAGACACCTGCAGACAAACCAAAGAAATAGTAGTGGAATACAACCACAAACTTACCAAAACACTTCTAAGGACAAAAAGGCCCCAACTACGCAAACTAGTGGGACTGATAACAGGACACAACACACTAAACAAACACCTCTTCAACATGGGCGGAACGAATAGCCCTATGTGCAGAGCATGCATGGAGGCGGAAGAAACCACAAAACACATTCTGCTAGATTGTAAACAGGTAGAAGTATACAGGACAAAACACCTTGGGACTCCAGGCACCCTGCGCGAGGCAGCAGGAAACCTGAAAGCCCTGCTGGCTTTCGTAGAGGAACTGGGGTGGGTGGAATAGAGCTACCCCCGTTACACGCAAAATAGGCACACTGGATGTCGACTTGCGGAGGAACGCCCAGTATAACTAACTAACTATATCTGTATTATTTTGCCTTGGATTCGGAGTTTTTGTATCAATTGAAAATTCGTTAATTTTTTATTTTGAACATGAGGGACATATTTGGATAACCCTTTCCTTCGCTGTATATCATTGTTCACAGTGCGTAGCTGCGTTTATAATAATAAATATTTCAATATTTTACAAAATCAAAACAAAATTACAATTTATGCATACTTTGGCGAGTTTACAATTTTTATTACCGACTCAGAAAGAAGGATATCATGGTTTCATAAATGCGGTTTGCAATCGATTTTTAGTAATCGAGTCACTGCTTCTTATACTTATTGTAATGTTTGATTTAATCTGTTATCTGGATACTATGAAACGATTGTGGATTATTTATATATGCGTTGCATTAGCAGAACTATCTACATATTGTTAATAACTTAGTATTCATAAATGTTCTCTTGAGCTTCTACTTTGGTCTACTCAATGAAAACATGGTGTTTATCATAAAGAATTTTTTCTCAAACCGTACAGATTACGTACGATCGCGATGTTTTAACAGTTTTATAAAAAAAATGATTAAATACGATATAAAGAATATATCGAGTTATATAGATTTTGGAGACATGACCAGGGAAGATTTAAAAAATATTTTGTTTTCCAATATACAACTCCATAATCTCAAAAGAGTGTATAATGAAATTATGCTGTGCGAGGTTTGTATGAAATATAAGTAATAAATTATATGTTTTTAGAGTACAGTGTGAGGCACGAATAATGCAACCATCGTGCATCACCATAGCTTTTACACTGGTTGCCAGATCTTTTTCATCTGACGTTTAAATAAAATTTCACTCTATGTGACACATGAAGCAGTGAAGTAGTACACGCTATGAAGTAGTACACGTCAATTCAACGTGCTCAAATTTTTACGTTTTATATTTTTTTTAAACAATTCTGGAAACTCAGCGTTGACAACGTTGAACGGAAACTGGAATACCGTTGAGTAAATTTTGTTCGAAAGGCGCCCAAAAAAAGCACTGCAAAATTGCAGCATTTATTGAACTTCAAACCCACAAGAGATACAGGAGCAACCACATAATCATCAAAAAGTGACTGTTTGGTGCGTCGTTAGTGCACAATATATAGAACGACGAAGAGGCCACCGAAAAGGTCAATAAAGAGCGATATGTTGCAGTGATGCGTAAATATGTGACGCCACAGATACGTAGAAATGGCATGCACCACTACTGGTTCTGACAGCTAATGGGCCCTTGCTTTGGGAGCTAATGGGCCCTTGCTGAGTTGGCCACGAAGACCCATTATGTTCAGGGTTGGTCACACTCACGGGTCAACACCCATCCGGCGGCCTCCATGCATGAAGTGCGAGCCCGGGCAGGACTCTGGCCTTAGGGCTAGTTTCCCCTATGAGTCAACCTTCTGGCGCTCCTGGACGGTCTGCGCACCGTGCGGCGTAAGCCAATCGATTGTGAACTCTGACTAACATTATTAGGCTACGCGGTGACAGGAGGGGGGAGAAACCCCGCCCACCACCCGGGCAGTTCTAACGACATGGGTCGTTTTATCTGCCCGGGATATCGCGCATCGACAACCTCACGCGTACCAGAAGGGTATTACACGAGGGGTGGACGAACGGAGATATGGAGGAAGATTCTCCTGGTTTCTACCCCCTCCGGCACCCCGTGAACCGTTTATTTAATCATAGAAATATCAACAATTCACTTACTATCTAACATTATAAAATATACAAGTTTTAGCTTACGTACTAAAGTTATAAACAGAGTAAAGAAAAAAATAATAATTATAATTTAGTAGGTTGAATGGTAGGCGATGAGATGGTGAATCCATGCTACTGAGTGGTCCCAGGTTCCGGCCACAAACGGCAGGGGTTCCGTTGGGGGCATCTACATCGGGAGAACCTGCAAGAAGGCACGCACCCACAGGGGCGGCTAGGTACGTCACAATACAAAATGGGCGACTTCGGGCGATGAAGCAGCCTCTGGACAGCACCGTTAAGAGGGGAGGCCCTACACCTCGCCCTACGCCTCAAACTCCCAGTGGTCCTCAAACTCCCGGAACGCTCGGTAGCAGACCTAGCAACTCACGAGATCCGCATACCAGATCGGCAGACTGCCGACGCACGCACCCACCACATCCATCATGTTTGCCCGTGACTCTGACTAACAGTCGGGGGAGTCTGGAAGCAGTACTGTTTCCTATAGAGCGCGGGTGGTTGCGGACCTTACTGCGACTGCTCTTGAAACGACCATCGGCTAGGGTGATCCTGGGTGACCAGCCGGGCAAAGGATGCCGTGGTTCGCGATAAATTCGGTTACACCGTTTCACCGCTTCGTAAGGGAGAGGAACGCGCAAGCGACCTCGAACTCGCAACCAATCGAGAGACCGGAGTAATCTGGTCGCAATTGGAAGTAAGGGCGTGAGTGTATGCCCGCTGGGTAACATAGCCGATTATCTCGCGGATAAGGCGTTGGCCTCTGACGGGCATGTGGCGGAGCTAGACGGTGGACTGTTTTGTCCAAGTCTTCTGCGCTCACTTCTCGGGAGATAGAACGAACAATAGTTAAAACTTCCTGATGTGACGGGTTCACCCGTTGTAGTTGACAACTTTATTTACTGATTCTAACAGGATGGCACTCCACCACATTAGCCATGGTGGCCATGATGGCCATTTTACCATTGATTATTTGAAGCTATTGTTCCCCGGCCGACTAGGCCTTGACTGGCCTCCGTACTCGCCCGTCTAACGACGACAGACTTTTATTTGTGGGGTTATTTGAAATCGGTGGTGTACAAAAACAAGCCATAGAATCTTCCTCAACTAAAAGTCAGTATTCGACGTAAAATATGTAAAATGTTGACCGAAACACTTGAAAAAAAGATGAAAAATGCCGAAAAAAGAGTCCACTTTGCCATTAATGAAAAAGGCAGCCATTTTCGGGAGATTCTTCTCCACAATTGACTAAATCGATGTCACAAAGTCTAAAAAAAATATTTTTGACAATGATATAAAAAAAAGTTTTTTTATTATTTTAAAAAAAAAAAGAAACAGTCGTATTCGTGCCTCTCCCTGTACATCTGTATTTTTAAATAAAAAAATATGTTTTTAATTTTAGGTTCTTCCGTATATATATTTGGCCTCGGTTTGTACTTTATATAATTTTGCTGGATTTCTTTCTATACAATTTCAAACGAAGGTACGTAGTTTAATTACAATATGTATTGCACAAGCCGTAGCATAAGACCATTTTATGGCTCCTGTCGCAACTTCGAAATTTTTAGCGTACATTTACAACTTCAACGACAAGTATTTTAACCCCACAAATGACTGGTGATTAGCTCGGGTTTGCCTACGGCAAAATGTATATAAATTTATATTTACATTTACATTTACATAGAGCGGGGTTTAATATAGAGCTATAGCATTACTATAGAGCGGATTACTATAAAGCGGCGCACATTCACATTTATATTTACATTTATATAAATTTATATACATTTTGTATACATTTTGCCAAAGCATCCATTATTGGACGCCTCACATTTGAGGGGTTGGAATTATTCTTGATAGCCAACACAATCCAATGATGTGACTTGCATTTCAAAAGTATAAAAATATATATAGGTTCAAATAGATTCGATGTATTAGCTTTGTTTGAATATATGCCAAGATTAGTCTATTATTCAAAGCGAGGAAGTCGCATACAAGTCCGTCGCAACTACATATTGTGGAAGCAGTTAAAGCGGTTCATTATCCAACAGAATTTTTAAATTCACTCGATCTGCCGGGCATGCCACTACACGTACTGCAATTAGTAATCAGCATGCCAATTATTATGTTGCGAAATATCAACCAGCCAAATCTTTGCAACTGCACAAGGATTGCAGTAAAAAAAATAGAGGGCAACGTCGTAGAAGCAACAATCTTGACAGAACCATTCAAAGGTGGGTGTCCTCATTCCACGCACCAATATGATTCAACCGGATAAGCCATTTCAATTTAGGAGATTTCAATTACAAATTACAAATTTCATTAACAAAGCTCATGTCAATCATAACAATCTTTAGAATTGTGCGGTTCAAATCTTGACCCGGATTGCTTCTCACATGGACACGTATACATTGCGGGTTCTTGATTCGACAAACCAGACAATATCTAGATCTGGATCTGCACAGACAATGGAACAACAAAATATATTGTGTGTCCACAAGTATTTTTAAATTAAATATGCATATTAAAAACGTGAAAAAAAAATATATTTGGCCGATTACCGAATATTCGGCCACGCTATCGGCTGAAGCGCCGAATATTCGGATGTCGAATGTTCGGCGTAAGATGTGTGCGGTATTTCTCAGGTATTTCCTGCATCTCTGAAGTGTTTCCACATGTTAAAGACTATCGCGGTTGTTTGACATTATAAATAGGATAGAAAACGAATTTACCGCGTGAAATTTGTAGCACCCGACGTTTCGGTGACGTTGCAGCCGCCGTTGTCCAGGGTAGACTGAAGAGCTGTCAATCCGTTGTTTTGCGGGTAGGCCGCGTACCGCTTCCGCCACTGCGTAGGTTATAACAGTGGTGGGGGGCCGGGCTTGGAGCGCGGGAATTTTGAAAATCCGTCCTGCACACAACACTCACTGTATCCTGTTTTACGTCTTTGCGTTCGGCGTTCGGCGGCGGGAACATTTTAAGAAGAGGGTTCCACGTAGAAGAGAGTTTGTAACCGTCGTCTCTGTTAAAGTTCGGGGTTCTTCTTATTTCAATGGCTTCCCGGATCATGCGAGGAAAGTAGAATTGTTCTTTGGATAGCACAATGGGATTTTGAAACTGCATCCAGTGGTTACTTCCGCTATCCAATATATGTTCGCAGATCGCCGATTTTTCTCGCTGAACGTTTTTAACAGCTTTGATGTGTTCTGACAGTCGCGTGGCTATGGGCCGTTTCGTTTATCCAACGTAGGCTAGACCGCAACTGCATTCGATTTTATACTCACCCGGGGTTTGCAGTGGTATTACATCCTTTACAGGCCTCAAAAATCGAGCTATATTTTGGGTCGGTTTGAAGATCGTTTTTATATCGAATCTGTTTAGCATCTTACTTATTCGATCTGTCACGCCCTTGACTTATGGTAAGAATGCTCTTGATCTGCTCGGTTTCTGAGTTTCGTCTGTATTAGATCGTATGTGTGTCTCGTGATATTTACCGTATCCATTTTTCCTAAGGACATCATTGACATGTTCCATCTCCTTCGGAAAATGCTCAGCGTCACATAGATCGCGTGCTCGATTCACGAGGGACGTTTGCACCGAACGTAGATGGTAGGGATGATGGTGTGAGCTTGCATGTAAATATCTGTCCGTATGTGTGGGCTTCCGATATACCGTATGTCCGAGAGTATTGTCACTTCTCCTCGTCACTTCTCTACTTCATAGGTGAATCTGATTTTTGGTTGTATGGAGTTTAGATGACCCAGGAATTCATTCACCGTTTGAATGTTGCCTTTTAGGATGCAGAAGGTATCATCCACGTAGCGAAGCCAGAGACTGGGCTTAATTTTGGACACATTTCCACATGTTGTTACTGGGGTTACATATAAGAGAAGGTTTAAGCACAGCCAATACATAATAATGAAATAAAATACCGTATCAACAAATGCGCACAACAAATAAACATCACTAGCAGTGCAAGACATATAAAAGGTATTTTATAAAAAGCTTGCATTCGATTCATTGGCAAGCAATTTCAATATATTGTGATTTTCATTTGTTTTATTTAGTTTTAATTAAATACAAATACTTTAACAAGTGTTTTTATTCAAATTCCTAATTATTGAAATAATTTCACAATAAACCATTTTAGCAGTAAAGTAGGAAAATATATTTTTTCAAGGTATATATATATATATATATATATATATATATATATATATATATATATATATATATATATATATATATATATATATATATATATATATATATATATATATATATATATATATATATATATATATATATATATATATATATATATATATATATATATATATATATATATATATATATATATATATATATATATATATATATATATATATTCAAATTGAAATTATGTATTAATACTAAATAAATTAACGTATAAAATAAATGATAGGAGACTTATCTGGTCTGTGTAGACTAGGAGCGACTCCGCGCCTTTTTCTTTATTTTTTTTTATATATATATTTATATATATATATATATATATATTTTTATATATATATATATATATATATAAATATATATATATATATATATATATATATATATATATATATATATATATATATATATATATATATATATATATATATATATATATATATATATATATATATATATATATATATATATATATATATATATATATATATATATATATATATATATATATATATATATATATATATGTATATGTATATATATATATATATATATATATATATATATATATATATATAGATATATATATATATATATATATATATATATATATATATATATATATAAATATATATATATATATATATATATATATATATATATATATATATATATATATATATATATATATATATATATATATATATATATATATATATATATATATATATATATTTATATATATATAGAAAATTAACAAAACTTTTCAATTATTTTCTCCGGATATATTCGTTTTAGAAGTCATCCCTCCAGCACTTTGGACTATGCGCAACCTGTTTTACTTGACATTACTTTTAATTTCGTGTGAAATTCTCAATAGAAGTTCTGTAGAAGCAAAGAGATAATTTAGGTTCGGACAGATTAGACGTGTTAACTTTGTTTGAATGTATTCGACAAAATGACAACATCAGAAGCATGCGGCCATGGAGGATGTTTGATTTGAAAATGAGTCTTATTTTCAGTATATTAGGATTAACCTCGGTACATTTGATAATTCAAATTCAATTGTTTTTTTCTAATTCTAAATCGGTTAGCGCTTATCGTTATGTCTAATTATATTGTGAGAGGTTTGAAAATGTAATCAGAGTTATTAAATGCTTTAAAATATATAGATTATTCGTAGTAACAGCGGAATATCCATCGCTGATATTCCGATTTGCCTGCTTTCGGCTCAATTTGTTATTGAAACATATTTAAATATGATATTAGTGGTAGAGTATTTTTTTCTGTAATAATAAAATAAATATAAATAAATGGATTTGAGACGACTTTTTCCATTTTTTTTCTTTGACGACTGGCATGCTCTGTTCCTGCATATTTCTTCTACTCCTGCCTTGACGTCATATATAAATATAATATTTCCTCAATGAATTAATTATTCTATGTGTCTATAAATCTCTCGTCTAAAAATTTTGATTATATTATTATTGCTTTTTGAAGATTTTTCAACATTCTTATAAATAAAAGATGAGATTTTAAAATCTTCACCTTTCAAATCATAATAATAATAAAATACTTTAGTTGATCAAACAAATCGGGGAGTTTATAATAGTACAACATGTTTTGTGGTAAAAATAAAATTAAACTCTTAATAAAACCACTTATGAAGGACGCTTGTATTGGATACCTCTAACATTAAAATCCACAGAAAATTAAATATATATTTTTTTCAAAAGCAATAAACCTATAACGACGGAGGGAAGGGAAAGGGGGGGGGGGGGATGAGAGAATTTATGAACGCGTGTTAACGTGTTCTTTGAGCCTGCATTTAAAGCAATAAGAAACGTGGTACTGTCCTTACATGTGTGGGTAAAGCATTCCAGAGATAGGCTCTACGGAGAAAGTATGCGAGTAGAAATCACTTCTGTGACCAGGGATCGAGAACAGTAGTTTTCTCTTCAGATCTCAGAGGGCGCCCGTGAGCTTATAGAGCACTAAACCTTCTTATGAGAGATATAACATCATGGAGGGGCCCCGAGAGGGCCCCTCCATGATGTTATCCCACATTACAAATAGATTATATCTCACTTAATATTGTGATGTGAAAAGGGTTAATCGAATTAATCCGTATATAACAGGAACAACAGTGATCGTAACATAGTCAAAACGTCGAGGGCCTCTTAGGCCTTTTATAATAGTAGTCACTTTAAATATCCGACACCTCTGCTCCATGGATAGTTTTTAAATCTGGTAGTGTACTTGTAATAATATGGTGGATAAAAATAGGCCACATCTACTACCCGGGTAGTTATAATCTCGTGGTTCATTTCGTAATCAATTGTAATAATATATCAGATTAATTTCGTGAGTTCTCTGTTCTTGACGTACGGCAAACATTTGCTAAAACGATAATACTCTATTATCATAAACATAAAGAATTGCACCAGCACACAACCCATAAAATTATTACACGAGCGATAACTAATAGTAACCACATAGTGCCCAAACTGAATAGTTCCCATGCACAAAGACATTTTCTTTACTTGGCACCGTCGTTGTTCAATAAAACAAAGGATATACCCGGCATTTATACTCAAGGTATTTATACTCAAGGTATTAATATAAAAATAAATATAAACAAAAAAAGACTAACCCACTGGTTGATCACCCAGGGAAGGAAAGAAACCGAAAAATTAATTTGCTTTATTCCTATCTAACTTAACATTCCTAACACATTATTATTAAGCTACCATATATTTATGATTATTATTATTTATGATTATTATATATTATTATTATTATTATCACATACCTTTTTAGATAATTTGAAATTTTATTTTTTACTAAAATTTTACTTTACTTGATTTTATTTTTCACGGCATTCTTCAACGAAATTTTTTATTTAGCATTAGGCAGTACGTACTTAATTATATGATTCTGAGCCTACCTTAGTGCGGACGTCTCGTGCGATCCAGTTAGGTTAGGTTTAATTCATTTGTAACTAATACTATGATTTTTTTGTATATAAAGAATTTGAATTTGAATTTGAATTTGAATACCATGTCCTAAAATATTTCTGTTTAAATAGTGTGTAAGAATTAGTTGCTATAATCATTGACCTGTATACGACAGCGTCATCCCGCAGGCGGAGAAGCAGCTTATCAAAATCCCAGAAAGCGGCAAAAAAAAGATTTCGCTTAAAAATTTGTTTCGCTAAGTTTTAGAACATTCAGAATCAGAAAAACGTTTTTTTATGTCTGTATGAATATAATATTAATGGATGGATGTCTGTCATCTATGTCTCAAGAACGCGATGTGCGATTTGAAAATTCTATCGCTATTCTGTTTTATTCATCAATGGGAGGAGCTAAGAACTCTACAGATTAAGAAATTTAAACATTTCCGAATAAATCCCCAACTGTTGTTAAAATCTAATCTCCTATCATTTCTGATTCACTCCAAAGCTTTATCAGAATAATATCCACACTAATTTATAAATTAAATCAAATTGATTGTTAAGAAAATTTAGGATTTTTTAACGTTTTCGCGCTTTATCACAAGTAATCTGTTTAAAAATTGATAATTTGATAACATTAAATTTATAACAAAATACGTAACTACAAAATCGCAAACTCAACATAGCAGTATTACGAAAATATACGAACATCCACAAACAAAATACAAATACATATAAATCTAACTTGAACAAAGCAACTCTAAAAACTAGTTAATTTCTATACATGGCCGTTGAGGTAAATCCGGAAAACTGAACGCAAGTCCTGAAACCCAAAAAAAATATATTTTGTACACAACTTTGCACTTTATAGGAAATATGTTGAAAAATTACATTATTCGAAATAACCGCCATCAGCTTCTACAACTTGCTCAAGCCTTCAGTAATGGTGGCCCTCAGCGCGTCCTTGGTGTTGTGATATTGTGAATTTACCTTACCCTCAACTACATGCCAAAAGTAATAGTCAAGACGAATGCAGTCTGGTGCACACAAATCGGGTGACCAGTGGTAATATGCCCATTACCGTGATACCACGTTTAGGTATTTCTCCACTTGTGGGTTGGCGCTGAGTCCTACTGGAAGACGTACTCTCTTCCAGCAATCACCTTATCCATCCAGAGTTTTACTACCGTCTCCAAGACATGGATGTACCCAACGCCGTTGATTCTGAGACCTTCATCCATGAAATAGGGTAGCATAACATCCCCTTCACTGCTTATGACCCCAAGGACCATTACCGCTGTTGGAAATTTGGTGTGCATGATGGTGGGCACTTCTGAAGCATCTTGACATAGCTGCTTGCCTCTTAAAACTTGAAGACAGAGTTCAGAGTTCTCAAAAAACTTGAGTTTTTTGTACCCAAACCATTTCCGTCTCGATAGGACCCCAGGATCGCCGATATGCTGGCTTTTTTCCGACTCATGTTCTAGCAAGTTGGAACGTGTCTAAACCCGCTCGACTCGTGTCGATTTAAACCACAAGTGAGAGCTATTCGCAGTTTTCACTCAACGACCGCTAAAGGGCACTTCATAAACAAATTCCGGATTTACCTCGACGGCCCTGTATACCAAACGCCTGTATACCAAACCGTATACCTAACCCTGTATACCAAACGCCTGTATACCAAACAGTATACCAAACTCTGTATACAAAACGCCTGTATACCAAACGCCTGTATACTGTTTTGTTTGTTTTGACGTATTTTCGTTATTTTTTAATGGAAGTGTTTAAAATGAGTATCAACAAAGAAGATATTGGCATTGACTACCTAATTTCACTAGTCTTAGTCACAATCAACTACAACACTACGGCGTCGTAGTAACATTGCGGTGCGGCACCGTGCACCATACGTGTGTACGCCCATACGGCGAAATCTTTGCGGTGCGGCGCCGCACCGCATCACGTATACCGGCTCTGAGGGCACCCGACTGAGTGCGGCGGCGGCGGCGCACGGTCGTTTTGAGATATCTGCCGCAGGGCGCGCAGCGCTGAGCCGCCACACTTAGAAAGCCGGATCAATGGGCCTGGCTCACGTGAAGCCCTGCTAAAGGACGTCACGGGCCTGAGACAAGGCCCGTCGTCTGACTAACAGACTGACCAATCATTTATAGAGCCGGATGTTTATAGAGCTGCTATAAAATGGGTGTTTATAGAGCTGCAAAAAAATGAATGTTGTATCTACGAATATTGTTTCAACGGAGTATTTTATTATCTGAGAAACGTGGTTTCGCCGCGAAAAAATAGCTTCTAATAATTATAATTACAATAGTTCAGTTTTGTAACAGCAGTCGCGTTTATTTTTAAACGACTTCAAAAAAAGGAGGAGGTTATCAATTCGGTTGTATCTTTTTTTTTAAAGTTTGTTACCTCAGAACTCCGTTATTTATGAACCGATTTGGAAAATTCTTTTTTTATTTGAAAGGGTATACTTCTATATTGGTACCTGTTCTGTTGATGGGATCCATGAGGAATTGAGGGAACTCCTCAAATATTGCTATATAAATTTGAAAATGTACATGTTGGTTCAGTTCTGATGGCGATGCATTTTATATGGTAAGCATGACCTGATCCTTCACCCAGGGTTGGCTCGCGACGAGGGGACTCCTCAACGGTCAAGAGCACAGACACAAAATTTTGTATACGCATTCTGTTATTATAACCCGTTCTAAGTTTCACCATGGCTGCTGCACCCAGGGTTGGTTCCCGACGAGGGGACTCCTTAACGGTCAATAGCACAGACACGAAATTTTGTGTATGCATTCAATTACGACAGCCCATTCTAAGTTTCACCAAGACAATAATGCGGTACCCAGGGTTGGCTTCTAACGAGGGAACTCCTCAACGATCAACAGCACAAACACGAAATTTTGTATACGCATTCAATTATGATAGACCGTTCTAGGTTTCACCATGACGTGGCTGCTGAAATTATTAAAAAAATGGATTCGGTTTTTAATTTTTAAAATTTTCTTATATTTCATTATTGTTTTTGTTGTTGCTTTAATTTTAAAAGGGGTTTTCGGAATTGATTTATTTAATGTGATATTTTTTTCATACAGCTTTACATTAAATATTACGTTTTTAAATACTGCTTAACGTGGCTTTTACTCTTTTACTCACAATTATTCATTAAACTAATTTCGCCGGTTATAATCTCTTGGCGGTAATACATTCTCATTGCTTTCCAGCGGTATTTTTATACCTCGGCGTGCTTTAATTTGGGTTATTCTATACTTGCTAAATTACAAAGGCCAAAGTAAGTGCAAATTATAATTTACGTTTTAGACCATTAATGAACATTATTTATGGGAGCTAATGGGCCCAGTGTAGTTGAGCCAATATGACCCATGTGTTAGGGTCGGCCGAACTCACAGATCGACACTCATCCGGCAGCCTCTAAGCAGAAGTGCGAGCCCGGGTAGGAATCTGTGCCTTCGGGCCAGTTCCCCGGGGAATCGTACTTCAGGCGCTCCTGGACGGTTTGCGCACCGTGCGACGTTAGCCAATCGATTGTGCATTCCGACTGATAGCCAGGGAAATCTGGAAATAGTATTGTTTCCTATAGAGCGAGAGTGGTTGGTAAGCTTGTGGCAGCCGCTCTTGAAACGACCATTCGGCTACCCGATACCGGTCGGTCCGCGGTAGATTCGGTAGACACCGAATCGCCGCTACACAAGGGAAAGGACCGCGCAAGTGACCTTGAACCCGTAACCAGTCGAGAGGCCGGAGAAATATACTTGTAACTGGAAGTAAGTGCGCGAGTGTCGGCCCGCTGGGTGAAATCCTGTTTCTCGCGGTAAGGCGTTGGCTTCTTACGGGCGAGTGGCGGAACTAGACAGTGGTCTTTTCCCGTATCAAGTCTTCTACGCTCACCTCACGGGAGACAGAACTATCAAATATCGTTAAAACTTTCTGATGTGACGGGTTCGCCCGTTGTAGTTGACAGCTCCAGTTGAAAATTATTTAGATAGAGACTAATTTGAAATGCTTTCGAACGTTTGCTATTTTCTTCGTGCGCGTACGTGTGCGTGCGAGTGTGTGTGTGTGTGTATTCATGTCTGTTTTTTTTGTGAAAAAGGTATACTAATGCCATCTTTTGGCTTGTTCTCAAAGGAATCGAAGCATGAATGATTTTCTAAAGAATGATCATGTTCTGCCCTTAAATGAAGATAGAAGATAATGTTTGACGGGAAAGAACGATCAAAGTCCACGCGGTGGACATTAATTGTTCTATCATGTCAGACCCAGAGGTGGGATACCTCGACGACTCTCCGATTGATGCTCAGAAGGAACTGTGATGGAAAATACTGATCAAGGCCAAGGACCTTTTCACGTTGTCAACTATAATGTATACGTTACAGCTATAATGCAAACGTTTTTTCTTACACCTTAATACTATGATACATTATGTATATTAATAACTAGCTGACCCGGCGAACTTCGTACCGCCTAACAGTCAATGAATGTCGTGTTACAGATTAGCTGAACTTAATTTATGGTTTTATGAAAGTAATACAATGAATACAAAATAAATATTAGGTTCACTACTTTATTAAGATAATAACACAAAAAGAAATATATAAGTACAAAAATTAAGTATATCAATCGCGTGTCAGCAAGACATGATTGAATTAAACTATGTATATATTGTGCAGCATAGGGTGCACTCGGTTCAATTCTCTCCATTGAAGCACCTTGTGATATGTGACATTTTTTGTTTTTTTTATCAGGCGTAAGAACAAATAAAGCGGATGATTTGCAGACACGTGAACATGCCACTTACAACTGTCCACGAGAAAAACACGGATTTACATTTTGTAACGGAAAATGTTTGCCTCTTAACCCCTAACTCCCCCCAAACCCCCCACCAACGCTACCCCCTACCCAACGATACCCACTCCAACACCTCCCCACCAAAATCCCTTTAGCATCCTAAGGATATTTCCCCCTCCCCCCCCCCCTCACCCCAACCACCACCCTCTGACAGCTATCCTACTACTTTTCTACTACTAAATCTACTATTTTTGTAATATTTCAGTGGTATTAAAATGCCTAAGTGGTAGCCTCGGGCGGTTCGACGTTATTATTTGATTTAAATGTATGTCGGAATAATTTTTTTGTGTCGGGTCAATACGAGATATTGAAACTAAACTTTAACAACTTGGTTTCGACTTTACGACGTATCTATGTATTCAAGTCTCTAATTGCAATATTTCGAGATTGATGTATGACTAGCGCGCCCCCTGGTGGACCGATTTGAACCACAATCTTTTCCATTCTCGCCATGACCAAATGATGCCTGCATGCCAAATTTCAGCTCAACCGCATGAAGAGTTTCGGCGCTATCGTGGAGGAATACACACAGCAGATAGATACACAGGCACACAGAAGTGCGTCCAAAATACTTTCCTTGCTAGGAACGTAAAAATTACATAGTGTGTATTCGTCATGTTTAATATTATAAGTAAATAAAATAATCATTATCTACAAATAATATAAAAAATGACAAACAAGCAGCTACTCTTAAGAGTGACTCATCACCTACTCAATACGCTGATTAGAAACATTATCATAATAACATTCTCAAATTATGAATTATTCTTAATCATTATACTTTCTCGCTCCAATAACGATAGACAAAATGGTTGGAACGCTTTACACGATTTTTAAAAAGATATATGTTCTAAACACTATATTTTACATTTGCCCGTATACGTTTACTCTGGATCGGGAAATAATCGAAGCCCGGACCACCAGAAAAGCAATATCTTTAATTATATCTGTATTATTTTGCCTAGTATACGGAGTTTTTGTATCTATTCAATCTTCTTTATATTTTTATTCGAAATACGAGGGACAATTTTGGACAAGCCTATCTTTCGCTGTCTATCATTGTTCACAATGCGTAGCTGTGTTTATAATATTAAATATTTCAATGTTTTACAGAATTAAAACCAAACTGAAATTCATGAATACCTTGGAGAATTTACAATTTATATCACCGAATCAGAAAGCAGGATATCATGGTTTTCTAAATGCGTTTTGTAATCGATTTATAGCAATCCAGACATTGATTGTTATAGTTGTAATTACGTTTGATTTAGTCGGTTATCTCGATTCTATGAAACGAATATGGACGATAAACGTATACGTTGCATATGCAGAATTATCTATTGCTAATAACATCATATTTCTAACTTTTGTCATGAATTTTTACTTTGGTTTACTCAATGAAAAATTGGTGTTTATGTTAAAGTTTTGGTCAAACTCGTCAGATTACATGCGATCAAAATGTTTTAACAGTTTTACTAAAAATATGATTAAATACGATATAATGGATACATCAAAATATATAGATTATGAAGACATTACCAGGGAAAATCTAAAAAATATTATTTATTGTTATAAACAATGTCATGATTTTAAAAAAATGTATCACGAAATTATGCTGTGCGAGGTAAGCATAAAATATAGATAAATACTTATATAATTTTAAAGTACAAAATATTTTTTTTTATATATCCTTTTAATTTTAGGTCGTCCCATATATATATTTGGTCTCGGTTTGTATATTATTTAATTTTGCTGGATTGCTATCTCTACAATTTCAAACGAAGGTATGTAATTGAGGTAAAATATGTATCGCACACGCCATAACCTTTTTTACTACTAGCTTCTGTCGCACCTCCGAAGTCTTTTAAAATATCTATCCACAACTTCAACGTCAAGTATTTTTGAATGGGAATTATCTTTGATAGCCAACACCGAGCCATGATTCGAGTTACATTTTAAAAATAAACCACATTAATATTTTTATCGAAGATATTTTTGATTTCGAAGTCATATCTCCGTCATTCTAGGCACTTCCGTTTTAATTGACAATACTCATAAATTCCTGTGAAATTCTCAATAGAATTTACGCTGAAACAAAGGTTTATCTAAGTAAAGCTTTATTGAATGATAATTTAGGTTCGGACAAATTTGATTTATTAGCTTAGTTTAAATATATCGGTAAAAATTACATGCGGCAATGTAGGATGTTTGGTTTAAAAATGAGTCCTATTTTTAGTATATTAGGATTAACATCGAAACATTTCTTAATATAAACTCAAATATTCTAATTTTAAATCAGTGCCTAAATATCCAATGTCAATAAAGATTAAGATAAATTTATCGTGTTTAGTATCAAAGGAATGATCTGATAGAGTATATTTTGAAAAAATACTGTGTATAACATATTTGACTTGGACTTTAAAAGACCAAAATTAACATAACATTTCAATTGTTTTCGCAGGATATTTTCTATTTAGAAGCCATCCCTCCGATACTTTGGACTATGCGTAGCCTATTTTACTTGACATTACTGTTAATTTCGTGTGAAATGGTCAGCAGAAATTTCACTGAAACAAAGATTTATTTAAGTAACGCTTTATTGAATGATAATTTAGGTTCGGACAGATTGGACGTGTTAGCTTTGTTTGAATATATTCGACAAAATGACGACATCAGAAACATGAGGCCATGGAGATTATTTGATTTGAAAATGAGTCTTCTTTTGAGCATATTAGAATTAATATCGGTACATTTGATAATTCAAACTCAATTGTTTTTATGTAATTCTAAATCTGTTAACGCTTATGGGTATGTGTAATTAACTTGTGAAAAGGTTTAAATATATAACCTCAAATGTAAAATACTTTAATATATATATATATATATATATATATATATATATATATATATATATATATATATATATATATATATATATATATATATATATATATATATATTGATAGGAACTCCGGCAGGTTCACTTAGTACAAAAACGTCAATTTCCGTAAGAATAAATGTATTTTCCGAAATAAAACAAAGCAATACAATGGCCGAACGTTGCCTCGATATAAGTCAATCCCCGAATGGAAAATTCCCTCCTCATTCGATGAGCCGGGACACGAACCGCTGATACATTTACTTCGTACAAAATTATACCGCATGGCTTCTCGTTCAACCGGCAGATGGCGCTACTGTCTTTTATACATAGATGTCGCTTGCGGTCATACTTGAAATTAAATTGTTGTATATTCTAAAAAATATATCTAACAGTCGGCCATCCTGAAAATCGGCTCGCCCCGAGACGACTGCTGGTTCATGTGTGTAGCACTCGGTAGTCTTGCATTTGACCATGCAAATGAATTGTTCAGAAATGCTTGTTTGCAGCTGTAAATAGTGAGTGATTGGTGAACTCTCCGTTCGGCCATGTTCTGTAAACAAAGGAAACAGCGCCACGGTGCAAGTTTTACTCTCAAAACACCGCGACACAAAAATATTAATATTTAATTGTTAAGTTTAATATTTTTCACATTTAGTAAGTTATGACGAAGTCATGTGAAGTATTTTTAACTTCAACAGAATAAAATTCCATCCTCGTTGATTGATGGACTTTGACGTATCAAGTCAAATAAGCCTCATCAAATCAACATCAACCAGAGTAACAAAAATCTCAATTTTTTTTTTTTTTTTTTTAAAAAATTACTTCAGATGGAATACAACCTTATCTAACAACTATTTCAGATTAACACAATACCAACTTAACAATAACTTCAAACCAACATTCATATCATCAAATTCTTAAATCATCAAACTTCAAACCATATCCAACCATCAAACTTCATTTTCAGATCATCAAAATTTTCAAACAATCGTCTTCACTTTTGATAAAACACAATCTCAACTCAATAGCAATTTCAGATGAATACAATCTCAATCCAACAATAATTTTCGATGGAACACACCCTAAAATCGCAACTTTAGAGGAACATAATCAGAATTCAACAATAAATTTAGATGGAATGCATTCCCTATTTCCAAAGAACTCCAAGTGCACATTATAATATTATCAGCTGATTTTTGTTTTGTTATTCAAAACTCAAAGGCACTCTGAGGCGTAATAATAGCCTTTGTTTATTTTCATGATCATGATTTAAAACTCGGTAGATATCTCTCCGATAAATAAGCGCATACACTTCAGAAGGTTACTTATGCGTATTAATAGCATTAGTCACTTCATTCGGAAGGATCCCAAGGCAGTTTTAATAGGTTGCCCTGGCTTCTTCATAACGAGCGCTTTTGAAGGATTTACATTCCATGTAGGAACGACCTCGGAAGGACCCTGATGCGTATTAATAGCATCAGCTACTTCCTACGGAAGGATCCCAAGGCGTATTAATAGCCTCGGCTACTTCATAACAAATGCTAGCAAGAAGGGTTTACATTCCATGCCGGAAAAACCTCGGAAGGACCCTGATGCGTATTAATAGCATCAGCTGCTTCCTACCGAAGGACCCTGGGACGTATTAATAGCCCCAGCTACTTCATAATATAAACAAACGCTTACAGATGGATTTACGTTCCACGTGGGAATCACCAGAAGGGTTTACATTCCATTTAGGAAATACCTCGGAAGGATCCTGATGCGTATTAATAGCATCGGCCGCTTCCTACAAAAGGACTCAAGAGCTTATTAATAGCATGAACCACTTCCAATGGAAATACCTCAAGGCGTATTAATAGCTCCAGGCACTTTATAAATAGAAAAGTATATCAAACCTTTGTAAGGCTTTGTTTCACATATTAATGGCTGCAGTTTTTAACTGTCCAGCACCAAAATAAATTCTTAACCAGACTTGTTTATTCAAACGAACATATATCATGGGCAAATAAAATTTTGAATATAATATCAATCATAATATCAAAGTTTCATTATATTTCTGCAACTAGTGCAGCAGTATGTCTGGTTATTTATTATATATTTTTTTTTTTAAATCATATTTTGCCCATTCCATCGCTTCAAACGATCGTTTGCGATGATATTCTTGTAATTATTCCTAGATGAAGGAATACTCTCAACCAGGTAACGGTCATTCGGGAACACTTCTGTAATTAAACAAGGTCCAGCAAATCTTGGAACTAATTTTCCACTCGTCAATCCTTTCTTTATAACTTTTCTCTCTACCAGTACCAAATCACCAACTTTAAAGTTCTGAGCTGCTCGACGTTTCTTATCAAAACGCGTCTTCATATTCAAGGCGTTGATTTTAGAGACTTTATCTGCTTCTTCTCTTACCACTTCAATATCCACAACTGGTGTTTCATGTTCAATATGAGCAGTTAAATTAGGATTGAAGCCGAATAATAATTCATGGCGTTTTACCTGTCGTTTTATTTACTGTGGAATTAATGCCCATTTGTACTTTACAGATGTAACGTTCCCAATTTGCTTGCTCATCAATACAATAGGCTACCAAAGAATCCAAAATTGCTCTATTGGTTCTTTCAACCTGACCGTTTGCCCTGGGACTTGCAACTGCATTCAATATGTGTTTAATTCCTCTTTCAATACAAAACTCTTCAAATGTTTTGCTTGTAAAAGCTTTACCTCTATCGGATATTAATCTATTCGGTACACCGAATGTTTTTATCAGCATATTCATTGCCATAACAACATACTTTGCACTTGTATCACGTACGGCTTCGATAATAGTAAATTTTGTGAAAGCATCGATCATCACGAGAAGGTTAGTCTTGCCTGTTTTAGTCTTACAAAATGGACCTAAATGGTCTATGTGCACAGTGGCAAAAGGTACTGCCTTTTTCTCAATAGGATGCAGAAATCCTGGTTGCTTTCCTGTTGGTTTCTTCGCGAATTGACATTCTGGGCATCCGTTTATGTATTTCTTGATAAATGTATGTGCCTTAGCAAACCAATAACGCTGCCTTATTAAATGAAGGCATTTCTCAACTCCTTTATGTCCATTCTCATCGTGGTGTATCTGTAATATGCGCCATCGTCCATCCTTTGGAACAACAATTAAGGGTTTCCCATCGATAAGCCGACATAATTTTCCGTTCACAATTTTGTAATCATTAGTAAGACCTTTCCGAGTTTTATTCTTCAAATCTTCCTCTAATTGTTTTCTTAAATTCCGTACATTTTCATCTTCGTATTGTAGAACATCAATCCAGTCGTTAATGTCAATTCGTTGTACATGTGCCGGATTGCGACTTAGCGCATCAACATGGGACATAGACGGTCCAGGTCGGTAGATCACATCGAAATCGAAATTTTGCATTTCCAACCACCATCTTCCAATACGCGGCACCATATCTTTCTTTGTCCATGTCAACCTTAATGCATTACAATCTGTTACTACAGTGAAGGTTATTCCAGTCAAGTAAATTTTAAATTTGCGAGCACCCATTACCACAGCAAGTGTCTCCAATTCATAGCTGTGATAACGTTTTTCTGCTGACATCGTTTGTCTACTGGCATATGCAACTGGCTTCCATAAACCGCTTTCTTGTTCCTGTAGTAAAATCGCACCCAATCCAATCTGAGATGCATCAGTATGAAGTTGAGTCTTAAAAGTAGAGTTATAAATTGCCAAAACAGGATATTCTGTCAGGGCTCTTTTGGCTGCCTCAAAAGCATTTTGCTGTGTATCATTCCATGACCAATCAGTATCCTTCTTAAGTAATGTTGTCAATGGAGATACCATTATGGCGAAATTCTTTATAAATTTACGAAAATATCCAGCCAATCCAAGGAACTGACGAACTTGATGAACATTTGAAGGTGTAGGAAATTCTTGTACTGCAAGTAACTTACACTTTGAAGGACGAATCTCTCCTTTTGACACTTCATAGCCCAAATATTCAACCTTAGTAGTTAAGAATGAACACTTCTCCAATCTCAATGTCATATTTGATTTCTTCAACACCTCAAAAACAGTACGAAGCCGTTGGATACCCTCTTCTTCATTATGGGCCAAGATTAATATGTCATCTAAATAAGCCATTGCATACTGGAATCGTAGAGAACCCAATACACCATTCATTGCCCTTTGAAATACTGCAGGTGCATTGGCCAGCCCAAAACTTACTCGTCGATATTGATAATGGCCATCAGGTGTTATAAATGCTGTATATCTTCGAGAATCTTCATGGACGCTGATTTGATGATAACCTGAAGCCAGATCCAACATAGTGAAAACACTATGATTATTTAAACGATCCAATAGATCTTCTATTAGAGGTAACGGATACCTCTCCTTTTGTGTTATCTTGTTTAAAGCACGATAATCTACACACATTCTCGGCTCTCCATTCTTCTTTTGTACCAGAAGTACAGGACTTGCATAATCTGATTGCGATTCTTCTATGATCCCTTCATGAAGCAGATCCGAAACAATGTCCCTGACCGTCTGACGTTCAGCATCAGAAAGCCGATAAGGTCGATAGTAGATTGTTTTCTGTTCTGTCAATTTGATCTTCATCTCAACGTTGATGTGACCCAATGGTTTATTATTTCGTTTAAAACAATCTTTGAATTCATCGAGTAAATTGTCAAGTTCTTGGCGATCTTTTTGTGATAATTGATCACCCACTTTGTAACCTCCTTTTTCCTTAATGAATGTATAATCACATCGCGCAATACACTCATTCTGATTTATGCGAAGTACTTGATTAGTCTGATTTACCACTTTGACTTGTGCTTTTCCAAATTCAACCTTCATTTCGCTCTGTAATACTTCTTTCTCCCTTAGTGGCTCCAAATGTTGACCTCCGTATGTTATTAATGACCCAGAGTACGGTTCAGATAAACATACATTAAGCACATTAATTCCTGGCTGTAATTCAACATTATCTTCAGTATATAGTTTGGTCTTTGAAGAAAGTTCTACAGCTTGAGGCATTTCTGTCCACGGAGTGTTATTAAGAATCCTCAACGTATTTGCTGTTTTAATGACATAGATATTGGATAACTCGGTAAAAGTTTGTCCAATTAATATGTCCATTTTCTGCTCCTTGTCGTCAACTACTAAACTTTCAACATTTGCAGAAGCTTCATCAACTTCCAAAAATATCTTGACATATCCTAACGGCGTGATCACTGATCCACCGTAGCCACGAATCAAGCAGTCACTTTTCTCGTTTACTTCCAAACCGAGTTCCAGGACTTTATTATATCTCATTATATTAATGCTGCTGCCAAAGTCCACATATCCCGTAACTGGGATACCATTTATTCTGGCAGTCACATAATATTTGTCCCCATCAGTGTTAATACAAATTGATCGTACGGGTTTCCGTGTTTTATTCATATCCTGCCTTTTAAGTTTGAAGCATTGCTCCCGATTATGGCCACGGAATTTACAAAATGTACAAAACACCACTGGCGGTGCTCCACTCTTATCCTTATCTAGCGTTAATATCGTCTTTTTATTTTTGAAACAATCTTTAGTCATATGGCCACGTCGATTACAGATTTTACATAGTAGCTGTCTTCGATCATATCCTCGGTTGATTTTAGGTGTAAATGAAGTACTGGCAATTGCTCGATTTATTTCGGGCAGTGCTCGAAGCGATGACAAATAGCTCCTGAGAGTGTCAGTTGTTTTACACCCCGCTGATACGGCTCCTATTTCCAGCACCTCGCTTCCAAGAGTGCCTATAATCGCTTCGCAGATGACTGAATCCTGTAACTGACATGCTACACCCAAGTTCAACTTTTCGTTGAAAAATTGCAAAGGATCTTCATTTATTGCTCTTTTATAATTCACAATTGTTTTCAACATTTCCAATACACTACGTCCAGAAGGAAAAGCATTTCTAAGACGCTGCTTCCAAAGCGACCAATCAACATTATACGACGTTTGTTGATCATACCAAGTCTTAGCATAGCCAACCAATTTTGTTGTGGCATGATAAATTTTCGTCTTCTCATCCCAGTTATAAAGGTCAGCTATATCATCCACAACGCGAATCCACTGTTCTATGGTGGTAGACCTATTTGCAGGATCGAATCTAGGGATCACATCACCATGTCCGAAATATTTAACAATCGGTTGTTGTACAGCATCTGTCGCAATTGCCGGTGAAACGATGTGTTGATGCACACTATCTGTTGCCACCGCTGGTGAGTCAACGTCCATATTATTGGCCGCTACCGTCGGTAAATCGGTGTTCACAATATTGGCCGCCAACGTTGGTGAGCTAGTATTCGTAGTGTCGGTTGATACTGCTGGTAATTTAGCAAGCATATCGTTGGTTAAATGAGCCACACCCGATGCAGGAAATCTTTTATTTAAGATTCGCTCTACCTCTGTTTCGATCTCTCGCCTACGCTTAGATCGCTCCTTTGAATGTCGATGTTTAGATTTTGAGCGTCGTTCATAGGTATCGCTCCCTTCTGTATTATCGTTGTTGAACGCGTCCATTTTCGTGAAAATAGCGTACGTGCTCAACTCTACCAAATGAACATACAATTGGCTCAATCGTGCGACATCACTATTTGACGTTTAATTAACCCAATCGCCCAACACTACTGTCTGACATCTGATGACGTCACGCCGGATGACGTATTATTTTTCTCGAATTTCGGAAATTATTATCATTATTTCACAATCAAGACAGCTCAAAAATACACAGAATTTCAGCACTCCCAGGCCGTCCAGTAAAAATAAAACGTTGTACTCACGTTCGGCGCGACGAAAGAACTGGACTTTTTCTCGTACCTGGCCTTATTAGATATGAAATCACCTGTTGTCCAACAGAAAACAAGCTGCCTCAGGTATTAGACGCTGTCTCCAATCTGTAAAAAAGTCATTTTCAATGTTTTTATGCCCAAAAATAATGATACGCAATTTGCGATCGATTGCGCAATAGTTCGAATTCTCCACTGATAATGTTTAAAATCACGAAAAATGCACTTGTGGATTGTGTTATCCCACTTCTGATATTTGATAGGAACTCCGGCAGGTTCACTTAGTACAAAAACGTCAATTTCCGTAAGAATAAATGTATTTTCCGAAATAAAACAAAGCAATACAATGGCCGAACGTTGCCTCGATATAAGTCAATCCCCGAATGGAAAATTCCCTCCTCATTCGATGAGCCGGGACACGAACCGCTGATACATTTACTTCGTACAAAATTATACCGCATGGCTTCTCGTTCAACCGGCAGATGGCGCTACTGTCTTTTATACATAGATGTCGCTTGCGGTCATACTTGAAATTAAATTGTTGTATATTCTAAAAAATATATCTAACAATATATATATATATATATATATATATATATATATATATATATATATATATATATATATATATATATATATATATATATATATATATATATATATATATATATATATATATATATATATATATATATATATATATATATATATATATATATATATATATATATATATATATATATATATATATATATATATATATATATATATATATATATATATATATATATATATATATATATATATATATATATATATATATATATATATATATATATATATATATATATATATATATATATATATATATATATATATATATATATATATATATATATATATATATATATATATATATATATATCATAAGGTTTTGTAAATAATCCGTTCATAGGAAGATGATTCGCAGTAAAATAAAATTAGTAAAAGCTACTTGAATAGCAGCGAAGGAAATCCCAGCTTGGATTGGGAAACGCTTATGTTTGAATGAGATATACTTACGGATGTGCACGACTTTCGACTGTGCATGTTAGTTTATGGGTCCCTTTACCGTCGACGAACGATCACTCATCATCCATATTTTCAAAAATCGAGCTTTTCCTTTTGGAACTTAAAATTAAACATATATTATTCATAATTCTTATTTTAATCATATATCTGGCAACAAGAAAATTTAATCACATTATCAATCTGAATGCCAGTTGCCAGTAAAAAAAAATTAACCGTTAAATTATCTTAAAAATAAAACGAGATTAAAAATGAAATTAAAAAATATTTAAAAGAGAATTAGGAAATATATACAACAGAAATACCAAATCCACAAGTTAACAAAAAAAATGTATAGAATAGAAAGAATTGAAGAAGAAGAATAATCAATTGAACAATCTTGCAGGAAAAATAAAAAAAATAAAATAACAATAATCGAAAAGTAAAAATATAAAAATAAAAGCAGTATTCCTAGATCATGTTACAAAATCAGTAATTAAATTTTCTGTAAAATGAAATGTTTAAAAAAGTCTAAAAAATAAAACAAATTTAAGTAGTAGTGAATATAAAATTTTAATAGTCTGTGCCATATAAACATGTATGTAACCAAAACTCATTGGTTACTTTTTAAATAGTGCATATGAGTTTGGTCATTTCCTTTATTTTTATAGAATTCGCACAGTCTTTTGTGACTAAATATAGCATAAACAGTGGGGATATTTAGTTCGCGAAATAATGGTTTGCAAGATTCTCTTATATTTAATCCGCGTATTGATCTCACGGCTCGTTTCTCTAAAATAAATACCTCTTTTAATATCAGTGGCATTTACCCACAATAAAATGCCATATCTCAAGTGGGATTCAACCAGAGAATAAAACGCACTCACAACTTCCCTTTCGTCCATTATCTTTCTTAATCTGGAGAGCGCATAGTAAACGTCATAATCGAGTAAAGATATCGCGGCTTATTTTTTGCGTCCTATCTTGTATTTAACCCCTCCTATCGCGGGGTAAAAATTTAGTCGTCACTTCTGCCCGGGACAGTTTTGCGCGTGAAGTCGATGGCCTTGAGAAAAACGACCATAACTTTTAAACTACTATACGGATCGTAAAAAGAATAACTGTGAAATGATCGCATTGAAATTTAAAATTTATAATATTATAACCTTATCTCGTCAAACAATTAAGTTAATAATAAATAAATATTTAAAAAGTTGGCATTTTACGCAGCGCGGAGCGCCCTAACCAATATTGGTTAGATACAATTTTAGCATTTGTAAGCGTCTAACCAAAAATGGTTAACTCAAATAGGAAGGGGGGTCGTAAGATGGAGTTGCTTTCCTTTACTCATATTTAACATGGGAGCCTTCGTAAGAAATGGTGACACATGATGACGTGGAGGAATCCTAAAGCAAAATCTTACGTAGGCATTTTGCATTATCTGAAGGAGGCGTAGTTCGATTTCAAAAATTCTGACATTAATGTGTTTTATTCATCAATGGGAAAGCTTATTAGATTTCGGATTTCGCCTATAAACTGCTTGCTATCGCTCTGCATCGGTTGGTCGCTTCGTCGCTATTTTTCTATATCACTATATCTACTTTTTCGAGATATAGATTCCAAAATACTTGCCTGAGCTCGCTGAAATTTTATATATCTGTTGAAATTTGATCGATAAGATAGACCCAGTACTCAGGATGTATAAAGTTTCAGACTAAAATATTCTTCTTCTTCCAAAATTATTCTTTTTCCGTGCGTCCCATCTAGCCTTATTTAATTTAAAGTCGGTTTGACGTTTGGGTAAGTTGAGCAATACCTTGTCTGGTTTCCCGCTCTTTTGTCGAATGTAAAAGTATACGGAAGTTGGCATTTCATTGCCCCCTAGCCAAATTTCCAATAGTGTTATTATGCTTCCTTCTGTTCCCTTACGTTTTCGTGTCTCGTCCCCATTGCTTCGTTTAGCCGATTGCCTGTTTAACAGCTGTATTTGATTATCGACCCTAACGATAACTTCGTTTTGCTGCAAGTGCTCTGCTCCGCCGATTTGTATTGCAGCGCGCTTATTTATTTTTGCCTTCCTACTATTATATCCTTCATCTTTGCCGGTATGTTTAGGTCCTGCTCATTACTAATTGTGAGAATGGCTTGTGTTGTTGGTGGCCCATCCACGTCACTTTTAAAGTGCTCTTCTGTATTTTTCCAAGATTCGAACCCTTCTTTCGGCGCAGAAATTGGGACGGTTTACTGTCTCCTAACTCTACCTCCTGTAACAGTTTGTGAAGTTGCTGTTCCTCCGAGTCGTCGTGCTAATGATTCGTTCCTTCAGTATCTTGTAGAGCCAAGATGTTGGTGTATCTAGCACTATGTCGCTCACTTCCAACATGGCAGATTGGTCGAGCTGCGCTATTGCCAGGTTGAATTTTTCCAAGTCACTCTTATTTTTTGCCCCAATCGCTGACTGGAAATGCGCAAACCACAGTCTAATTCATCCTGGCTGCGATGCTGGGCGGTGCTATTTCGTGTAATCTTTTTTTTAATTGGCGGTTCAGATCTTGACGTCATCGGCATCTTGTGATAGCATGGTGCTGTTGAATGAATCTTCCATCTCTTCTAGTTCGTTGTATTTTTGTTTACGGGGTCACCAATTTAACGGCTCATTCCTTCGTCGCTTCCCGTGGTGGATGGATGCTCGGTTCCGTTGAATGAAATCCGTTATGTTTTTAACAATATTGCGTGTTGAGACGAGTGTAATGTGTTAAGGGTTCATATATGTATTTTTTCGCTTCTTTATTCCACCATAACTTATAAACGCTAGAACTGATTTAGACGTGTGTGGTATTATTAGAATCGCTATGTCATCCCGAAAGTCATACGGTATGCTCTCATCTAAGGAGAAAGCAGGATCTTCAATATAAATCAACGTGTTACGTAATAGAGTAATAGTCATCATTTGACAGTTTAGTTTCTTTTTTCGTTCTTCCTCTTCATGGCCGTCAGGAATAAACCCAGTAGGCCAAGTACAGAGAGAAGAATTTGGAGTAATAAATTAGCGAAATAAATTATACAAATTGTTCAATTATTACGCTCCACAAAATGCCCATAAGAATGAGTGTTATGTTTTAAGGGGTTCATGTGTGTATGTTTTCCGTTTCTTTATTCCACCTCAAGTTCTAAACGCTAAAACCGATTTAGAAGTGTGTGGTATTGTTAAAATCTTTATGTCGTCTGGAGTGTCATAGTGTACCTAAACTGTCCAAATGTCATATAAGTAATTGTCCAAATGTCCAAATATCAATAAATATGGATAAATATATCGTGTTTAGCATCAAATAAAAGATCTGATTGAGTACATTCCGAAAATTATATGTATCTATATGGATAATTACAAAAGCTACATTTTTTCCTAAAAAAACGGTTTTATTACTAAAACCCCGAGGACAACCAAATGAGTGAGGCGACGACAGCGCGCAATCATTTTGAAATACCTGCTGCATGGCGCGCAGCCTTAGCGACGTCACACTCTGCAAGACGGGTCAATAGGCCTGACTCAAGTAAAGCCCCGCTCGACGGGCCCACAACATGCGCAATCGTCTTTAAGCACTGGATGTTAATAGAGAAAACGCGTCAACGGGGACGCAGCGTAGCTTCCGTAAATTGAACTTTGTTTCAACGAATATTGTTTTAACGAAGAACCTCATTCTCTAACAATAGTGCTTTTTAGCGCGAAAAAATTGTTTTAACAAGAACAATAGTTGCAACAAGAACTAAATTGCAACAAGAACAATAATTTAAATAATTTAAAAACACGACTGCCGTTACAAAATGTGAACTACTGTATTTATAATTATATAAATACAGTAGTTCACATTTTGTAACGACAGTCGTGTTTTTTAATTCTTTAAATGATTGTTTTTGTTGCATTGCTATCCGGTAGCTGCCGGTTGCCATGACAACGTATATTGTCGTTTTATGCAATAAATACATTTGCTATCTCTTCCACCTCTGTGAATTGGTGCGCTGAATAGGAGGCTTCTATATGCGCAACATATGTATCAGATTGTATCTACATATATGGTGTTTATACTGCACGGGCAAAAAAACATTTTTTTTTTAATTTAATTACTAGTATGAAAAGCTGTGGTCACAATGCGCTATCTAGCGGTAAGTAAAATATCGCATATATTGTTTATATAAGTTGTATTCCCTGCCGCTAGATGGCGCAGCGTGCTCAAATGCGTCTCAAACATTTATTTACCAGTCAACTTCTTAAACAATTTAAATTTTAAAAATTCTTATTTTTGGTTTTTTCCAAAATGTTTTTAGCAAAAGTTGCTCCTTTCGTTGTACTGATTCATTCACTAAAAAATGCCCGTGCAGTAAAAACACTTTGTATAGAATGTATGTATCTTTTCATGGTCGGGTGCATTAAACTTCACGCGGATAAATCCGTTGTTTTCTTTATCTAACAAACCGCGATAGACCATGATCCATAAATATAATGTTAGATAGGAAATAAACACTGTTTCAATGCACAAAACGAATTTGATCGTATCGACCGGTAATCAGCAATCGACACGACTATCGTACATCATCCTTGTTCATCCTTCAGTTCGTCCTTCAGTTCGGCCTTCCTGACACTCCTGCGTCCCCGAAGGAGTAGATAAGTCTGTTGGTAGACCGAAAAACCATTTCTTCTCCAGTGATTGTCATCTTTGTCATCTTTGTCATCAACGTAATGATCACAAGCGAAATAAGTCCGTTTCGCTGTCCTTGACCTGAAAATAATGGCTGAATCCACATGCTCCAAAAGGCGAATGCATCCAGAAGCTACGCACAATATTCACTATACTTTCGGCAGAGTCTTAGTAGCGGCACATGGTATATCCACTTCTGAACTGTTAGATAGGAAAGAAACACTGTTTCAATGCACAAAACTAATTTAATCGTATTAATACCGAGGAGCGAGTTACAACGCCGTCAACTATGTTTTATATCGAATCTGCTAGTCCCGTCATCGTCGTCCGGGCTATCGTATCGACCGGTAATCAGCAATCGACACGACTATCGTACATCATCCTTGTTCATCCTTCAGTTCGTCCTTCAATAATTAGTAGAAATCTTAATTAAAATAGAATAATAAATATTCATAAGAAGAAGTTTTATAGCTTTAACTTTCAGAGCCATAAAAAATATTAGTGTATATATTATGTATATGTGTATACAATTATATGTGTATATATTAGTGTATATGTGTATACAATTAATAAAACATAGATTGTATACGTCATGTTTAATAATACTAGTAAGTACCTAAATAGAATAATAGTTATCCATAAATAATATAAAATGCGCCAAACAAGAAGCTACTCTTAAAAGTGACTTTCATTGTGTATTCAATTCGCTGGTTAAATACATTACCGTAATTAAATTGTCAAATTGTAAAAGATTCTTAAAAAATGTATATTCTCACTTCGATGGTGATAGATAAAATGGTTCGAACGCTTTACACGACTTTCAAAAAAATATATTTTCTAAATACTATTTTTTATATTTGCCCTTACACTTTTACTCGTAATGGGGAAATAATCGAAGCCCGCACCACCAGAAAAGCTATATCTTTAGTTATATCTGTGTTATTTTGCCTAGTATACGGAGTTTTTGTATCTATTCAAAGTTGTTTAAATTTTTATTCTGAATACGAGGGACACTTTTGGAAAAGCTTATCTTTCGCATTATATCATTGTTCAGAATGCGTAGCTGTGTTAATAATATTAAATATTTCAATGTTTTACAGAATTAAAACAAAAGTGACATTTATATATACTTTGGATAGTTTACAATATTTATTACCGAATCAGAAAGTAGGATATCATGGTTTTCTGAATGCGATTTCCAATCGATTTATAGCAATCGAGTTATTGGTTTTTATAATTGTTACAGTGGTTTCTATAGTCAGTAGTGTAGATGCTATGACTCGATGGTGGATGATTCACATATCTGTTGCATTAGCAGAATTAACTATTGCTAATAACATCATATTTCTAAATTTTCTTTTGAGTTCCTACTTTAGTTTACTCAATAAAAGACTGGTATTTTTGTTGAAAAAAATTTGGTCAAGCCCTTCAGATTACGTGGGATCGAGATGTTTTAACACTTTCTCGAAAAATATAATCAAATACGATAGAAATAATTTAATAATTTATATAGATTTTGAAAACATGACAATGGAAGACTTAAAAAATATTATGTTTTTCTATAAACAGCTTCATGATCTCATAAGAATATATCAAGAAGTTATACTGTGCGAGGTTAGTATTAAATATAGAAAATAACCTAAAATTACATAAAAGGAGAATGGGAATTTCGTAGGTACCCACTTTTCCAATAGCTGTGAATCACATACCAATGAAGAGATCTCTTTATGTAGAACATTTATTACTAAAACATCTGATTTCAATTATGAGGTGTTTCTGAGTTATATCCTAATTAATATGGCTAATTACCTGATATCTCCTAGGGCACCTAACACATCCAGGCATTGTACTTTTAATAACGGTTTTTACGAAAACTTACGATAAAGTGCACACGCTATATGAGTACAAACTACATATTCCTAAGAATGCTCGAGTTTGTCAGCAGTATATAAAGTGAAATACTGTGCTTGAACTCTGTTATGTGTCTTATGATTTCATTGCCGCTCTGTTTACTGACGTATGCAAAATGCTAAGGTCAACTGTACAACATGGTTGGCCTAATGACCGTACATTATAATATACTATATTTTATGGATCATCTCTGCAAAATAATATATTTTAAATAAATATTTGGCATCATAGTATCATTGGGTTTTCGAGTAATTAACAATATTTAAGAAGATTCCGAACTTCAACACTTCGAAACGGCTCATAATTGAAATAACTTGTAGTAGTAATTAATATTATTATACCTATATAAATAAATAAGTCTTTCCAAACGTCGAAAAGTTATTTTTATTCTAACAATAACTTATTGACATTTGGAAAGATCTATTTATTCAGAATATTAATGACTACTACAACTTATTTCAATTATGAGCCGTTTCGATGTTTTGAAGTTCGAAATCTTCTTAAATATTGTTAATTACAGGAAAACCTAATGTTACTATGATGCCAAATATTTATTTAAAATATATTGTCTGAAGATCCATAAAAGATAGTATATTATAATGTACGGTTATTGGGACCACCACCTATTTAGGTTGGTCAGCCATCCATACATTATCCATACATTCTTCCGCATTAGCCTTTATGTATCTTTTTATTTTAGGTCCTTCCGTATATATATTTGGCTTCGGTTTGTACTTTATATAATTGTGCTGGATTTATTTCTCTACAATTTGAAATAAAGGTATGTCTGTTAATAGGAATTATTCTTAATAGCCAACACCGAGCAATATTTGACTCGCATTTTATAAAGACCAAAATTAACATAATATATTTTTTTTTGCAGGATGTTTTTGATTTGGAAGCCTTCGGTCCGGCAATTTGGACTTTGCGCAGCCTTTTTTACTTGACATTACTCCTAATTTCGTTCGAAATTCTCAATAGAAGTTTCGCCGACACAAAGACCTATCTAAGTAAAGCTTTATTGAATGATAATTTAGGTACGGAAAGATCAGACGTGTTAGGTTTGTTTGAATATTTTCGGCGAAATGATATCAAAAGCCTGCGACTATGGAGGATATTTGATTTGAAAATGAGTCTTCTTTTCAGTATATTAGGATTGACCTCGGTACATTTGATAATACAAACTCAATTGTTTTATTCTAATTCTAAATCTGTTAACGCTTATCATTATGTTTAATTATGTTTTTAAAGAATTAAAACTGTAATCTGATATAAATGTTTTTTTTAAATATAATATACATAATATATTGTTTATAATTAGACCAGAATTGTTACCATAGTAACACCAGAATATCCATTGCTAATTTTCGAAAGGCTCTTTTCCACTCACTGTGTAATTATTAATATGAAAATATTCACGTTGGATATTAGTTCAAGAGTGTTTTTTCTGTAATAATATAATAAATATAAATAAATAGAATTTAGATGACGTTTTTCATCATTTTTCTTTCTTGGCGACTGACTTTACCTGTTTTTGCATAATTTTACTAATCCTGCTTTGATGTCATGTATCTGTTACGGGTAATGCTGGTTGTTTGAGAAAACCTGGGTTTACCCGGGTATACTTAGAATTACCCAAGTATTTTGGGTAATGTCCGAATAATAATGGAAATGCTTTTTAATTCGGGCTTTACCCATATACACCTAGGTTTACCCAAGTCTGGCTGGGTATTGTTAGAATAATTAGCGAAATTAAAAAAAAAGTGCGCTGATAGCTTTTATTTAATCGAAAAATATATAAAAGAAAAACATAATAGCTTTCCTAAGCATCAAAAATAAAACTTTCCTAGGCATGTCAAAAATAAAACTTTCATAAATTACTAATGATGTTATTAAAATAGACCTTATTTATTTAACAAGACAAACGGCTGTGACAATTTGAATTGCAGAATTTTCCCGCAGCCTTGCATGCACACTTCTTTGTAGCACATTTTGTTTTGCAGTTACACCTTTTATAGCCTTGACCTCCTGAAAGCGACTGTTCATTTGCAAGTTGTCGTAAGCTTTCTTTTTCTGGTGATATATTTTCAGTGTCAATCAGTTTATCCTGACACACAGAAAACTGTTTCCTTGAGAACATTTTCTCGATAGTTCCACGTTCGTTTCCTAGCCTATAAAGATCATCAGTATTTTCTATAACTGCCATAAGCACGTTGCGAAAATCTCCTATAATTTATAAAGATATATAGTCTTCTATCATCATTATCACAAGTTTTCCATCACCACGCGGGTGAAACCGCGGGGCGCAGCTAGTACTATATAATGCTGGCTTATTCGAAGAAGGCGACT
>OX155963.1:18966260-19263197 GCA_944548615.1 Micropterix aruncella
AAGTTGCATGGCATTGCGTGTGCACCATCTGCTTAAGGTATTTAAGTCGTCCTGAATTTTGTCGCTATCAGAGGAGCACGAGATTCTATTAAATATTTTTAGGTCGTCAGCGTAAAAAAGATGCGGACATTTGAGTTCATTGCAGAGGTCGTTAATGTAATAAAGGAACAGTAGGGGTCCTAGGTTTGAGCCTTGCGGCACCCCAGAGGTAATAACGGCCGGTGCAGATTTGAAGCCATTCACATTTACCAGTTGTGTACGATTAGATATATATGACGACAGCCATCTCAGCAGATTTCCATGAATTCCGAAGCTCCCCAATTTTTCCAGCAGTATAGCGTGATTGACTTTGTCAAAGGCTTTGCTGAAGTCAGTGTAAACTGTATCAACCTGAATGCGCTTATCGAGTGACATGCATAAGTAATCCGTGTATTCTAAGAGGTTAGAGATGATTGACCTATTGTGCATAAAGCCATGCTGAGTATCGCTTAGCGATGGTTTAGTGTACAGGTATAGATGATCTCGCATGAGGGATTCGAACACTTTTGAAAAGGTACATAATATGCTTATCGGCCTATAATTCCTGACATTAGTGGAATCGCCGCTTTTGTGAATCGGAACCACATGGGCTGTTTTCCATTTGTCTGGGAAAATTCCTTCCTGTAGGGATTTATTATATATAATAAATAAGGGCAGGGCTAATTCATTAGCGCAGTTTCGTATGAATATTGGAGGAATCATATCCGGTCCGGGGCCTTTATTAATGTCCAGGTTCCTGAGTTTCTCTTTTAGTTTATCTAGAGAGACTCGCAACATAGGCACTGTGTATGTGGACTGTGATATGGCATTTACTGTAGGGGCGCTAGCAGAGTTAATATTTACCGGATCGAAGACCGAACAAAAGTATGTTGAAAGAAGCTCGCATATATCCTCACCGCATTCTGCAGTTTGGTTGTCATGTTGCATAACTTTCGGTAGAGAGTTAAGGTCTTTCTTAGATTTTACATATGCCCAGAAATTCCTTACATTATTGCTAATGTTCAACTCGATATTTGAAATGTAGAAGTTCCGACACGTTCTCAGCATTTTCTTCGATCTTTTCCTGAGGATTGAAAAGGATTCATAATCTCTAGGGTTACCGTATTTTTTAAACTTTTGATGGAATTTTTCCTTTTCATTCATGCAGTTTATTAAGGAGCGACTGAACCATGTGGGATATCTGGCATTCTTTTTGGTTTTCTCCGGAACATTCAAACTGATAACAGATGAAAGTATGTCATTGAGAGTTGAAATCCAGTCAATGGATGCGAGGCTTTCATTGCAGCTTGAAAAGTCTGCTTTGTAAAAATTAAAGCGAGTCATACCATCCTCATTAATTTCAAGAAAAACATTGTCGTGTACGTATGCCCTTATTAGTAGTGGTGGGTGATGTGGGTCTATTTTGCTGAGTGGCTCAGACAAACTGACAGTTAATGTAGGCTTATCGGACAGGATAAGGTCCAGTATTCGACCATTGACATTACAGTTGCCATTAAATTGAGCGAGATTGCATAACGCAATTTGATCCAGTAGCATTTCAGAATAGTTACCAGAGAAGTTGGTGGCTGAGAATGTATCGGTATGTATTTTGTCCGGTGCCCAGACGATTGAGGGAGCATTAAAGTCACCTAGAATGATATTTTGACTGCCGGAGTTAGATTCCAGACAATTTTTTTGACAACTCGTTAAAAATTCCTTAAAGGTATTGCTGCTGATCCTCGGAGGCAGATATACTGTGCACAGGTTGATTGAAGTATATTTATTGATTTTTATATTTACCCAGAGATCTTCAGCTCCAGTTTCCCATGAGTGCAATCTGTGTACGACAAATTGTTTAGATATTGCTATTAGTGTACCGCCGCCTTCAAGGTTTTGAGATGCAGACGATTCGCGGTCTCGTCTATGTACTTCGTATCTGTTGTCAAAAATTTCGCTGCTTTCTACGCTAGAATTCAGGAAAGTCTCTGTCAGACATATAATGTCATAGTTGTTGTTCAGTATTTCAATTGCTATTTCGTTAGTTTTACTTCTCAGCCCTCTCACATTTTGATAATATATATGTATGCTTGACATAATTAGGACAATAAAACGTAGTAACGGTAATAATATATGTAACAAAAAGATATATATATATATATATATATATATATATATATATATATATATATATATATATATATATAATATCAATAGTAGTAATAATATAGAATAAAAACATCAATATGAGACATGATACGCATGTGAAATGTCTATAATAATATTTGTAACGATGTGTATGTACGAGCATAAATTGTTGCAGGTTTTAGTAGTAAAGTTTTTTGATTATTTAAGAGTATATAGGTGTATAGATATTGAATAAAGTGAATATGCAGTGTAATAATTAAGCTATAGATTGAAGTGTGTTAAGTTTATCAAAGTTACTAATATTGATTACAGGCGATGTGTCGTTTTTCCTTATAAATATTTTCCCATTTCTTATCCAGATGTATCGATAGTCCTTATTTTTGGCGACAAATCGTGTGGCTGTGTGGAGCTTCTTCATGTCGCGAGAAAGATTTTCAGAGACGTAGACTGCTTTTGTCTCTCCGTTGATTCCGAGGTGTTTGCTGTTCAATTTATCCATTGCGTTCGATTTATTATATTTTCTTGTGGCAGCGATAATTTCGTCTCTTATACGTGGATTGGATAGAGTTACCACGATGTTCCTTGGTCGAGCAGAAGTCGGGTTTAGCTGTGAGACTCGATGACACGTTATAATATTGTAACGGCACAGTGGTATCGATACACGAGAGCAAAGGTTGATCACCATGGAGAGGATGTTTTCATTTTTATTTTCTGGAACTTCTTGAATTTCTATATTGCAGTTCCTACTGCGCTGATCAAAGGTATCTAATCTTTGTTTCAATTCAGCGGTGGTCTGGCGTAGATTTTCATTCTCAGATTGTAGAGCAGCTATAGTTGCAGTGTCTCTTTCCTGATGTTGTTTGAGTTGATCCATCGAAGTTTGTAATATCTCCATTTTTCCTAACGAAGAAGAGATTTCCTTTTTGAACTGCTGCAACTCGTACGTGATGGTGTCATTGATGCGTGTGAATAAGCTGTCCATAATATCGGTTTTAAAGCTGTTTAGCTTCCCATCGATGTGAGTAATAAGCCTGTCAAAGTCGAAATTTACCATAGAAGCTGGTTGAGGTGATTCTGCTTGCGGGGTCGATGGTCTGGAAGACGAGCTGTTACCGATGACTTTGGCTGAAGTCTTCGCACAGGCTTTCAGTGGAGGCTGCGGTTTTTCTTTGCAGCTGGTGCATTTTATTGAGCTCTTTCCGTCTGCTTTCATTGCCTTAAATATCTTTTCTTGCAGCCCAATGCAAAAATAGTGAAAAGCCTTGTCGCAATGTGAGCAAATTATCTCATCTTTAATTGTTAGAGGATCACTGCATTTTTGACACTTCATATTAACGGTCCGATTTGACGCCTTTTTATGTCAGCAAAATGGATATTGTGTATGTTTTTATTTTATGACACTTAAATAAGCGACACACGCCTGTAATAATTTGCTTATTCGCACATTACGCTTTCTATTTATTTTTCAATTGATACACAGCAAGGACACAAACCATTCGCTTTTGAGGCCTTAAAGCGGTGTGTCAAGATGCTACTATCAATTATTTTCCATATTATTTTTCAAATGTGATCCAGAACCATTCGCACGGACACGAACCATTCGCTGTTACGCCCTTCAGATTGTAGTGATTGGTTTAATTGCCGATAGATGGTAGATATCACAGATTCGAATAGATGGCGTTGTTTAAACTACTGCGAAATAAATTTATTTTTCGATTTCTCTCGCAACTTATTAGATGACAGTGTTGATTGGTGTATTTGAGAAAAAATCGTATACCGGGCCGAGATTTGAACCCGCGAACACTTGCTTCGTACGCGTCAAGCCGAACCCCGCCGCCACCCGCCTGTTGAAGCGCAGTGCAACTGGCTGTTTTATATTGCTAAGAAGTTTGGCGGCAAATTTGATAGATGACAAGACAATTTTCTGGTAGGTATTATTTCGCACAAATTAGATTGTTTTAAACACGAAAAAGTTCACATACTTGACTTAAAGGATGCCGTATTTCACTGTTCACTGATGTAAGTTTTTACTGGCTTTAAGATGGTATTAAAAACAAACAGATTCACGAAGTTTTAAACACTTTAAATAACTTTAATTATGAGCGATTGCAAAAGTACGTCAGCTCGCTAGATGTAGGTACAATAGTGTAGTAGGTACAATAGTAGATATACATCATCCATTTTAATATGATAGATTTTAGTAGAATAATCCAAATCTAGTGACAATTCGATTAAAAGGTGGCTAAATAAATAGCGTAAAATCTCCATAAGTTACTATTTTACTTATTTTAAAAAATATATAATGAGAACTGTACTTAAATAGGAATAGTCACGAAATTTTCGATAATATAGAGTTTTACCTGTAAAAAATCGGGCTATTTATTATTATTATATGCTAAGTATAGACAGCTTCTTTTATTATATGCTATTTATTTATTTATTTATTTCATAAGCAAATCAACATAACAATTTATACAAATCCGTTGATATGCAATATAAACACAAATATAAAAAATAATAGAATTCTTGCAAGTAGATACACAACATGTTTAAATAAGCAATAAATTCAAATACAGGCATTAAGAATAGAAAACTTACAAACTTACAGTACATAAAGAATGAAAACAATTCATCTTATTCTGACATAAACAAGTAGCGCAATGCACACACCTTGAAGAGATGCGGGCTCGCTGTAAAAATTTCAAGGTCTGACGTTGCCGAACATAGCGCATTTATGCGCAGTGCAAGTTTTTCGGCAAAACTATGAACCTTTTTATCAGGAAGCTACGTACAAAATGTGTCTTACTTCATCCAGTGATATCGAAAACCTTGTTGATTTACCTTTTTTTAATAACTGATGAACTGAAAGAGACACAATTATGTAGTTGCTTTGTAGAATATGCTTTTTTGTTTTATTTTTATCGAAGCTAAGTACCTAACATTCTCTATATATTTTTTTTTCATGATCGATTGGAAGTCGATTGGAACTGCGCCGCCTGAGGCCACGCAGTGGAACCCAATCGGGTTCGTCCGCCTTGTTTTGACCGTGAATAAGAAAAAGTTTAAAAGAATTTCCTTGCTGAGGAAAACAGAGTAACTTTAATATGAATGAATTTGATATCTCGGAATCTTTTGAAGCGACTGTGGATTCCACCGCACCGTTCCATATCTAGTCTAGAGCCCACCATCGAGCAAGTACTGGGAAGCCAGCTACCACTTATCAAATTAGGTTTTAGTGGGATCGAATACCTACATACATACATCAAGTGATAATCACCTTACCGAAAGGAGCTCCTCCGCCTCAAGCCATTGACTTTCTAGGGTATTATTATCCGCCTGGCTTTCAACATTTAAACCATATAGTTCTGTATTACCATATCAGATAATCCGGTAGCGATAATTAGGTAGCGAATAGTTACGTACAGCTTGGGCCATAAGATCCAATGTGTTCTCGGGTCAGCCCAACTCATGATTGATCTCTTATTTAGTAGCCTCCTCGTGTGAGGGACTACCCCGGAAAAGACTCTAACATCTCACACCTCAAGGCTGATGGGTCGGTTTCCCCTGAGGGATTACCCTCCGGCGCTACTGGACAGTTCGCGCACCATGCGGCGTTAGCTAATCGGTTGTGCACTCTGACTAATTACCGAAGGAGTGTGGAGACTATGGAAATATACTGTATACTAAGCAGCGGGGGTGAATGTTGACCTGTTGTCATGCCATTCTTGAAACGACCTATGGGCCTCCCTATCTCGAGTGACATTTCGGGCAAAGGTCGCCCAGGTCCGCGATAAATTCACATTGAATTACTGCTGTAATATGGTCTCGTGACCAGTCGGGATGATGAAGGTTTCCTAAAGGTTAATTCCAGGCGGAGATATCCTGCCAAAACTGGTAGCCAAGATGCGAGAGGGCCCCTGGGTTTCCTTCCTAGTGCCTCGCCGTAAGGCGTTGGACTCTGGCGGGTTCGTGGCTTTGCTGGACGGTAGATTTGTATCGTCCCAAAGTCTTCTACGCTGACACCACGAAAGACAGAACGACCATTATCGTTAAAACCTCCTGGGGTGACGGGTTCGCTTGTTGTAGTTGACATCTCAAAGATAGCAATCAGCACTTAGCACTCATCAAAAAGATAGCAATCATTAAAACAGGTTTATTGATTATTTTCTATCAGGAGGTAAATAATAATAATAATAATAAAACCGTTTGAAAACAAGGCAGGATTTTCCGACTTACGCCTTTTATTGATAGAAACCTTATTAGTGGGGAGGTAAATCCATTTCGATTTCAGGGACCTCAAGGTTGAGTCATTATTCAATTAATCTATTAAGTTAACGGTTAAGATAAAAATGTTTAAATATTATGTAAATATGTGTGTGTAGTACAAAAAGACACTTAAATAAATAACTTCACTGTTTAGTTTAATAGTGAAAGTAGTTTAGGAATAATATAAAGCGACCGTTATCGTTATTTTTCGATATTCCTAATAGTACTCCATTAGTAAATTATATTTATTACTGAAATGACCAATCTATTCTCTACGTATTATAAAAGCAACGTTTGTCTGTCTGTCAAATTTCAACAACACAGAGACTCTGGCGCGGTTTAGATGGTTTCTAATAAAACATAGTGTTTTCCATTATTCTGGAACTTATTGTAAAATTACAGAGGGGACAACACCCCCTACTATGTGGGGACAACATCAATGATAATTGGAATGTCTCACTTACTCATATGATTATTTAAGTTTTTGAAACCCGATGTTTTTGTTTAATGCCGCCGATTGAAATTTTGTCGCTTGCATCGATATTGTAAATATCCTACCTATTGATAATTTACTAAATCATTCATTATAGTTGTAATTTAGGGTTTCAACCTTCGGATTTAATATCCCTTATTCGTATCTCCTTATTATAATATACAGAAGACCCATGTTTACTTAATTTTCAGTTATAGCGTTTAGATTAGTGAGTTATTTTCATGTATTCAATTAATCAATAATATTATATCAATCTGTAGAAAGTCGCAGCCGCCAGGCAGATATTCGCCAGACTTATCCGATCCTGTTTTATAAAAAAAAAAACAACCCTTTTCATTGGAACACTCTTCAGGTTGTTACAGTTATTACAGTTATTGTTGCTTCAGTTTTTTTTAAATCATTACATTTATTTAGTCGAGAGATGGTCAAAATGGTTAAAACTCTTTACAAGGTTATTAGAAAAATAAATTTTCTAAATAGCATATTTTGCATTTGTCCTTACACATTTGATGGTAAAATTATCGAAGCTCGAATAACCAGAAAGGCAATAACTTTGGTTATATCTGTACTATTTTGCCTTGGTTACGGAGTTTTTAAATCTATTCAAAATGCGTTATGGTTTAATATTGGAAACAATGGCAATTTTTCGAAAGGTATAGCTATCGCTTTATATCATATTTCCCAGTGCGTCGCTGTATACATGATAGTAAATCTGTCAATGTTTTACAATATTAAAACCAAACTAAAATTTATGAATACATTGGATGATTTGCAATGTTTATTACCGAATCAGAAACTTAAATATTGCAGTTTCTTAAATACAGTTTCTAATCGATTTATTACGATCGAGTTACTGGTTATCATACTCGTCTTAATATCAAATCTACTCGGATTTACGATTCTTGTGAAACATTATATCATGATTCATGTATACGTTGCATATGCAGAATTGTCCATAGCTAACAATGTAATATTTCTAAATGTTCTGCTGAGTTCCTACTTTGTTATACTCAATAAAATACTTATGAACTTATTAGAGAAAGTTTGCGCGGAGCCTATAGCTTACGCGCAGCCGAGGTGTTTTAACAGTTTATTAAAATATATAATTAAATACGATTTAACGGACTTGTTAAATTATCTATATATTGGCGACATAAAAATTGAAGACTTTAAAAATATTCAATATTGCTACCAGCAATTGTATAATCTCAGAAGAATGCTTCATGACACTACGCTGTGCCTGGTTAGTATTAAATATATATACATATATATATATAATATATATATATATATATATATATATATATATATATATATATATATATATATATATATATATATATATATATATATATATATATATATATATATATATATATATATATATATATATATATATATATATATATATATATATATATATATATATATATATATATATATATATATATATATATATATATATATATATATATATATATATATATATATATATATATATAAAATAAAATTAGTAAAAGCTACTTAAAAAGTAGCGAAGGAAATCTCAGCTTGTATTGAGAAATGCTTATGTTTGAATGAGATATACTTACGGATGTGCACGACTTTCGACGGTGCAATGTAAGTTTAAAGGTCCTTTTGCAGTCGACTAACGATCACTATTCATCCATATATCTCATAAATAGGGCTTATCCTTATGCAACACAAAATGCCTTCAATTGAGACGAATTAAGCGAAAAAATAAAAAATTAAACTATTGATCACTTCGGCAAAGCCGTTTTCTAAATGAAAGTGACATTACGAAATAATTCAAATTTCGAATGCTACCAACATTTAAAATATGATACAATTGGCTGAGTTTGTTACCAACGAGCCATTAAATCGAAATAAAAATAAAAAAACCTCCATATGCTCAATGAAATGAAAGAAGAAACTTCAATCTTAATTTCTGGCAGAGGAGTTTATAATAAAGATTGTATAATGTTATCAAAATAGGGTAAACCTATATAAAATTGTAAAATATTAAAAAATTGTAAAGAAATATTGTAGAAAACAGTATAATATTGATATATTTAATAAGGTTTGTAAAGAAATCCGTTTATAGGATGATGGTTTTATTTAAAATAAAATTAGTAAAAGCTACTTAAAAAGTAGCGAATTATTTTTTCGCTTAATTCGTCTCAATTGAAGGCATTTTGTGTTGCATAAGGATAAGCCCTATTTATGAGATATATGGATGAATAGTGATCGTTAGTCGAATGCAAAGGACCTTTAAACTTACATTGCACCGTCGAAAGTCGTGCACATCCGTAAGTATATCTCATTCAAACATAAGCATTTCCCAATACAAGCTGGGATTTCCTTCGCTACTTTTTAAGTAGCTTTTACTAATTTTATTTTAAATAAAAACATCATCCTATAAACGGATTTCTTTACAAACCTTATCAAATATAACTATATATATATATATATATATATATATATATATATATATATATATATATATATATATATATATATATATATATATATATATATATATATATATATATATATATATATATATATATATATATATATATATATATATATATATATATATATATATATATATATATATATATATATATATATATATATATATATATATTTCAAAGTTCAAATTACGTAACATTGTCCTTTTTATTAGGTTGTTCCATATATATATTTGGCTTTTGTCTGCTTCTTGTTTAATTTCGCTGGATTCGTATCTCTACAATTTCAAATACAGGTGTGTATCGAAATAGCAATACAGACGTGTGCAGATTATTACTCTTTTTTTATATATTTTGAAATTTTATTAAGGTTTAAAAACTAATTACATGAATAACTTATAGGTGTTTATTGTTTATGGACTATGGTATTTTTTAACTATAACGTTTCATCACAAATTATTTTAGCCATCATAATCATAAGAAATGGAACTTAAGGCGTAAAATAATGAACTTATCAATTTTTCTATGAAATTACACTTTTTGTCGTTTCAGAGAGAATGATAATGATACTGTTATAATCTTACCTCTTAATGATAATGATACTGTTATAATCTTACCATGATGGCAATTAAATATGACAGACATTCAATAATTTTGGCTTTATATCTTTATATGCTCGTTTTCCCAAACGAGTGGGGCGTATAAAAGCAAAATTATTAAGTAGGTACAAGCAGTCTTAGTTAATTATAATCATCATTATGAAAAATGTGTCTTACCGTAATCATTTTCTCCGTGACGACCAAACGTCTAATTTCGAAGAAAAATTGAGAATTTCACTATTTTACGCGGTAAGTTCCATTTCTTATGATTATGATGGCTAAAATAACATGTAATGAAACTAATTTAATAACAATAAACACTTATAGATGAACCATGTAATTAGTTATTAGACTTCGATAAATTTTCAAAATATGAAAAAAATCGTTTGATTTTAGTAATTTCCACACGTCTGTAAATATGTTTTGTACAGGACGACCATATTATGTAGACATCCTACAGGCATCCAACATCTAAATGAAACGAATTATTTATTTCTTTCAGGAAAATTTCGGTTTCAAAGACATTGCTCCGATATTCTGGACATTGCGCAGCCTCTTTTACTTAACATTTCTCTTAATTTCGTGTGAAATGCTCAATAGAAGTTTTGATGACACCAAAATAGTTCTAACTAAAGCTTTAATAAATGAAAATTTCGCTTTGGTCAGATTGGATTTGTTAGCATTGTATGAATATATTCGACAAAATGACAACATCAAAACCATGCGGCCATGGAGGATGTTTGATTTGAAAATGAGTTTACTGTTCAATATATTATCATTCACTTCTGTACACTTGATAATCCAAATTCAGTTATTGATTTCTAAATACACTACCATGAGTGCTTATCATTAAGTGTAGTTATTTTGTGATTTTATGAAAATAAAAACAATGATAATTACAGTTGTGTATTTAATTTCTTCCTCGGATATTGACTTGCCCTGATAGAGATCTGAAAATTCGCAAGCAATTATGATAGGCGGCAAAAAAACACTGTCAAAAATAGATACTTAATCATTACCGCCAATTTGTGTAAATATAAATATTATCAATTATACTATACTGTAAATAACCTTGGAATTCTAATAGATCAACATCTTTCTTGAACAGATCAATTTAACTAAGTAAGTCGTTTTCATAGTCTCCGGCCGCTTCAGCGATTTCTCCCCATATCTCATAAAGAAATGATTGTGTCCACAGTCTTAACGCCAATACTTGACTACGGTTATGTTTGTTATATAGATACCAGTGAAGTTATTTTGAATAAGCTGGAGCGTCTGCAATATATCTTCTTCGAGTATGTTTTTAACTTGCGAAATTTCGACCACGTTGGCTGCTTTCGTGAGCCACTTTATTGGCTTCCTATTCGCGATCGAAGAAATTTGCATACGCTGTCGCTACTCTACAACATACTCAATAACCCTACTTCGTCCTCCTATCTCAAGGAGAAATTCCACCCTTTGGGTGGTCACGGTCTTCCACTCCGATCAAGCCAGGATAACACACTCGCTATTCTGTTACATCATTCTTTTATTTACACGCACTCTTTTACGATCCATTCTGCTCGTATCAGGCATGCACCTTCGTTAAAGAAACATTTATTTTCACACAGCCACTAACCAAATACCTCATCCTGTCCTCTCCTTTATCCTTCCCTAAGCAACCTTAGCATAAGTTATTGAAATATATTTGTATAAGTTTAATTTAAATTTAACTTTATTACTTCTGTGTGTATTTTACGGTGACAATTAGGAATTAGCTTATCAAATAGCTGGCTGTAATATATCGTATAGCGATAAGTCCGCCAATTGTGCATAAATCATTGTGCATAAATCTATTCTGTTCTAAAATTACTCTTAATTAATTATATTGTTAAGTCTTTTAAAAATAGCTTTTATAAATCAGAATTATCTTTTACGGTGGAAAGTGTATAAGAAATGAAAGTTTAAAGCCTATGTAACATAAAAAGAATAAATTATTATCTCTCCTATTGGTGTCGACGAATGGTCACCTCAGTCGTAAATCACTGACGGTAGCGTCACAGGCAATGGATATCTTCCGCTATCTCGGAGAGTCGCTCACGTATCGATTAGCCCATGGGTCAGATAATAAATGATGGCTCCTTCTTGTAAGAAACGGCTTCAGTGGATACCTTCTCGCGCCTCTGCCGTCGAGTGGTCGCTCTGGAGAAACAATTGGCCTTCCACTTGGACCGCCATTCGAGACTATCCGTAGCCTCATATAATAGAAGAGCAAGCATTATTTTATTCTAGAATAAATACAAATATAATAAGGTGGTTTTTCGATTACTGGAAGTTTTATGGCGTTTGTCGCGGCGTAGTCGCTCTCCCCCACTCGTCAGATTCGCCATACATCCAAATACATAGGCACATAACAACGTTAATCAATGCCGAAAACAAAAAAGTTATGCGTATCAGATTCAGGTCATGCGTTGCAAAAGAGCAAGAAAGTAGATTAGCATTTAAATTCCATACGCATAACTGTCTACATAATCCGCAACCGGACTGATAGTAAGAGAGGTAGCAAACGGTTTCGTGCAGCTTGGAGCATAAGACCCATTGTGTTTTCGGATCGGCCTAACTCACGATTCAGCTCCTATTCAGTAGCTCGTGTGGATGTCTACCCTGGGTCTCAGACTACAAAGCTGGTGGGTCGGTTTCCCCTCGGGGATTGCCTCCCAGCGCTATTGGACGGTTTGCTCACCGTGCGGCGTCAGCCAACCGGTATGTGCGTGCACTCTAAATAATTACTGAAGGATTCGGGAGACTATGTAAATATACTGTTTCCGAAGGAGCAGGTTGGTCTGTCGTTAACCACTCTTGAAACCTCTCTTACGAACAATTAGCTACCTGATCCTGAATTCAGAGCCGGGCAAAATAGCTGACCACTGACCTAACCACAAAGTGGGTAGTTACAAAAGATCTTATAGATCCAGGTGACATCAAGGGCTGGAAACAACCCCCTCACTCCGTTTACTACTAAATGACCAATCCTTTCTCGACATATTATGAAAGCAACATTTGTCGCTATGTCAAATTTCAACAACACAGAGACGTTGTCGGGAACACAGCTGTTTTTAAGAAAAACAGAGACTGTCCATTATTGGGCATTTTATTGTATAACTACGGAGGGGACAACACACCCTATCAACGATAATTTGAAGGTTTAACTTGCCCGCATGCTTATTGAAATTTTTTGACTCTTTATGAAACCCAAAGTTTTTTGTTTTATGCCACCGACTGAAATTTTATCGAGATATTGTAAATATCCTACCTATCGATAAGTTAATAAATCTTTTATATTTTTATCTAAGGCTTCTCAATCTTTTATATTTAAGGGTTTTATTTTATTCTACACTTTTAATATACTCGTACTTAATTTAATAGATTTAATATACAGAAGAACCATGTTTACTTAATTTTCAGTTATTAGAAAGAAGGCGAGACAGTGTTTTCATTAGTATAATATTTTCATGTTTCCAATTAAACGACAATATTAATCAGTAGAGTGTCACATGGTAGCCGCCCTGACTTACGGCGATACTGTTTTAGAAAAAAAATACTGTTTTCGGGGCACGCTTAAGTTAAATTGACAGTTATTTTTGCGTTTGAATAATTTCTTAAATCGTAACATTTATAACTCCTTAATAACAATAGTAAAGAAACGGCCAAAATGGTTCAAAATATTTACAAGATTATAAGAAAAATAAATTTTCTAAATAGCATATTATTCATTTGTCCTTACACATTTGATGGCAAAATTATCGAAGCTGGAATAATCAGAAAGGCATTATCTTTTGTTGCATCTGTATTATTTTGCCTTGGTTATGGAATTTTTAAATGTATTCAAAATTCGTTATGGTTTTATATTGAAAACAATTTCGAATTTTCGAAAACTCTAGCTATTGCTTTATATCATACTTCCCAATGCATCGCTGTATTCATGATAGTTTATCTTTCAGTGTTTTACAATATCAAATCCAAACTAAAATTTATGAATAAATTGAATGGCTTACAATGTTTCTTACCGAAAGAGAAAATTAAATATTATAGTTTCTTAAATACAGTCTGTAATCGATTTATTGCGATTGAGTTATTAGTTGTCGTACTCGTGTTAATATCAAATTCGCTCGGGTTTATGGTTATCATGAAGCGTTATTTAAATCTTTACGTATACATTGCTTATGCAGAATTGTCCATAGCTAATAATGTAATATTTCTAAATGTTCTGCTGAGTTTTTACTTTGTTTTACTCAATAAAATACTCATGAACTTATTAGAGAAAGTTTGCACAGAGCCTATAGGTTACGCGCAGCCAAAGTGTTTCAACAGTTTTTTAAAACATATGATTAAATACGATTTAGAGGATTTGATAAATTATGTATATATAGGCAACATAAAAATCGAAGACTTAAAAAATATTCAATATTACTATCAGCAATTGTATAATCTCAAAAGAATGCTTCATGACACTACGCTGTGCCTGGTTAGTATTAAATATAATATTAAAATATACTTTTTTTATGTTCAAATTTAATAATATTGACCTTTTTATTTAGATCGCTCCGTATGTATATTTGGCTTTTGTTTGCTCTTTGTTTAATTTCGCTGGGTTGCTATCTCTACAATTTCAAAAACAGGTTTGTACCTAAAAAGGGATATCAAATATGATCTGTACTATACTATATACAACTAGAGTTGCCGACTAAAACGGGCGAGTTCAGGAAGTTTTAACGATATTAGATCGTTCTGTCTCCCGTATTAAGTGTAGAAGAATTTAAACAAAAACAGTCCACCATCTAGTTACGCCACTCGCCCGTAAAAAGCCAATGCTTTACCGCGAGATAACCAGGTTAATCAACCAGCGGGGTGACACTCGCGCTTCTACTTCCAGTTGCAACCAGATTACTTTGGTCTCCCGAGTGGTTACAGGTTCGAGGTCGCTTGCGCGGTCCTCTCCCTTACGTAGCGGTGATACTGTGAATACCGAATCTATCGCGGACCACGGCATCGTTTGCCCGTCTGTTCCCCCGGTATCGGGTAGCTGATAGTCGTTTCAAGAGCAGTCGCCGTAAGGTGAACTACTACCCTCGCTCTATAGGAGACAACTTGGGTTGTCGACTACAGCGGGCGAGCCCGTCACCACAGGAAGTTTTAACGATTAGTCGTAAGGGTAGAAAAATTGGGACAAAACAGTCCACCATCTAGCTACGCCACAACCCGTAAGAGACCAACGCCTTAACCACGAGATAGCCAGTAATGTTACCTGGCGGGCCGACACTCGCGCCCTTACTTGCAATTGTGACCAGATTTCTCCGGTCTCTCGATTGGTTCCGAGTTCGAGGTCACTTGCGCGGTCCTCTCCCTTACGAAGCGGTGAAACGGTGTATACCGAAACTATCGCGGACCACGGCGTCCTTTGCCCGGCTCTTCACCCAGGATCGGATGGCCGATGGTCATTTCAAGAGCAGTCGCCGTAAGGTCCGCAACCACCCCCGCTCTATAGGAAACAGCACAGCTTCCAGACTCCCCCAACTGTTAGTCAGAGTTGGCTAACGGGCCCATGATGAGGTGGCCACGATGACCCATGTGTTCAGGGTCGGTCACACTCACGGGTCAACACCCATCCGACGGCCTCCCCGCATGGGGTGCGAATCCTGGGTAGGACACTGGGTCAACCAGTCTTCCCTGGGAATCAAACCTCTGGCGTCCCTGGACGGTCTGCACACCGTGCGGCGCAAGCCAATCGATTGTGCTCTCCGACTAACAGTCGGGGGAGTCTGGGAACTGTATTGTTTCCTACAGAGCGGGGGTGGTTGTCTACCTTACGGCGACTGCTCTTGAAATGACTATTGGCCATCCGATCCCGGTTCAGAGTCGGGCAAAGGACGCCTTGGTCCGCGATATATTCGGTGCACTCCGTTTCACCGCTTCGTAAGGGAGAGGACCGCGCCAAGCGACCTCGAACTCGGAACCAATCGAGAGACCGGAGAAATCTGGTCACAATTGGAAGTGAGGGCGCGAGTATCTCGAGCCCGCCGGTTTTATTCCTGGCTAACTCGCGGTAAGGCGTTGGACTCTCACGGGTTGTGACGTAGCTGGACGTAGAATTGTACTGTCCAAAGTCTTCTACGTTCACTGCAGGGCGACAGAACGACTAATCGTTAAAACGTCCTGTGGTGACGGGCTCGCCCGTTGTAGTCGATACCGCAAGATGTTAGGTTGACGCAAGACGGAGAGCACAATCGATTGGCTTGCGCCGCACGGTGTGCAGACCGTCCAGGGGCGCCAGGGGTTTGATTCCCAGGGGAGACTGGTTGACCCAGTATCCTACCCGGGATTCGCACCCCACGAGGGGAGGCCGTCGGATGGGTGTTGACCCGTGAGTGTGACCGACCCTGAACACATGGGTCATCGTGGCCACCTCATCATGGGCCCGTTAGCCCCCCAACTAACAGTCGGGGGAGTCTTGTTTCCTATAGAGCGGGGGTGGTTGCCTACCTTACGGCGACTGCTCTTGAAATGACCATTGGCCATCCGATCCTGGGTGAACAGCCGGGCAAAGGACGCCTTGGTCCGCGATAGATTCGGTATACTCCGTTTCACCGCTTCGTAAGGGAGAGGACCGCGCAAGCGACCTCGAACTCAGAACCAATCGAGAGACCGGAGAAATCTGGTTACAATTGGTAGTTAGGGCGCGAGTGCCGCCCGCCAGGTAACATACCTGGCTACCCGTGGTAAGGCGTTGGCTTCTAACGGGTTGTGGCGTAGCTAGACGTCGGATTTGTTATGTCCAAAGTCTTCTACGCTCACTGCACGGTCGATAGAACGATGAATCGTTAAAACGTCCTGCGGTGACGGGTTCGCCCGTTGTGGTTGACATCTCAATATGTTAGTCAGAGTGCACAATCGATTGGCTTACGCCGTACGGTGCGCAGACCGTCCAGGAGCGCCAGAGGTTTGATTCCCAGGGGAAACTGACCAAGGCCGGAGTCCTACCCAGGTTCGCACCTCATGCGTGGAGGTCGTCGGATAGGTGTTGACCCGTGAGTGTGACCGACCCTGAACAGAATGGGTCTTCGTGGCCAACCCAGCATGGGCCCATTAACTCCCCTCTATAGGAGACAGTACTGTTTCCAGACTCTCCCGGCTGTCCTTGAGAATGCACAATCGATTGGCTGACGCCGCACGGTGCGCAAACCGTCAAAAGGTGGACTCCTAGGGAAACTGGCCCGAAGGCCAGAGTCCTACCCGGACTCGCACTTCATGCGTGGAGTGTTCACTCTCATGGTTAACCCGTGAGTGCAACCGACCCCGAACAAATGGGTCTTCGTGTCCAACTCAACAAGCTCCCTAGTACTATATTAGGTACAGTTTGCGCGCGAGCTCCAAGGAATCGGGGACTTCTTGGATGACGCCGCCCCCGAGCGTCGCCTAATACCTCGCATCCTCCCAGTACTAGTACTAGGAGAGTACGGAGTAAGAAGCGAAAGTCGGGGGCGGCGTCATCCGCCCGCATTCCCAGCTCCCGATTCCTCGGAGCTTCCGGGCGGACTATAGATGTCATTCAGGCACTTTCACTTTCTAAATAAATATCAATAATTATTTTTTTCAGAAAAATGTATGTTTGGATATCGCTCCGATATTCTGGACATTGCGCGGCTTCTTCTACTTAACATTTCTCCTAATTTCGTGTGAAACGCTCAATAGATATTTTGATGACACCAAAAGAGTTCTATCTAAAGCTCTAATAAATGGCAGTGTGGATTCGGTCAGAATTGATGTGTTAGATTTTTTTGAATATATTCGACAAAATGACAACCTCAATAACATGCGGCCATGGAGGATGTTTAATTTGAAAATGAGTTTGCTCTTCAATATATTAGCATTCACTTCTGTGCACTTGATAATCCAAATTCAGTTGTTTATTTCTAAATGTACTACCACGAGTGCTTATCATTATGTATAATTGTTTTTGAATTTTATTAAAATATAATCAATGATAATGGCAGTCGTTTATTTGATTTCTTCCTAGGCTATTGAATTGTCCTGATTGAGATTTGTTATAAAATATTTATGAGAATTTATTTATAATGATCTATTATATATTAATGAGAGAAATAGCTTGGAAATAGCTTTTTTATCTCATATTAACATTTTACGATGAAAAGAGTTCATTTTGTGAAAGCTTGAAGATAATATAACATAAAACCAATAAATTATTGTCTCGCCCCTCGGTGTCGATGAATGGTCACCCTAGCCGTACATCTCTGACGGTAGCGTTACAGACAATGGATATCTTCCGTTATCTTGGGGAGTTGTTCACGTATCGATTAGCCCGTGGGTCAAATAATAATTTATGGCTTCTTTTTACAAGAAAAGGGGTCAGTGGATATCTTCTCGCGTCTTCGCCGTCGAGTGGTCACTCTAGAGAAACAATTGGCCTTCTACTTTGAACGCCATTCGAGACCATCTATCGCCTCGTATAATTTAAGAGCAAACATTATTATAGGACAAACACAAATATAAGAAGGTCGTTTTTCGATTACTTGATGTTTTATGTCGTTTCTCGCGGTTTGAAAGCTCTCACTGGCTCGTCATGTCCGCCATCCATCCGGATATAAATTTCCAGACTGTGGTCCAGTGTTGCAAATGCCGTGTTACGCGGCAATTTGGGTCTATTTAGCAATAAAACAAGGTACAAGGCAGTATATTCATTGCCGTGTTAAAAAGCATGGCAAACAAATTGTACTTATTTGTCCTCATAAATTAATTCCAAACCAGAGTTAAAAAAAATCCTTATTACAGTTTGTAAGTAAGTAGATCCAAAAAAGATACGATTTTTCTCACCCCATATTACATCCAGAAAACATTTCTCACATTAATGCTTATAGTTGAAAAACTGCTTATAATTACAAGAGATGAAGATCTGTATCAGAAAATCGATGATGAATGCAAATGCTCCCGTCTGTAATTAAGTATTCCGAATTCGAAGTATCGCAACAAATATCAAATAAATAAATTAATTAATTAATGAAGATAGATAACTCTTGGTAAACAGTTTTAGCTCACCCTGAATTCGGTTGCGAGGGTTTAGACGGTTTTTTCCTTATCGTATTATCCCTTCCTCATGCAAACCCAGATTAAGATTTTTTTTTCAGCGAAGTCAATGTGATAAAAACAAAACTAAGAAATAAGATTATGACAAAAGAAATGATCAACGACATGAAAGAAAAAAAATTTGAAGAAAGACGAAGAAGAAATTTTGGTTACGATAACAAATTTGTATGACTACTGTGAAAAAGAAAGTTTTTAGTAAATATTAAAAGTAAATATTAATGTATACGGCAATTTTGTAGTTATTATTCCAAAACACGGCAATCCAGATCCGAAGATTAAGGCAACTTAAAATGTTGTAATGGCAACCCTGTTTCAGGCTAGTGTCACTCGAGGAGCGGTAGCGAGCGGTCGCGTCGCGGTCCCAGCTGCGCGGAAAGCGCGATAGTATGGTTTTGTGTGGGGAAGTCCCCAACGCCCGTTAGTACCTGTTTGTACATAACAATCTGGGAGAAATAGTCTACGCCCTCGTCGGAGTTTAAAGAGCGTGAGGGGTCCCATCAAACTTGCAGAAGGCAAATTTGCAGACGGCAATCTTGCAGACGGCATTCTTGCAGGCGGCAGTTTTGCAGAAGGCAATCTTGCAGAAGGCAGTTTTGCAAATGTCAAAATGACCAAACCTAACCTAACAAAAAAACTTAAAACATTTTTTTTAATGTTTAGTTTGATGTATAAAAGTCATCCACTACAAGGATGCCGGTAATTAATGTCACTTCGATTTTAGGGAAAGAAAAACCTAACCTAACCTAACCTAACAGAAAAACTTAAAAACTGTACTGAAGGTTGCCGCCTGCAAGGTTGCCGCCTGCAAGGTTGCCTCCTGCAAATCTGCCCTCATCAAATTTGGAACTGTCAAAAGTGACATTTGTGCAAAATTGCCGCATGCAAAACTGGCGCCCCCCCCCCCCCCCCCCCGCGTGAGTAGGGTATCACTGAATAGACTACGTACCTACTCTGAGCAAGAATCTTATCATATTCTATGCATTGAGAATTATGTGATCTAGGTGGCCGTTGTACATAAGATTCGTATCTAAGTGAAGACCGATTTATTACATATTTACTTATATAGTTTCAAGTATTCTAACTCGCAAATACACAAGCATTTATAAACAAGATGTTGGAGATAAAGCAACGCCACAGGTAGTAAGGCGACAAAGCGCCCAGCGCTTTAGCTGATAGGTGGAAGCTTTTGCCGTACTGTAATTATGCCCGCGTCTGACAGACATCGCCGTCGTTAACTATATTGCCATAGTTAATTACATGCACAAGAGATAGGAATCGTCGCTTGCCCTGTTTAATCAGTTCTGTGAGCGCTGCGATGTACTCCACGTCTGCTTGCTATGTCTGATTTTGGTCCCTAAGGCTAAGCGTATGCTGAGACGCAGGTGACGCAGTTCCACGTAACGCAGGGCAGAGCAGATTTTGTAATGCATGAACATGCTGAGAGCTGCGTACGCTGCAGCGCAGGCATGTGAAACGCAGACATGTGTCTATCCTGCTCTGTATCTCGTGGTTGTGCCGGCCTAGATTTCTGCGTGATGCATGCACGTCGGAACGAGTTTTAAACTAGATTTTATAATTTTGCTTCAAAAATGACAAAACATATATTTTCAGATAGCTCTCCCTAGAGTACAAAATCTCCATTAGTAGAGCGCTTATTCAAATAATCACTTTTCCAAAAAGTTTTCTACGCTTTGACAAACTGTAAAGTAAGTAGCAACAATTCATTAATTTCATAATCAGACTCTGAACCTGAACTCATTTTTCGTCACTCGTCAAACTCGAAAACTGTATATTCTTTCTACTAGCTAGGACACGAATCAATGCATCTGTGTCATTTAGCTGCGTCGCAGCATATGCTCGCGGCTTATGTCTGCTTCGACTGCCCTGCCTCGCAAAATCGTGCTATGTTGTTCTGCGTCACCTGCATCTCAGCATACCCTTAGATTAATAGTTCCATGCAGCTTGGGTTGTGTTGGCCCAACTCTATGTCATCTGGCCTGCCTAACTCGCAGCTCAACTCTTATATGGCAGCTTCCTCGTAGACAGACTTAACCTGTCAGGACCGCTGTGAGCTTCTGCCATGACTGTAATCTTGCAGTAGGGGGCGGTTTCGGTTAGAAGATCGCGGATTCGAGGGAACACCTCTGGCGGAACTGGGCGGTTTGATTACCAGGATGTGTCAGCCACGCTTACGCAATCCGGCGGATAACAAGAGATGTCTGGAAATGCATGTTTTCTATGACAGCGGGGGTTGTTGTCGACCTGATGTCATCTGGCCACACGATGCGGTGCGGCTCCGGTGCGGCGCCTGAGCGGGTGCCGCTGCGGCGTCCTACATACAATTATGCATGGTATGCCACACGGTGAATTCCGGCGTCGCTTTGCACAAACGGAATCGTTGCGGTGCGGCCCCGCATCGCATCGTGTGGCCCGGCCCTAAAACGATCCGTTGGCTAACCTGATCCCGAATTTCTATGGCGGGAAAAGAGCGCCACGTTCTGTGATATATTCAAACTTAATTACTACTTACTTCAGGTAGATAACGCTCAAGCAACATCGAATCCGTGACCAGACCGGAGAACGGATAAATTCGACCAAATCTGGTAGTGAGGGCGCGAGGTACTTCAAATCTGGTAGTGAGGGCACGATGTCACTTCAATATGAATTTATCGATTTTAAATCTCATAGCGCCTAAGCATGCGTGATGCTGCCAATCATTCGTTTAACCGCCCTACCTATACAAACGTAGGTGATACCATTGATTTTATACTATAAAATCAATGGTGATACGTTCGCTATATTACCATATCGAAAAAAATATATTTATACAAATTGATATAAAACCGATATATAAAAACCGCTTTTATAAACCGCTATATATTTCGTCTGGTATATTTAAAACGAGTATTTTTTATTGAGAAATCAAACAAAAATTACCTCAGTTTTGAATAATAACCCAAAGGTAGGGCGGTTAACCTCAATGCTGATTGAGGTGGCGATATTCCGCTGCAAAGTAGCATTCGTAATCGCGCGGGCGAGCGCCGCGCCGCGTCGCTTCGAACCGATCCATTACATCCCACGGGAAGTTCTTTCATGGATAATGAATCCGCGACCTCCCAGAGCAGGACAATATCCACATTCAGCCTGTGGATGCTTTCAGTTTTATTAACGTTTTTTAAATCGCAACACGGCATCGCCTGTCTACGCTTCCCCAGGGGCAATTTATCATCGACAGTTGCGGCCATGTAAACATTTTGCTAATTATCTGCGATTTATTAATGGGAAAGTATTCGGTGATAACGTATTTTGGCTACATTTTAGCGTTATATCGCGGCTGACATCGCCATTAGAAATTAGATTTTTTTAATAATTGACTATTTTCAATGTCGAGAATCAATAGCTCTCAAACGTCTCAGTAAATGTACGAAAACATATCCTATTTCTATATTATATTGGCAATATGTGTATGTTTATAATCCCGCATTTTCCAGGCAATCTGTCAATCATAAGTTGATAAGCTTGTCACTTAATTTAATTAATTTTAATTGTGGTTCACAACAATCTACATTAAAATGATCATGCACAATTAAAATATCATAGAGTAGCAAAAAAAACTGTTAAAATGATATGCTAACAACTGTGGCTAGTAAACTTAGTTCAATGTCTCGTAACTGGACTAATAGCCTCTAAGGCGGACATTTATTGTAAATATATGTTTGAACCTATATAAAAAATCGGTTGTGTTATCCCAAATCTTACAACCCCCCCCCCCCCCCCCTTCCACCACCCCAACGAATCCCCCCCCCCCTGCAACGCCCACACCCCCCTCCCTTAGCCCCACTAACCCAAAATCCAACCCCATCTAAACCCAACCCCGCCCCCCACCACCACCCCCAAACCTCCCCACCCCCTAAATAACACCCCACTAAAACCTCTTTTGCACCCTAAGCAAATTTTAGTTAGGTCTTTATAGACCATCTTTTTGATGATACGCGTCGTAAAAACTTTTTGAAGAATTTGGTATACCGTATTTAAAATTTTGTCCCACTTTTTTTCAATTTCAAAAAATAACAGAAAGTCAGTGTAACAGAGGATATGATAGACGTCCGTCGAATAAAAACATCCTTTGGCCAGAGACACCTGATGAGTATAGGCCCCAGGACATACAACAAGTTGGATGAGTCTATAAGGATAGTACAATTCAAAAAACGACGTCACAGGTGTCTTATGAATAAACGTCGGCATATTAGCCACCAAATATTGACTCTCTTATGTAGATTTATTTTATTATATTTATATTTTTGTCTGAAATTGCTTTCCTTGTATTTTATTCTTTTTTAATTCGATTATATTTAAATTTATTTGTTAACTTGTAACATGAATATTTTATGTATAATGGAATCCTCTGAATATTTCAATTTGATTCTATAACTATTTATTGCAATGTAATTTGTTTGTCATTCATAATTATTTCAATTGGATTATTTCACTATTTATTGCAATGTTATTTTTCCATCCGAAATTATTTTTCCCAGCCTTCAAGTATTATTGAAAGTCCTTAACTATTTATTTTAATTTGTGTATTTTTCAATGAATTTTAAATATGATGGGTATTTTTCAATATTATTCGCAGACTGACTTAGGCTGAAAGACGCATTGACTTAGTTCTTAGATTAATGATTAATTTGTACTTTCCTTGTTTATTATTAGTTATATTTTATATATTATTACTTGCTTTTAAAATTATGTATTTTGAAGTATGCACAAGCCAGTGTTTACTCGGTAAGCTTGCCTTAGTACTGGTCTAGGCCTAGTTAGGTGGCGTTGATTTTAAGAAAATACTGGCTGCGGTGCTCGATATTTTGGTACTGTTTACAATAAAGCTTCTAGTGGTAATGTAATAATTTACTGTAAATAAAAATCATGGTAGCGAATGGTTTCGTGCAACTTGGGCCGTAAGATCCATTTTGTTCTCAGATCGGCTCAACTTAGGATTCAGCTCCTATTCAGAAGCCTCCTCGTGCGGAAGGCCACCCCAGGTAAGACTCTCGCGTCTCAGGCCTCAAAGTTGGTGGACCGGTTTCTCCTGGCGGGATTGTATCACGGCGCTACTGGGCGGTTTGCGCACTGTTCGGCAACGACAATCGGTTTTGCACACTGACTAATTGCTGAAGGAGTCTGGAGACTATGGTAATATACTGTCTCCTAAGCTGCAGGGGTGGATGTTGACCTGTTGTGATGCCACTCTTGAAATGACCTTGGGCCACTTGATTCCGTGTGGCACTACGAGCAAAGAACGCCTAGGTCCGCATAAATTCAAACTGAATTACCGCTGTAATACAACAACAATAGATTGTCTTATCTCTAGGTCATCCCAAGGCTGATACGCTCATACGTATACGTCATACGTTCATCCCAAGGCTGAAATAACGATCACATATCGCTATACCAGCCTGGGGTGACGGGTTTGCCCGTTGTAGTCGACACCGCTCTACTGTAGTTAAAAATCATACCGACGGAGATATCCTTCTAAAACTGGTAGACAGGGTGCGAGGCTGCCCGCTGGTAACCTTACCGATGCCTCGCCGTAAGGCGTTGGTTTCTGTTGGGTTCGTAGATTTGCTGGATGGTAGGTTTGTACCGTTCCAGAGTCTTCTACGCTCACCTCACGGGAGACAGAATAATCACATATCGTTAAAACTTCCTGAGGTGACGGGTTCGCCCTTTATAGTAGACAACTCAAGTTGTAGTGGAAAATATTGCGCTTTTCTTCAAATAAATTAAATTAAAAATTAAAAATCGTGTACAGAAACTAAAGCTCTCTAAAGACATGACAGCAGGGAGCAGCTAAATCCTCAGTAATGTGGAAGATAGCATCCGAACATCGCGTCGCTATTCTATCCAATATGCATGCGGAGCTCCGGTCGTGCAATGAGTACAGATTGTTATTGCAAAAATGGCGATGTGCAGTCCGATGTCGCTGCCATAGTGCAAATACGTAAGCCAGGACGTTACCATAAAGCTGCGCGCTCGATAGCTCTGGCATCGCTAAAGAATCCACATACAAGCAATGACTGCGGCAAAATTAAACTGAAAAGACCCAAATAAAATTAAGCTATAATGACGACAGACCAGATCTTACAGAGTCGTTATTTTGAATCGATACACTGGAGCTAACCTAACTTCGTCGGAACAGTGGACAAACAAGTTTGTGTCACCCTAAGACTTCTCGCCAAGTAGCCAAGGATTACTTCATCTGAATATTCATTTCAAAAATAAAGTCAATGAGCAGTTGGCGAAAATCCTCTTAATATGCGACTTAACGCAATGAAAATTTGATTTTCGAACGCGCGTCCTCAAAAATCAAATTGCAAACGCAGGTGAGCCTTCGAATTCAAAATTAGAACAAGCCACACATCGCAAGCGTCGGCGCTTTTAAGTGCCATACTATTTAAATAATATATGGCGGACTTTAAATATTATTTGTGTCGCTTATATATGAGATATTTTAACCAAATTTCATAGTGTGATTTTGGCCCAATAAAGCACCTGTGTACCGAATTTCAAGTCTCTAAGCCTAATATTTGAAGTATGACTAGCAAGACCTCTGGTGGAACAATTTCAAGCACAATCTTTTCAACTCTTGTCATGACGCAATGATGCCGGTATTCCAGATTTTAGCTCAATTGGATGGAGTGTTTGGTTGTATCGTGGAGGAATACACACACACAGACAGACAGACAGAGAAGGCGGAGAGGTGGAAACTTCAATATAATTTTTTATTTCGGAAAAATTTACCTTCTCGTCGGTTAGTCGGCCGGTAAAGTAATATCTAAATTATAATGAGGTAATCACAGTTAGAAAATTAGACTTACATGTCGTCACAGAGTTGACTAAAAGTAAGAAAATATACTAGGAAATTAAGAAACTATAAATGTCTATGTCTAAAAATAAGAAGATAACAATAATCTATTGCAATCTATTTACATCTACCGTGTAAAATAGTGAAATTCTTAACTTAGAAAATTTAATTTACATGTCGTCACAGAGTTCAATAAAAATAAGAACATCAACTATAAATGTCCAAAAATAAGAAAATAGCAATAATCTATTGTTTACAGCATACCGCGTAAAATAGTGAAATTCTCAATTTCGACAACTCAATTTACATGTTGTCACAGAGTTGATTAAAAATAAGAAAAGCAACTATAAATGTTTAAAAATAAGATGATAAAAATAATCTATTATTGACATACTACCGCGTAGAATAGCGAAATTTTCAACCTAAAAAATAAATTTACATATCGACACAGAGTTGATTAAAAATAAGAAAATCCACTATAAATATCTAAAAATAAGAAGATAACAATTATCTCTTGTTTACATCTTACCGGGAAAAATAGTGAAATTCTAAACTTAAATTCGAAAATAAAATTTATATGTCTTCACAGAGTTGATTTAAAATAAGAAAATCAACTATAAATATCTAAAAATAAGAAGATAACAATAATCTCTTGTTTACATCTTACCGCGTAAAATAGTAAAATCTCAGTTTTTTTACCGTGCGAAAAATAAAATGAGCTGGCAGCGTGACTTTCTGTATTATGCGCTGAAATGCCATTGAAGAAAATGTCTCTCAATCCATCTACATATATAAGGGCAAATTGACATAATGTCATGTCATCCCGAATCGAAATTCCTCGTAGCACTTTCACTAAGCCTCCGTTTGTTTTGGTTAAAAAAGGTGAATGTATTTTTAGGGCGAGTCGGCCCACAATGCGTACGTGCCGGCCTGTCACCGGCTGATTGGTCGTATGTCAACGTTAATAGTAATACCTCCATCATTCATCTGAGTCTGTGGCGTCACTGTCTACGCTTAGAAAAAAACGTTTTCTATCATGGAGATAAATGGTGCACTAATGATACGTCGCCGGTCACAAGAATACCTTATAGAGAGCTAAGCATCGTAACGAAATGTTAATGTAACGCGAATTTATGATGATGATAATGAAATTGTGACTCCGGATGGGGGGGGGGGGGGGGGTGAGGCAATTATTGCGACTACTCTCAAATCTTAGCGTACGAAGGGCGTTAGAGAAAACAAAGACTTTCACGGCAAATCCCCAACCCCTCAACCCCCCAACCCCCAACCCCCAACCGCCAATCCCCAACCCCAACCTCCAACCTCCAACCCCCCCCCCCCCAACTTCATCCTTCACCCACCCCCCTGGTGACCCTTCCCCCTGGTGACCCTTACCCCCCTGATGACCCCTGCTCCCAATGTAGTATATTTGTAGTTCAGTATTGTGCAAATTAATGGAATCATCTTGATTTTTTACATTTTATGCATATTGCAACACTGTAATGTCACTTAACAGGTGTCAAAACATTAAAAAACATAACCTATAATTATATGCCTGTTGTTTGAAGTTGCTAATCGGAAATTTTAATCCAAGTTTTTGATGTTTTATCATTCAAATCTGTATATTCAGTAATTAGTGAGTTTGTGTACGGTCTAAAAACGTTTGGAGGTCTCAAAACGTGCAGCTGACTCCAGCTCATATTGACCAAACTGTAAAACATCCAGTCTGAAAATTGTCTTGGGGGTGTTTTTCATACATGGAGGTTGGATCTTTGGTGTCAATCGATGGTATGATCAACACCTAAAAATACAAATCCATGTTGGAACAGCATTTGAATAAAAAGTTTGAAAAGTGCCAACCCCAAGGAGGAGCAATTCTTCAACAGAACTCTGCTCCCTGCCACAAGTCAAAGGAAATGATGGTATATTTCCAGGGAAATCATCTGTGACGCCCAGGAAGTGGATCAAAAAAACCGTAACGACAACAGAAATGATTCTTAAAGGGAAGAAGCAAATTGAGCAAATTCCACGCAGCGGAAGACAAATGGTTCGTGAGCTGAACAGTGAACATATAGCGAGAACGGATGCAGCCAGTGGAGGTTCCTTCATACAAGCCGAAAAGCCCGGCTTGCCTTTAAAAAGAGCGGTAAACTAATAAATGAATTTGCGAGCGCTTGTCGCTATCTAGCGGGCACAGATCGCTCCACGCAACAAAACGGCTTATCGACAGCAACAATTCGCTGCAATCTTACCGAGTTGAGTTCAGCTAGTCATCTCGCTCGCACACGTGGGCTTGCAACGGGACTTTCAAAATTAGTGGTCCTCTCATTCTAACCTGTGACAAATTACGCAAAACAATATGTATCTATAGGAATTTTGTATTGACGTATAAGCCAGACTTGCGATAGCATGAAGTAAAATGGGAGCGTATTCCGTATTAATTCCGTTTGTTTTGAACCAGTTACAGAGCAGATTTTTTATTGTATAATTTCAAATGATTTGTGGTTTTTATTGCCTGGTAAACAATGGAGGAAATTGTCCCTTGTGGTGAGTATGTCTTAACTTGATTTCACTCGCTCAATCAAATAAAACGGTATTTCTTAAAGCTACCGCAGGTATACGACTGCTGATAAGTATATGTTAATTAGCAGTAGCATGCTTCAGTGTGCTTTATTGATCTACGACACAAGCAGTAAATTTCAAACTGAAGATTGAGAAGTAAAGAGGTACCACTTTTTTACATATAAAAAGCATAAAAAACTCAAAAAGGTATGTCGGGCTTGCCTCATTCACCAACCCTGAGCACGCCACTGGATGCAGCATCTTATGCCAAGAATGAGCTCTATCTTAAGCCACTAAAGTTCCAAAAAGCGTATTAAATTACACCAGCTCAAGAAAAAGTTAGACTCGACAGAGCCAAAGAGTTGCTTCGTTTGGCTAAATGTGGTGAGTTGCCGAATTTGTTTTTTTCCGACGAGTCACCATTCTTAATTAAACAATAATTAAACAAACAAAATGATTGAGTTTACACGCTCGATTGGAATACCTTGTGTAATAATGTTAATATAATAATGTTAAGTAATATTTTAGTTTTAGCATAGTTTTTAATCTGGCATTAGGAGGATCTAGGTTGGTAGAGATAGTTACAACAATAAAACCATTGAAGCCATATGACACAAGTTCTTTTAATTGCATACCTATTTCTATTGTGCAAAAACCAGTTTAACAGTGTTTTTATTATTTTTCTCGGAAATCAAATCAGCACAAAGTTTTCAGTGTCGTGGTTTAATTTGTAAAAGGCTACATGTTTAGTTAAGTTAAAGTTACTCCATATTTTATATTAATACATTTTACAGAGCACTTAAATAATCCTATGAAAAGTAGTGATGCAAGATTAAAATAAAATAAAAGCTAAAACACTAAACCCAGTCACTATCCCTTTTGTACCCAGCTATAAATATCCAGACACAACATTTTGTACGGAAGAGAGCACTTGGTAAAAGATATTGCTCTATTGCGTGTTTCTGTGGTAAGAAAGACCGGAGACTGGAGACATGATAAAGGATTAGCACTTAGAAATGCTATCCATTAACTGTCCTTTACGGGTTACCGCACTCGTTAGATATATCCCTCTTATTATTATTTCCATTATACAGAGGTCGAAAATTCGCAGCGTTTACGGAATTTATATAGCGTAAATAATAATCGCACTTTTAATGCTGAAAATAATGATTTATGTTATTGGGCCCGATTGCGTTTCTTTGTAAACTAAAACTAAAGTTAGTTCAAACGAACGAGATAGAGCAATACGTTAGAGCGGAATATGAAACGAACGATCGTCGATAAAAACTACCCGTCGAACTTATACTCGTCCAAATAAATTTGAAGACATTTCGTGCGGTGTTAGATTCAGATTCTTTATCTTTCGTAGGTAGTTTGAATGCGAAAAAGTGACAAACGTTTATATCACATTCCGCTCTAGCGTATTGCCCTGTCTCGTGCACATGAACTAATTTCAGATTTTAGTTCACGAAGAAACGCAATCGAGCCCTGACTATGTTTACCAGAAGGAAACTTTGTCCAAAATTCAACTAAAACAGAGCGACTTTGAAAGTAATGTTTTGAAAGCATTCTAAAATAAAATAAGGTATTATTATAAAATGGCAGAAATCTTTGAGAACACCAACTTATTTTTTAACGTTACATTTTCCCTGCCCACTTACCGCGATCAGGAGGGAATGTTTGTGAAGGCGCTAATAAAAATTGGAGATGAAGACGGAAATATCTATTTTGATTATAAATATCCCTTTCTCCCCCCCCCCCCCCCCCCCACGAGACGATTAAGACTATTTCCAGATTCAACTCTGTTTGTATTCCTCCGCGATATTGCTCAAACTCTTTATCCAAAAGAGCTGAAATTTGGTATGCAGGCATCATTTTGGTCATAGAAAGAGTTGAAAATATTGCGGTTGAAATCGATCCACCAGTCAAATTATTTGAAAAATAATCGGGTCCTTTAATTATTCGTTCAGTGCTCTGAGCTCCTTAACAGTGATTCTTTCAGCACTCTAACCCGTTCACTATTTGGAAATGTTCACAGCATTACTGAACACCATGGGTTATGCACCATGGATTACTGAACAACATGGCCATGTTGCTATTGACCGCTGAGGAGTCCCCTCGTCGGTAACCAACCCTGGGTGCAGCAGACATGTCATGGTGAAACTTAGAACGTGCTATAAACTAAGACCGATGAGGAGTCCCCCGCGCTGGAGACAGATCCTGTGTCCAGACGCCCTGTCATGCTGAAACTTAGAACGCGCTATCATAACTGAATGCGTATACAAAATTTCGTGTCTGTGATGTTAACCGTTGAGGAGTCCCCTCGTCGGGAGCCAATCCTGGGTGTAGAATCAGGTGATCTTTACCATAAAAATGCATTGTCATAGAAACAGAACCAAGACGTAAAATTTCTACTTCACAGAATGAGAGGAACTGGTTCTAATTCAACTTGCATGATTTGACTTAAACGTAGTGACAAATATTGCAAGGTAAATGAAAGCTTTTAATTAATCGGCTCCTACTTATAAATGATTCTTTGAGTGCTCTAACCCAATCAACAGAGATTAATTCAGCACTATGTCCCATTAACTATTTGAAAATTTGCATAGCATTACTGAAAACCATAGGTACATGAAAACAACGGGGACACTCGCCCATTGTGAAATTCACAATAATAAAAAAAAAACAAATTTCGACATTTTCAACCAATATTTGATAGTTGCTTATAATTCGTCATACAAATCTCTATGTACCATATGTTTTGGGTAGGTACTATAGATTGTTCAAAAATATCTGGGACAACCTAAATTCCAAATATTTATTACTGCATTATAAAATGATACTCTTTCATTGCATTACTTTATTCATCGCATTACCTAACTAAGCAAAAACGACCGTATTTAGTTTTAACCCCTCCTCTCGCGAAGTAAAAATTCAGCTATCACTTTTGCGCGCGACATTTTCGCGCGTAAAATCGGCGCGAGTCGACCGACCTTGATACAAATGACCATAACTTGAAAACCACTATACGGATCATAAAAAAAAATACTGCAAAATGATCGCATTGAAATTTGACATATAAAAAATTATAACCTGGAAATTGGGGGAGTCCGCCGTTGGTCCCGCAAGGGATGTTACGGAGCTACCGGGTGTGTTCACATGAATCTTTAATATCAAATTCCATCATTACTATAAATTTTAGGTATACAATCTTTATTGTAATTCGGTGAATAATTATAGCACGCCTAATTTTAAAGAGCTCTCTAGACGATCAAGCATGCTTGTCAAGCATTGCGCCGCAGGCTGGGAGGGGATCGTAAACCGCAGGAAGTTGCAAATATTTATTAAAAACGCCTAATTTTGTAGTTATATACCAAGGAGTCTCATCAGTCATCAATCAATTACGTCTAATTAACGTGACTCCCTGGTATAAACTACAAAAATTAGGCATTTTTGGTAAATATTTTTAAAATATATTTGCATAATTCCTGCGGTTCGTGATCCCCTCCCAGCCCGCGATGCGATGCTTGACAAGCATGCTTGATGGTCCTAAGAGCCCGTTAAACTGCGACAGAAACAGATGGCAGCAGTTCATCCCTTCTAAATTGATTTCACCGAGTAGCGATGACTAAACAGAGAGGAGAGAACCAAAAAGAGTAGAATAAATGTGGGATTATCGAGGAGCGCCTCCGCGGAAGGACGACAAAGTCCCTTTTAATAGGAAACAAGGAAATTGATCCCTATTAATACAGTTTGAGAGGGCGCCAATAGGGTGTCCCGCCAAAGCGCGGCAGCGACGACGGAGAACGAGGTTAACAAAGCGGGAAATTATAATGGGGTATCCGGGAATAATGCCGTTACCGACTGTTGGGCCTGGGATGGCGAACAACGCCAAGGCTTATAATATATAGATTCTCGTTTTTTTTCGGCCCATCCGACCTGGAATGAACATGGCATACCTGCATGGAACACTTTAACATACGCTTTTTACACAAACTCATCGCTCTATAGGGCTCTATCATAACACCCTCAACTTGATTCCAGAGACGGTTAAAGGTTTAGCAGTATGTACCTATGCTACGTACTTGTAAAACTCTCTGCAATACATTAATTGTAAAATATGTATTTCAGAGAGTTTTTGCTGAATACGCACTAATTACTAATAATTAAGTGGGGGAATTAACAAAAGCACTAAACGCCAAACGCCGCTACGAAATCAAACTGTCAATAGGCCTGGTTAGATATTTACCAAGTTAACGATTGGAGCGTTTGCATTACTTTAGTTACTTTAGCTGTATCGCGAGGAAATCGAGTAATAATATTACGTTGGTTGCGACCAATATTGAATTCCGGGTGCTTTATCGTTTTCAGCCGAAACAATGTCAAAATCCAGCGTCTGTTACCTTCTGGACATGAATCAATATACATAGGTGGTGGTTAACGCAATAAATAAACAATTGTCCGAAATCATCTAAATCATTTCTCCGAAATCATCCAAATACGTCCAATTCCTACATAGGCCTAAAATGTCGTATTGCATTCTTAAAATGTCCATTCTAAAAATGTCCAATTCCTACAATTCCTGGCTAAGATATGTAGGTATATTACAGACAATATGGGGTTATTTCTACGCTAGCTTTTCATCTTTTTATTATTTTTGGCAGTTATCAAGTAATACAGTCATAATGGAGCTCTAAGTGCTTTGGCAACGGTGCTTCTTGCTATACCAAAGGAATATCGGCCAGACGTAGACGCAACGCTGAAAGGGGTTGTGTGCAAAGGGAGGGGGAAGGTGCTCACTTGACAGTAATAAAGAAAAATTAAGATGAGTCATTCGCTCCATTAACATGTTTGACGAGAAAATGTCTGTAAAATCGGTTTGGAATATAGTGTAAATTTATGATGCAACGAAATTATGATTAATTCAGTGAGACGAAAACTCGGCGAGTAATTAACCGATAGCAACCTACCGACTAAATCCAGATAGCTTACACATATAAGTTAGTACCTAATGAGGCTATTACGGCGGCAGCGGTAATTAATTCAATTAGTTGTCAAGATGCAGATGCAGATCAATTACTTGATCAAGCAGAGGAATGGAAATTGCAGATACAGATCAATTAAGCAATTTAAATATGAGACAGCTACTTCGGATTACTTTTTTTTTAATATTTTTTTAAAAAATACAGGAAATATAAACAATATATAACGATAGTAAAGCCAATTATGGTTTAGGTAATTTACAATATTTAAAATGAATTCAAGAATGCTACATGATAAAAAGAAAACAGAAAAGGGTTTAAAATTCGTAAGAAAGTACATTATGTGCGTGTATGTGGATGTTGGCTTATGGGTGTCAGTGTATAATTTAAAAAATATAACGGTAGCAAAGCAAATGATGTTTAAGTAATTCAAAACATTTAAAATGAATTCAAAAATGCTACATAATAAAAATAAAACAGAAAAGGATTTCAAATTCGTAAGATGTGTGTGTATGTGGATGTTGGATTATGGGTGTCAGTTTGTGTGATGGAGAGCTTCTGTGTGTGTGTGTGTGTGTGTGTGTGTGTGTGTGTGTGTGTGAGTGTATCTGTAGGGTGTGTGCGCATGTGAGTACAAATAGGAAATGCGATATGCTAGCTCAGTTCAATCTGATTTGATCTCTAACTTTTATAAGCAATAGGTCTAATACTGTAGTGATTAAAAAGTCAATCTCGTTAAAGCCTACATTGTATGCATGCATAGCTAGTAGCAGTAAAGAATTGGCAATATAATTTGTGTTACACCTAGGGATGTCAAAGGTAAATCGGATCGCGCGTGTGTCGGGAAGGCGCTCGAATGCTCACCCTACTCAGGAGATATAGACTGTCCAACCCAGAATGAACGTATCTGATGCTACTTATATGAAAGCGACGTACCTGATGCTACTCGCCGGTCTTCTAATGTATCTAAACCATATAGCGTTGCAGTCCTTCATCGTATGGCAAGGCGAAGGATTACGACAAAACGTCATCGTAATAGAAAATATATAATATTTTGCTTTAATCGATCCCGACGTATTTCAGCGATAACACTATTTTATTTACCAAAAATAAACAGCAACATGGATCCAAGTTTATGGCATATATTCGTGCATGCGAAAGCTTATCTTAACGTTTTTTAATCAATGACCCTCCCATGCTATCAGCGTCTCCGCATCTCAACAAACAAGTCGGTTTTCATTGAGCGATAGATCTGCAATTTATGCAAAGGGGCGACCGTTCTGATGGCGGATGTGAAAAACGAATGCATTTGTATTGAAAATGCCGGAAAGCTCTCTCCCGCGGGTGCGTGGGTAGGGGAAAGGAGTCACTCCTGAACACTTTTTGATTTGAAATGTTTGTAACCCCTAAATTGGGGGAGGGGATATATGCTGAAGAGCTAAAATCACACCTCGTGTTATCAAAATAAAAAGTACAATACATATTTCAATTATAAATGTAGAAGTTAACTAGAAAGTTAACTATTATAAATAAGATATAAAACAAATTAACCGCGTGAATTTTGTAGCACCCGACGTTTCGGCGACGTTGCAGCCGCCGTTTTCTAGGGTAGACAACGGCGGCTGCAACGTCGCCGAAACGTGGGGTGCTACAAAATTCACGCGGTAAATTCATTTTCTATCTTTTTTTTATGAAATATTTGTGTTTTATGTATTTATCCATATAGATAAATATATTTCCGGAATGTACTCAATCAGACCTTTATTTGACACTAAACTCGATATATTTATGTTAATTTGTTGACATTTTGGCATTTAGGCGACTAAATATTTGATATTTGGACAGATAAGGTACTACCCTATAACTCGGGATAACATAACGATTCTAACAATACCACACACTTATCAATCGGTTCAAGCGTTTATATTTTAGGGTGGATTAAAGAAACGGAAACATACATAGATGAACCCTGAACACATTACACTCCTTTTTGTCGGGCAGTCGTGTAATAAAAGTCCAACGTTTCATGTAATTAATGTTTTATTTATTAATCTTTTATATCTTGCAACCATTGTCAATATCGAAGTAAGTAAGTTGGCAAACGCTCTCTATACGCGTTAAAATTCTATAAGAAAAAATCAGCATTTTTTATTTTAAAAGTAGTAAAATCGGCAAAATGAAATATAATGAAATTTCGCTCAATAATAATAAAAAAACATGTAAAATCTGAAAATATATATATGCCCGACTGTTCACCCAGGTCGTTGATACGACCAACGGCTGTAGCCGATGGTCGTTTCCAAAGCAGTCGCCGTAAGGTCCGCGACCACCCCCGCTCTATAGGAAACAGTACTGCTTCCAGACTCCCCCGATTGTTAGTCAGAGTGCACAGTCGATTGGCTACGCCGCACGGTGCGCAGACCGTCCAGGAGCGCCAGAAGGTTTCCCCAGGGGAAACTAACCATAAGGCCAGAGTCCTACCCAGGCTCGCACTTCATGCGTGGAGGTCGCCGGATGGGTGTTGACTCGTGAGTGTGACCAACCCTGAACAGAATGGGTTTTCGTGGCCAACTCAGCAAGGGCCCGTTAGCTCCCAAAACACAATATACCAGACAGTAGCTTCTCTTAGAACAAAATTGACATCGAAGCGAATAGGTCACGAGCTCTGCCCACATTCCTCGCACCATCTTCCCGCAATGCCCTGTAGCTCGCGAGTATACTGTGTTGGTATACTGTGACAAGAGGCTTGGAATAGGCTGGCGAAAGGAGTGGATTGGACGGAGAACGGAATATCTGAAAAGAGTTAAATACTATTACTCCGTTCTTCATGGCACAGTTCAGTCTAGAAATTTTATGTTGGCTCGCTGCCGCTCAAATGCACCTCAATAATAATCACTCACATTCTACTGTTAAGCAATTTTGTCTAAATCGTTTTAAGGTCACCATTTTACGGTAGCTGCACCCGCCATTACTGGCGCCACGCGCGTCGCCACTGCACAGGATAATGGACGCCCGGAACGATCTTCTTAGACATCTATAGGGGACCTTCACACAATATTTAGAATCAAAACTGACAATCGTTTTATTGTATTTTATTATGATTTTATTCTCTGAAATAAAATAATAATGTACAAGTACTTTTCAAAAGGCTTACGCTGGGCTCGAATCGGTTTGTATATCAAGATCACAGGGAAAAAAGGAGGATTGTCATTTTATGGGTGAATCGAGTTAATGATAAAGCCGTGAACATACTCATTGGACACGTCCATCAGACGCGGCTTACGGACGCGACTTAAAAGGTGTTGTGTAAAGAAAGTCTGTTTAGCCATGCACATTATCGGACGTCAGTCGCGGACGTGACCTTGAGGCTTCGGACGTCCGATAGAGATCCGCAAGCCGCGTCCCAAACGACTGTGCATACTATCATACTATTTTTCTAGTTTTTATATATTTTTGTTATTGAATTGCTGATTCTCTATGTTTTCTCATTATTTCTGTTGTTTTTTATTTTTCTAGTTTTTATGTCTTTGTTATTGAATTTCTGAATGTCTATGTCTTTTTTCAATTATGGCTTTTTTATAGACTTTTTTATAATTTCATGAGTAATTTGAAATGTAATTTTATTTGTAGAAATACCATTAGATATGTAATTTCTATACCCAGATCGGGTTTTTGAAAATAAATTATTCTTATTCTTAATCTTATTCTTATCAGTCCGATAATATGTTTGCTCCTTAACACTTGATAGCCCGACGCATATACTATCGAATTATCTATTTGGACAGTTGGGCGGTGTCGACTACAACAGGTGAACCTGTCACCCCAGGCTAGTATAACGATATGTGATAGTTCTTTCAGCCGTGGGATGAGCGTAGAAGACTTAGAGACAATGAACAATACACTATCTAGCTCTGCCAAATAACCCGCGAGAGACCAACCCTTACCGCCCGGCACCGGGTAGTTAACCCAGCGGGCAGACCAAGCGCCCTCGCTACCAGTTCTACCAGATCTGGCCTTCCGACTAGTTATAGGTGAGAAGGCGCTAGCGCGATCCTTTCCCTAGTATAGCGGTGATCGGTGTAGGGGAGAGTAGCAATCATTGGACCAGCGCTTTCATTGGACCACTATAGTATTTCGAAAACTATAACAGCTAGCAACGCCAAAACAAGTCGAGACAAGCCGCTCGCGTCCCAGTCGCAACCCCCCCCCCCCCCCCCCCTCCTCCTAACCTCAGTGACGCTGTAACTCGACGTGTGTGTAAGTGCTCACGACGGTCAAATACTAAAAATTCGATTCTGTCAGCATGTACTAGTGTAAAGTTTAAAACAAATTTATTGTGTTTCTATGTGTGAGCATTTATTTCAAATTACCTACGTCCGTGATTTTTATATATTTATTTTACTACTTAATGGTCCGATGAAAGCGACGGTGGTCCAATAAAGGCAACAGCTTCAAAATTACTTTTTTCATTTATTAGGAAAACTATTATTCTAAATCGTACGTAACTTAAACTATCAAAAGTTGAGATCATAACAGATAGAAACAAAGTCATATTTTGTTTTTTTTAATCATATATTTCAAGATATGAGGTCGTAAAATTAAGTGGTCCATTCATAGCAACTCTCCCCTATACCGAATCTATCGCGGACCACGGCATTCTTTGCCCGGCTTTTCGGTAGCCGAATGGTCGATTCAAGAGCGGCTGCCATATAGGTAAACAACCGCCCCGCTCTATAGGTAAAAATACTGTTTCCAGGCTACCCCGGCTCTCAGTCGGAATGCACAATTGATTAGCTGACGTCGCACGGTGCGCAAACCGTCCAGGAATGCCTGAAGGTCGACTACTAGGGAAAAATTGCCCGCAATCCAGAGTCCTACCCGGGCTCGCACTTCTGCGTGGAGGTCACCGAATAGGTGTTAACCCGTGAGTTTGGCCGACCCTGAACACATGGGCCTCAGTGGCCTAACTGAAACAGGCCCATTAGCTCCCCATCTATTTGGACAAGAAGAAAACGAGCCCTATCATAAATATATAGTGGTTTCAAATAGAAATTACGTTCTCCTTTTACAACCTGTTTTTTTTTTATTCTCCTTTTTCTCCTGTAAAAAATACCTTCATTCAGATTTTTTTAGGTATTTTTAAACGAATGTTTGTTTCAATTTTCCATTTTTGTATACTTTTTAATAAAGATTTTACCCATCACTTGTATTTTTAATAAAAAGCCTTATGGGATTGGTTTCGAATTACGACTCTTAAAAACTTTAAATGCGATTATCCCAATATTTTATTTTCAACCCACCTTTTCCATAAGGATTTTATATGGCATTTTTAATCAGCTTATTCAAACGACGAATAAGACTAATTAGCGAAAAAAAAATCAAATCTGACATTCGTTGAAAAGTTATGGTCCCCTAAAAGAAACAGCTTTTAATTTTGTTTAACTTAAAACTTTAAACTCAAGAATGCACACTCTGATTTTTTAAAATCCTTTCAATCATAATAATAAATAATATTTGCAAATAAAAAAAAATAAAACAGAGAAGGCGAGCTTATTGCCACATGGCAATATTTTGCAACTAACTTTATCATACAGTGCAGTGGTGCATTCAGGCGTTATGGAAATAGACGCTATCAAGCAAATAAATTATTCTGCGTAACTGCGTAACAAACTACTACATTTAAAACTAAGAATGCCCCAGGAGAGTAAAGTGGGAGAGGAAGGAAAAAGAAAGGGAAGAACTGATTACTTCTTAGAAAAGTAATATTTTTTGAATTGGGTCTTGAATGATTTTAAAAAAACGGGTTTCATATATTTGCTGTGAGATCATTTTGGAGTCTTGAACCATGGACACAGAGAGTAGGAGTAGGAATCAGTATTATGAGAGGAATTTTAAATTAATTGTCAGCAGCAGCTTTTCGCAGTTTTTGCACCTGAAGTCAAAGAAGGAGATTGTCAGGATGACATCGCATTCTATTCGAGTTTCAATTGAGTTTTTATTATTTATGTATAAAATACGCAAGTGCAGCGAGCTGCGTGCACCATCAAATTATACGCCACGGTTTAGGGCCTAATTTACTATGACCACCCGCACTTTTAATAAGTGCGGGTGGTCAGGCAACTAACCCCCCCCCCCCCCCCGTAGTCATCATCATCCTTTCTAGTTTTAATTCTATGTACTCCCCATCTAGTTTTTTCTATGTACATATTTTAATTAACGCAAGTGTATTGGAAGTGAGCTCCTATTTTATCATTTCAATTAACGTGCCTAAGTACGTATTATTTTTTTATTTTATTTAAGAATAGTTTAATTTCAGGCTTTGACTTATGATTTATCGAGTAATTACATGGTTTTGCATAATTTTATTATTTGACATCGAGGTTCATTTTCTCAAAGAATGCCCCTAATAATATTATTTTTATTATGTTTATTTTATTTTTAAGTTTACCTGAATGTCCCCTCCCGCACGCTCCGCTCGCCACACTCTTCCGCAAGAAGAATGCTCTCATTCCGATAAAAGGTGACAAACATGCCGGATACGTGTGTCTTCATGGCAAAACTATTCGCTTTTATACTCATAACCGCAGCGGCAGTCGTGAAGACCGACTGGGTCGAGATACCGCAAAATTTTCAAAAAGTCCTCGACAGAACCGACACTCACACATACGTGGAAATCTTACACGACCGCATACGTAAAACGACCACTCCGCGCACGTACGAAGTGAAGCTAATAAGGAGGACGCACGTTGAAACAAATCACACCACCACCACTAAACGTCCTACCACCACACCGCTCCACGTTACAGCGTCCACAACACCAAGCTATTCAACTACCGAGAACTATGTTAATTCGACCAAATCAATATTTGGGTTTGATTCGTTTATAAAAATCATCAAAAATGTGCAAGATTCGTTTGCGCAACACGCACCCAGAACCTTTAACAGTAAGCAGAGGTATCTGAGAAGCATACAAGATGATCTACTTTTGAATATCGGTAAGTTTTCTGTTGTCTGTTTTTACCACCTTAAAGAGGCATAATAATTTCATTATTGTGAACTGTAAGTAGGTCGTAAAAAAATGATAGGTACTATTGTATTTGCTATATAGTTTACTATATTAATTTAATATATTTTCAATTTGCAAGTTGAAGGAAAACAAATCCGAAAATTATTAAGGCTCAGACGTATTAACAAGATTAACTATTATAATCAGAACTATTATCTAGAAATGAATATAATAAATTTCCATTACTATATGTTAGTAAAATGTCAGTTTCTGTTTAAATTAAAATGTTATCGTGGAATTATTAGCTTATCTACGGTTTGTCAAATTTAGATCTAGAATGAAATATAAATGTTTGAAGTTTAACATGTCTAAGGGAGGATTACAATAAGAATATATTATAATATTTATGTCATTATTGTTTAAAAAGTCATTCACGCTGTAAAAACATTCATTTTTGAGCCAGTGCTTTAATGTCTCTTTGAATCCTAGTTGTTGCATTGATTTCATGTTGTGTGGAATATTTAACACAACAGAACTGAGGTCCTATAAAAAACCTAGCTAAGCTGCCGATTGAGAAATAATCTGATTCTTCCGCGTCTAAAACTAGAACTATTTAAAAGGGATCCGAACTACGTCAGAATGATTTGCTACAATAAGCTACTCCTTAGTATCAAAAAACTATGCTGGGAAGGTAAAATGGTCCATTTTAAGAATAAGCTCAAATTATATATCATTAAAAAGAGAATTCTACAATAATAACGATATCTAAAAACTGTGTGCATCTTGACTATATGTATTTCTATATCAGGTAATTAAGCGATTTTCTATTTGACTAAATGTATTGACTATTTCTATTATTGGGTACAAATTAATAATATATTGACTATTCTTATTTGCTTTTTTCTCATTTGCTATTCGAACTTTTTTATCTCCCCAAATATATTAGTAACTATTGATGTTTTGAATTATTATTAATATTCTGATTCTTCTTTTAAGAGGACAGGCTCTCTGACCTGTGGCCTGTAGAACCAAGATCCGGTGCCAGAACTGACAAATGGAACGACGATGGACATTTAGATTTTCCATCAGCTGAAGGAGCATTGATGACGATATCCTTTCTGACCTTCGCTGTATTTCTAATCAAACTAGTATTGGTAAACTTTTCTTATTTTTTTCTTTAAACATATAAACAGATTCTCGGTTAATCCATCCCAGAGAGTGTCTAACTTCCAAAAAAATGGTTAAAAGTAATAACACGAACCCTCAATGAGTATAATAAAAAAAAGGCGACGAACTATGCACTGATAAGGCAGTTTATTAAATCGCTGCTTTAGTCTTCCCAGTAAGTCCACATTTTTAGCAAAGTATGGGTATCATACCTAGTAACCATATTCTAGTAACGAGTGAACATGGGTTTTGTATTTTTTTAGCATTAGCATAAGGTCATGTGTCATGCTATGAAAAGCTTTTTTACTTGACCAGCCTACCAAGCGACAAGGAGGCAAAGTATTATGAATGTGTATTTTTTACGAGATGAAGACGTATATATACTTCTTGACCCCCTCCGAGACGATTAAGACCATTTCCAGAACATTTCTGACATTTCTATGTGTCTGTCTGGCTGTGTGTGTGTGTGTGTGTTTGTGTGTGTGTGTGTGTGAGGGTGTGTGTGTGCGTGTGTGTGGGTTTGTGTGTGTGTGTGTTTATGCATACTTCTAGCCATTTAATTTTAAATACTGATACAAAGGCAAGGAAAGTTCAAATCTAAATAGAAAACATCGTGAAGTAAAGTTTTACGAAATAAACTTGGTAATAATATAAGCTATTTTACAATCCAGGATCCATGGATCGTATAGGAGAATGGTTGTGTTTTAACGACACGATTGGATGTTTCTATATGCGACCAGAAAAAGTAGGTTTAAGGGAACCTTGCTACCAGTGAACGATCACTCTCCATCCATTGATCTCTAACAATTAGACCAGTCAATTCGGAAATAAAAGGCTAAAACCGCAGTAATTCATGAAGTTTTATTTTATGATGTTAGGACCAGTACTATAGTACGGCCAATATCAACGTGCACTTGGAGTCATAAATCATTAGGCCGGACCTCTCGCTCACACTCGCTGTCTTTCGCTCGCACTATGGGGATGCGTGTTTTAAAAATAATAATAGCAGTATCGATGGATTACCGATGTATCGATGGAATATCGATGGATTATGATGGATCGATGGTTAGATCGATAAAGATGACAAGAGATATCGATGGATATTATAGATTATGATGAAAATTTTCGATGGGTTTATTTGTAATAATTGGTTTAGTTAGTTTTAAACTCATTTATTAAGAAAAATTTTCATAAATACAAACTAACGTATACATGCAACAATAAAGTGAAATAAAAGTTTAAAGAATATTAAAAAAATATCTACATTTACCTAAATATTATCTTAAAATGTAACATGAAACTAAGTACTAAATATTACAAATTACATTTTAACAAAAAATACAATTATAGGTTGGTCAGGCTAAACAAATATATTAAAAAAGCTATATTTTACTCGTCATCTGAACTGCTGTCGCTGCTATCTTGTAGATTTATAACCAAACGGTGCTGGTCTCTGTAAATATATTTTTCAAAATCAGCTCTTTGCAGATCTTCCGCGTGTTTAACACACTTGGCCCAATTTTCCTGTGTAACATTCTCGACGGCTTCGTGGAACAATTTCTCGACATCTGCTAAATTAAACGTATTGTTCTTCGAAGCGACTTCTCCTTTAACCTGAGCCCAGATGAGCTCAATAGGATTATATTGACAGTGGTATGGTGGTAAGCGTATCAATTCGTGTCCTAATTCGTTTGCCAATTGATTAAGTTCGTCAAAAAATGTCAAAACGTTATGGATAAGACACCGAGTTTGTATGTTAATATCGCCCTTCAACTTTAGTAATTCCACGTTACAAAATAATGTCTCCATTGATGGTTGTAAATCCTCCTTAGTTGCACTGTTAGAAATTATACTGCACCGCACTGCTCAACAGACAAACTCTAACTGACTGCCGGCAAACTACAATTGATTACAGAGCTACATTTAATTAGGTGACAATGACACAAATGCTTGAATTTGGTCGTTAAATATTTTGCAATCGATACTTTTATCTATCAGAATATTTCAATTCATCAGTTATGTATTTCGCAACACTGTAATGTATTGGCTTAGTCATTATTGATTTCTCTTGAATTCCCTTTATTCCCTGAAAGCTCATTATAATGATAGTGATGAAAGCGACACGAAGAATTTCAATTTTAATGCCATTTAAAATACCAAATCAAGAAACTCCACATTAAAAATAATGGTTAAAAAAACGATTTCTATAAAAAAAATCCCGATGTATTTTTGTACGACATTCTAAATAATAAATATTTTTCATTTTGTTCGGCAACATTATAGGGAATTAAATAATGTAAGAAGTATAAATGTAAGCAATGATACAATGTCTACGCAACTACACATAAGTTTTTTAGAGAATAAATTATTTGATTTGATTTGAGTAAATTATCGATAAGCAACGTCGACTTGTTGGACATCCTTACGCGCGTCGTCCGGCCTAATGCTTTATGACTTCAGGTGCACATTGATATTGGCCCTACAATAGTATTATGAATCTAAGTTTGAAGCTTCGAAAACCTGGGTTAACTGCGTAATGCGTGAAAAATTGCAAAAAATTAAATCTTTTTTTACTGTTTGCCTTATATTTCCTAAAGTATGGCGTTCTAGGGAAAGAGTCATTTTTTTTTTAAAAAAGAAACACATACCTAGTTGGAGAAGGAAATCGCGGAGTATGGACTGCACATGAACCGCAGCAAGACCAAACTCATGTTTGTGAACCGGGATGGAGCCATGCAACGCACCAAAAAGCTGAGGGACAATCAAGCTGTAAAAGACTTTGTCTATCTTGGCTCCATGATATGTGACTACGGAAACAGCGAAAAGGAGCAGAAGCCAGAAGGCATGAGCAAGCTAGAAAGCTTGTAAGCGTCCTCGAACCCATAAACAGTCGGGAGGCCGGATTAATCTGGCCGAAACTGAAAAAAGGAGCGAAGATTGGCCCGCTGGGTGGACCGCCGCCGCGTCGGTTTCTCACGGTAAGGCGTTGGCTTCTTACGGGCGAGTGGCGTAACTAAGACAGTGGACTGTTTCGTCCCAAACTCTACCACCCTCACCTCACGATAGAACGATAATTATCGATGAAACTTCCAGAAGTGACGGGTTCACCAGTTGTACTTGTCATCTCCAAGTCCCCTGTTTATGTGTGTATTGTATTATATACAAGATTTTGCCTTTTAACGGTATAGATCGAATTTCGTTATATCAACAAGTGGAATGTCACCCAGTGTTTGTACATGCTGACAAATCCTTCGTGCGAGGTCTTGGGTCCGAGAAATCGTATCACTCATCCGAGAAATAGTATCACATTATAACATTTACATTATTAAAATCCACCCACTTCTAGAGTGAAATTTTTAAATCACTTTCACTAGTGTATATTTGTAACTGGTAAAAATTAAAAAGTCACAAGAGAGAATCTGTCAAGATGGGACTGGCGAATTGGTGGAAATTTAGTGGTGGTGCAAGACTTGTGACTTTATTTTCGAAAAACACTTGTTTCTTCAAATTTTCATGTACATTTTCAATTGATTATATAGCGTATTAGATGGTCAATGAAGCGAGTACTACTATTTAACAGCTAGAATTTTACTACGAAACGCAACGTGTAGATGGCACTCATAGTTCGAAGAATTTAATAACATTTTGTTACAGAATTGATAAATGATTTAAATTGTATTACGACGTTTTTAGTGGGTTCAATTGCGTTTCTTCGGCGGTTTAAAATAAAGTCAAAAAATGCGTTAAATTTATTACAAAATTCGTAATAAAAAATTCGTAATAAAAAATCTGTCAGATTTTGGCGCTACCGTGTTTAATGCATTTTGTATTAAATTTATTTCATTCTCGCAGATACGCTATTCCGTTTCTCAAAATTTGACAGTTGTCCGAATAAAAACCGGCTTGAACGTGACAAATTTAAAACGCACGTTTTTGGTGCGACTTAGCAGGTGACGCTTGTGTTTTTACGTACGAATTTGCCGTTTTTGCTGTTACTGCGGAAACGTTCCCGTCGAATGAATAACGACAACGGTACGTACTTAAGTGTATTATACTTTTCGATTTCGAACGAAATTCGTCTTCCGTCATAACCTGTAAATTATATGTTGTCTTTTAGTACGAGAAGGTGGTTAGAACACCGATATCACATCATTATGATTCAGATCAAAAGAAATGCCAAATAAACCTGCTAGCCAGCCGCACGCGAAAAATGGATTCAGAGCGCCGATTTTGACGTTTCGAAAAACTTGTGTTGCCACAGAACGAAGTCGCAGATTTTGTTACGTGTGTTAAATCTGGCAGAAACGCGATAGCTATTATTATCCTACTTATTTTTAAAGCGACTTAATTTTAACTCAATAGAAACGCAATTGGACCTAATATAACACTAAACACGCTTATAAATAGGATAAAAAGGATTTACCGCGTGACGTTCGTAGCACCCGACGATTCGGCAACGTTGCAGCCGCCGTTGTCCAGGGTAGACTAAAGTAGTGTCAATCGTCATCCGTTGTTCTGCGAGTAGGCGGCAAACTTCTGTTGTTACTCCGCAAAATCTAACGGTGGTAAGCGGTTGGGTCGGCGCGCGCGATTTTTAAAAAACCGTCGTGCACACAATACTCACTGTATCCTGTGTCACGTCCTTGCGTTCGGCGATGGGCATTGAAAACATTTTAAGATTAGGGTTCCACGTAGTAGAGAACTTGTAACCATCGTCTCTATTGAAGTTCGAGATTCTTCTTATTTCAATGGTTTCCCAAAACATAGGGGGAAGTAAAATTCTTCTTTGGATAGCACAATGGGATTTTTAAACTGCATCCAAGGGTTACTACCGCTATCCAATATTTCGGGTGTTACGAACTTTAAGCGATAATTCATTTTATCCTATTTATAATGTCAATCAACCTCGATTGCCATCATAAATATGTTTACATAAATATGTCAATTTTCAATTTGATATACAGAATTCAATATCTAATAATTTCGCACATTAATAGATGGTACAATTCAGATAGACTAATAGATGGCATTTTATCTCTCCGTATTATGTATCTGATGTAATCAGCCTGTATGAAATGAGTTTATAGTAAAAACACATTTTTTAAAACAAGCTTTTATTAAAATGCTCTGTTCCAAGCCCACCCTGGGTGCAACAGCCATGTCATAGTTAAACAAACGGCTATCATAATTTAATGCTATACATATTTTCATGTTTGTGCTGTTGACCGTCGAGGAGTTTCCTCGTTGGAAGCCAACCCTGGGTGCAGAAGCCTTATCGCAGTGAAACTTAGAACTTAGAATCATAATTAAATGCTTACCAGAATTTCGTGTTTGGGGTGTTGACCGTTGAGGAGTCCCCTCGTCGGGAGCCGTTCCTGAGCGTAGAATCAGGCCACGCTCAGAAAAAAAATGCATTGTTATCGGAACTTAGCCAAAATGTAAAATTTCAAGTTCTTAGTATAAGAGAAGATGGTTGTAATTTAGCTAGAAAAAGTTGACCTAAACAAACTAACAAATATTGCAAGGTAAATAAAAGTTATATATATATATATATATATATATATATATATATATATATATATATATATATATATATATATATATATATATATATATATATATATATATATATATATATATATATATATATATATATATATATATATATATATATATATATATATATATATATATATATATATATATATATATATATATATATATATATATATATATTATATATATATATATATATATATATATATATATATATATATGTATATATATTTATTTATTTATTTATTTATTTATAACGTACAAGAACAAAAAAATACAAGGACATGCATACTGTTGTACATGAGGAATAATTAAGAACAAACATTATTATAGCGAAAAACGTAGCTCTATGCATATAAATATGCTAGCATATCCGAATGAGGCGAAATCGCACAACCAACTAGACCTAGAAGGTCTGTCTCTGGCTGTGCTGTGTTATACCAACTGTATTTTTGTAACTCGCGAACTGACGAAGGTGATCAATTTTAAATATTTCTAAATCTAACAAATGTGTTGTTTACACAAATTAAAGTAAAATTTAAAGTAGAAAAAATAAATATATATGTATGCAATTAAGGGCTAAAAATAAAGTAAACTTTACATTATATACAATAAATTTAAGTGGAAAATAAGTAATAATATATACAAATATATGAATAAACACTACATTCTAGTATATATGTTTAGGAAAATGATATGTAATATTGCACAATTTTACAAATACATATTTTTTTTAATATTCACCCTACAGTATTAATAAGGTCTTTATATATATATGGTCTTTGTATTAATAAGGTCTATATATATATATATATATATATATATATATATATATATATATATATATATATATATATATATATATATATATATATATATATATATATATATATATATATATATATATAGGTATATATATATATATATATATATATATATATATATATATATATATATATATATATATATATATATATATATATATATATATATATATATATATATATATATATATATATATATATATATATATATATATATATATATATATATATATATATATATAGGTACATATATATATATATATATATATATATATATATATATATATATATATATATATATATATATATATATATATATATATATATATATATATATATATATATATATATATATATATATATATATATATATATATATATATATATATATATATATATATATATATATATATATATATATATATATATATATATATATATATATATATATATATATATATATATATATATATATATATATATATATATATATATATATATATATATATATATATATATATATATATATATATATATATATATATATATATATATATATATATATACATATATATATAATATATATATATATATATATATATATATATATATATATATATATATATATATATATATATATATATATATATATATATATATATATATATATATATATATATATATATATATATATATATATATGATTGTAAATGTGTAAATTATTATTTTTTCAAATTGAAATTATGTTTATCACTAAATAAATAAATTTATTTAGTGATAAACATAATTTCAATTTGAAAATATATATATATATATATATATATATATATATATATATATATATATATATATATATATATATATATATATATATATTTATAGTACAAATGCCATACATTGCACTAATAATTGAATGTTATTATTGTTATGAGTGCTTAAAATTTAAATGATTAGATTTTTATTATCAATCAGTTCTTTATAAAACATGATTCATTGTCAATGTTATTAGAGATGGTCAAATAAAATGTTATTAGTTTCGCCGTCAACGCTATCAGCGCCACCTGCATTTCGCTAACGCAGAAAGCTTGCTAAATTGTAATATGGAGTTGAGCAATTTAATACCATATACAATCAACGGTATTAGTAATAACTGCAAATTTCAAGAAACGGGACACAGCTATGTCTTTGGTGTGACTTTTAAACCCCTTCTTCTTTATATCCCCTACAGATTTTCTCATTACTGTTAAAAAAATAGGACTAGAATTTACAGTGTTTTTATTTCTGTTTCAGCAAGTAATCCAAGCGATCAAAGGAAAGAAACAAATGCAAGTGGTGGCGTCCGTGGGAAGAAATTTTGACAACCACAAACTAGAGACACGTTCAATTGGCGAAAACAAGGAATTAGCCATAGAGATTCTACAGTCCATCGAAGAGTATAGGCTAAAGGTGGCAAAAATGTATAATAATAAGAAATGAATAATAGTTAATATGTTTCCCAATATCATTTTTATTTTATTTATTAAAAGTAAAGCATGAGATATAAATTGCTGCAGCATAACAAAAATAATGTGTTTGGACCAGTAGCAAAAAATAGAGCACACTGCATCTTGGTCACTAAGTCAACGCCGCCTAAGCCTAGGCGTGTACTAAGGCAGGTGTACCAGAAAATATTTTACTTGTGCACACTTTTAGTTAAAATTAAAAGAAAAACAAAAGAGATCAAATAAGATATTCATATGAATTTAACAAAGTCGTAAAATATCATTAGGAAAAATAGATTAAAGAAGGCATAATAATTAAAGAATTAGTATAAAATAGTCAAAAATATGTCAAAATAATAAATATCTGAAATACATTTTCAAAATTATCTTGATACAGTGTTAGTAAAAATATTAAAATGTAATGAAAATTAAAAATAAAATCGTAAATTCCAAAAAAAAATAATCAAAAAGTCTAAATTATGTCTTTGTCATAAACATCTTAAAAAAAATTATTAAATTATTATCAAAAAGTATTTAACATTATAATCATAAAATTATCGAGTAAATAAATAAAAATCGAAATCGTAATAATAGTAAATAGATAGATACCTACTCAGTAAATAAAATCAAGAATAAAAATGAAAATCATACTAGATAGTCCAATTCTACGATCAATTCTCACCCCTTCCCCCCCCCCCCCGACTTCCTTTTTTCTTTTGCAATTCATAGGGTTTCAATGATAGTTTCCGGAACTGGTCGCTAACAAAAACAATTTTTAAATAATACTTAGAACATTTGAAATTTTAACTGTTTGGCTGTAGAATAAAGTTAGTTTCATCTAACTGTCATTTGAGCTGTGAACTTACACTTGAAATAGTAGACAATCTTACAGCGAAAATTTTCACGTCCATGTAGATATGTAATTATTCATTCAAGCCACAATGAAAAAAATCCGGTATGTCACCCCAAGACTTTTCCGGCACGACACAACAGACAACCCCTCCCACCTCACCCCCACCGCTCCCCGCGCCAAACCCCTAACCCCATTTAACCCCCCCTCTTCAACTCCATCCTCACCCCCATCCCCACGCGTAGTGATTGTCAAGTGACTATGATAGCAAAGATAGCATATTCCAATATTTTGTAGTATTTCCGTGAAATGGTATTTTTGCAAAAAATATGTAGTATTTTCCTAAATACGGTGGTATTTTTTTGCATCGCTTGTATACGAGGTAGGTATACCAAACAAAAATTTCACAACGTGATTTTCGGTCCAACAAAGCATTTGTGTACTGAATTTCAAGTTTCTAACTGCAATATTTCGAGATTGAAGTATAACTAGTGCGCCCTCTGGTGGACCGATTTCAATTACAATCGATGCCTGCATGTTAAATTTTAGCTCAATCGGATGAAGCGTTTAGCGAAGCGAATACACACACACAGACACATATACCCACACAGACCCACACACAGACTTCAGTCTGTAAATGGTCCTAATCGTCTCAGGGGCTGTCAAAATGGATATTTCCGTCTTCATCTCGATTTTTTTAGCGCGTTCACAATACTTTTCCTAGTGCCGGGAAAGTAACAAATGGCTATATAAAGTGTCTAAACAACTATGTATAAGTTTTTGAAGACAATAAATGCGATTTGATTTGATTGATTTGATTTGACAGATAAAACAAACTTTACATATTCAAATGTTGTAATTGTTATTAAATGTTTGTTTTTTTACTCTTTATTGTGAAAATTCACAATGGGCGGGTTTATTGTCATATGACAATCTCTTACAACCAACCCTACTGTGACGGGTTTATATGTATGTGTGCGTGTAACATGTGTGTAAGTGTGTGTCTTGTTATTGCATTCGATCGACTGAATTGAAAATGCAATTCCGTTAATTTGATCCCAACGGAAAATGGTGACCCAGCCGGGAATCGAACCCGGGACCTTACAATTTACTCGTAAGATCAGGCGACCTAACCACTATACCAACGAGCCATGTTGTAGTTGTTACATATTCAAATGTTTTAAAAATTGTTAATGTAAATCCGGAAACTTTTACCGTGACCTATATGATACAATATATATATATATACGTATTTATATAGTTTTTACGAAATATGCTATATGGATTTATATTTCACGTAGGCATTCACTGAACCAATTATAAATGTAAAGATAACCAGATTCTAAAGATATAATATGACTTTATATTTCACTTTGTTCGTATATCTTTCATCCGGGGTGGAGGAGGGGGGGGGCGATACCCAAGCAAACACTGTGTAACATTCAGATGGTACAGAATATCTATTCATTTTCTTTAAGCCCCCACCGCCTGTATGGACCTTCCTGTATGGAGTTTGGGAGAATTTACCTACAAATATTTACGAAATGAAATATCTCCATCGCATAGCTATCATATTAGTACGTAAATAGGCCATGGAATCACCTTAGAAGCGTTCCCAGAGGAATTAAACTTTTTAAAGGGACCATTGTTTATTGGGATCAAAGTGGATAAAACACATTTACCAACATAAATTTCCTAAAACTCGGCGGAAAGTGGATGCATATGTATGTGTTGAGATTTACTTAAGGCTTAGTTTGAATGCGACCCTTTTGTTGCGAAAGTTGTGAGTTAGGAAAGATAACGCTGGGTGATTGATGAGCGGGTCCGACATACATAAAATAGCAGGTTATTTCAAAAGAACATGGCCAATAGCAATGGACAAGCAGGGTATTAGGTCTTTACCTCTGAAATTGCCGTTCTATAAAGGAAATTATGACCAAACCGTATGTATGATAAATATATCTTTAATCATTTTGTATGAAAAATATACCGTTAATTAACCGTAATATGGACCCATATTTTCTATGCAGTTTAAGAGAGTTTTTTTATTGGGGTGTAAAATCTCTTGAACAGAAATCAGCGAATGTTTTAAATGCATTTTCTTCTTTGGGTATCGATTTTTTGGTGTAAAAACGTCCACAGGGTGAGTTTTTAATTAGTGACATCATTAAAGTGGGTGAAACAGTACGATCAAATAATCAATTTTGATTAAAAATTAAAAACAAAGGTAGAAAAACAAAAAAAAACTCTTTTTTTTTTTGGAAATTTTAAAATTTTATTGTTTTGAATAATAGTGCAAAAAGTTGAGGGCGTAATGCCATCTAGCGGTAGGTAAAATGTCGCAAAAATTGTTTATCCGCGATAATTTACCTATCGCTAAAAGGCGCAGCGCGTTAATCATTTGTCAAACTTTAACTTATCAGTCAAGTTTTTCAAATTTACTAAAAAACATGGTTTTTGTTTTTTTTTATAAATTAAAAGTTGCTTATTTGCTCGTACAGATTCACCCACTTCAAGGATGTCACTAATTAAAACTCAGCATGTATATATGTATGTATGTATGTATTGATGTATGCATGTATGTATGTATGTATGTATGTATTATGTATGTATTTGTATATATGTATGCATATATGTATGTATATACGTATGTATATTATATGTATGTCTCTGTGTATGTATGGATGTATGTATCGATGTATGTATGTATGTATGTATGCATGTATGTATGTATGTATGTTTGTATGTTTGTATGTATGTATATATTTTGTATGTAACATGTGTACATTTTTTTATTTTTGTATCAAAAGTTGCTTAGTTTGTCGTACTGGTTCACCCCCAAAGGGATATCACTATATATTTTTAGAAAAATTTATTATAACGTAATTTGAGTCACTCAACATCGATAAAACTTCGTTATGTTTTGACGTACCACTGCTCAAAGTAGACAAGGAAAAGAAGATGCATCTGTAAAGCAAGCCAACTCAAGTCCAATTATTTTGTGACAAAGATTAGAGACATGAAAAAAATGGATAAAATGATGCTCGCAGCCTCCAATTCCGCAGGCGAGCATCTTCAAACGAGCCGATAAAAACGCGCATTCCGGGCGAGTGACTTTTCGTCAAAAGAGTCACTCAAACGGAACCCCTATCTACCCATATGAATGTGAATGTAAAAGACGTTATCTGTGCCGTAACGCGCTCATTGAATTTAGGTCATAGGTAGGTCATTGGGAAGTTTTTAAGGGGTAGAAGAGGGTATCATTTGGAACAGATTTAAGCAAATATACCCCTAGCTAAAATTACACTGTTTTATATGTCAGCGATTTTGTGAATTTGCACGATTAAGGCGACATAAGACCTCAGAAAAATACCCGAAATGGGCGGACACGCGAGAAAATAGGGGGAGTCAATTTTGTAGGGTTTGACCAATAAAAATCCAGCGTTGACGAAGCATCAAGCGCAGATTCCACGTCCGCTAGCGCCGGGAACCAGACGCATACTAAACAGTCAATCGCAGCGATAGAACTGAATAACTATCTTTACGCAGTGGTGGTATAAGGGTGTAAATGGTAAAGCATATTTAGCGTAACTCCCAGAGCGCTTTCACGTTTTAATTAATTGTAATTAATTTAGGGCCTAAATAAAAAATGTGGCTAAGTGCTGCCCTAGCGGATTAACCAGTCAATATAATGAAATTATAATAAAACACACTCACCGCTTATATTGTAGGAGTAAACGCGCCTGAAAGTTTTCGAAGTCAGTTTAAAGCCTTAATGTCCAAGGCTATGAGCAACTTTTTTGAGTCCAAAATTTAAATTGGTTCCTTATTGAGGGATCCACTTAGAAACTTGTTTTAATTAATTCTTATATTTTTCAAAAAACTCATAAAACTAAAATTCCTCAGATATGGTCGTTCCCACGTATGTCGGCTTAATCTGATTATTCTCGTATTCATTTTAATCACGCGTAAATTAAATATACTTTATTATTTCTTTCCGGGGACCACCAAATGACTTCGAGGTACGGTCATAACCGGTTGGGCAGCCAGCGACAAGAAAGTGCAAAAGTTTTGTAAAATCTAATACTTTCAGATCAGACAGTATTTTGACCATAGAATGCCAGACAACGGGACTCCTGGCGTTGGCGTACTACGAAAGTTGTAATTTTGATTAGTACCCCCAGTGTTTTGGAAAAGCTGAAAAATTATCAGTAGACAGTGGATGCAATACAGAACTCGAAACAAATGGCCAGACTGATTAACAATAGAATGCGTGGCGTCAACATTATTCCATACATGTCACAAAAATGAAATCCATTATATTGTGCTGCACATTAGACCGATGCGAATAAGCGTAGTACAACAAATACGTACCGGCGTATTTGCAGGGACCATTTTTGTGAAATTTTATTTTTATTTATTTTATTTTATTTGGTACCCAAACAGAATATTGACAACACATACAGTGACATATATATACTACAGTTACATGACTACATCAATATCCTTTTTATATGAGTACACAATTAGCACAATGCATGAACAATGGTTGATTTTTTTTTTTAATACTTATAAAAAAAGGAAAAAAAACAAAAAATACCAGAATTACAGTATTTTAAAGAGGGACACTTTGAAGGAGCATAAACTATCATGAAATATATCGATGCGATTGTCAAGATGAAATTCGTTATACAGACGACATATACGTGGGATTACGTTATTTACTCCGGTATAGTTTTTTGCTAAAGGTGTTTTAAATAAGTCTGGGTATCGAAGACTTCTTTTAGTAATGTTAAATTGTATTTTTTTCTATACAAGAGGTATCGATTTTATTTGGTATGTTTGGAGTAATGCTGGCGTCACGCGTTCTATTGTTAAGCATTCATCAGTAGACAGTAGACGCAATAAATAACTCGAAACAAATGGTCAAATTGCTGGTCAGATGAAGTCGGGAGACTATGGAAATATACTGTTTCCTAAGCAACGGGGGTGGATGTTGAGCTGTCGTCAATCACTTTTGAAATGACCAATTGGCTACCTGATCCTGAATTCAGAGCCGAGCAAAATATACCAATGGTCCGCGGTAGATTCAAACTGAATCACCGCTGAATATATGGCAGATAGAGGTCGCGCAAGCGACTTCGGACCCGTAACCAGTTGGTAAGTTGGAGGTATCCTGATGGTTAATTCCAGACGGAGATAAACTTTCAAAACTGGTAGTCAGGGGGCGAGACTGCCCGCTGGGTATCTTTCCCGGTGGGTCGCCGTAAGGAGTTGGCCTCTGACAAGCACGTTGGCTTAGCTAGACGGTATATTAGTATTCCACTTTATTATGCTCACCTCACAGATCTTCTCACATAGATCTAAAACTTCCTGAGGTGACGGGTTCGCCCGTTTTAGTTGACACCTCTAAGTGTACCGTTGGGGACTGAGTTAAATGTAAGCGGTGGCTGAGGTTCGGGGACCGGCGGTCGTAGAACATTTTCCGTTAGCGTACATACCTTTACATTTTACTGTCGAGTAGCATCGGGCAAGTGATGTCACAGCACTAATGCCTGTGGTGGGGAGATCGAATGCCCGTCCCCGCACCTTAGCCACCGCTTAAGTTTAGCTCAGTCCCCAACTGAAGATACTAACCCTTCTGAACAATGTGTCCCTACAAACGGTTTGTCGGTTGGTAGGGACACATTGTTCAAATTGGTTGGTCGATGAACCGGGTATTTCTCCGATCAATTGAAAATAGATTAAAAATAATATTCATTTTCAGCGAAGCACTCAGACGGTAGCAATTCGACGTGTAGCATTGAAATTGCCTTCGTTGAGGTTTCAGTTGCAGCGGCAAATTACAACTGCTTTTATTAAAATGGTGAAGCAATCTAACTACGTGGCAGGGTCGAAATGGGTGAAATTATATAGTCACGTTTTGTGTTCATAAAATAAATAACTTATCAATAAAATATAATGACGCGCAAATCGCCATCCCATCTTATGTATACATTCGCTGCATTGGCTTATGTACGCAATGTCTGCATTCGCTTTAATTATAATCTAAAAAAGTATGACCATATTACGGAGTACAGATTACACGAAGATGTCTACTACAACCGGCGAACCCGTCACCCCAGGAAGGTTTAACGACATTCATAGTTCTGACTCCCTTGAGGAGAGACTAGAAGACAGAAAAGATTCAAACGCAAAACCAACAAACCTGCCAGAGCCCAACGCCTTACGGCGAGGCACTAGGAAGGTAACCTATCCCCCTGGCTACTAGTTTTGGCAGGATATCTCCGTCTGGAATTAACCATCATGATACATCCGACCTGCCGTGCGGACCTTTTGAATCTATCGCGGACCATGACATCTTTTGCCCGGCTCTGAACTCAGGTAGCCGACCGGTCGTTTCAACAGTGGAAGACGACAGGTCAACATCCACTCCCACCTGCGTAGAAAACAGTATATTTCTATAGTCTCCCGATTCCTTCAGTAATTAGAGTGCACAAACCGATTGGCTGTCGCCGCGCGGTGTGCAAACTGCCCAGTAGCGCCGGAAGGCAATCTCCCAAGGAAACCGATCTACCGGTCGTGAGGCCTGGGACGCGACAGTCCTACCCGAGGTAGTCTGGAGGTATCCACACGAGGGGGTTACTGAATAGGAGCTGAATTGTGAGTTGGACCGACCCGGAAACACAGTCGATTTTATTACCCAAGCTGCAAGAAACCGTTCGCTACCGTTATAGTTGGATCGGATCGGATCGGACGTGTTTTGAATGTTTAAACAAGTGTATGGCAAGAGCTCCTTCCGATAGTCTGATCAGACTATCGGATCCGACTATCGTATAGTAAAAGTCTGACGTGTATTCCCGGCCTAAGTAATATCCTAAAAATGCTAAATTTGCACTTCCAATACAGCCCTGATACCACGACTCGTATTCAGTCAGTATTTACGGTAAAGTGCGCCATGGAAATGCTTACAAATGGCAAGAAAGCTGTCCCCCGTTGCGTTCATTGCTGATTGTGCAACGAAAGCTTCACCAGCTTGTACCAACTGCTGCCTATTCCACCACTCTCGAACGTTTTGTACCTACGTAAAATATATCCGATTATAGGTAATCGTGACAATACAGGATGAGTTTTTAATTAGTGATATCCATAAAGTGGGTAAATCAGTACGAACAAACAAGCGACTTTAATTTTTAAAAATACAAATTAAAAAATAAAAAAAAGTTTTTTTTTGTTTTGGTAAATTTGACAAATTTCACTGTTAACTAAAAGTTTGACATGCGTTGAGCGCACTGGGCCATCTAGCAATGGATCAAACATCGCAAATAAACCCTATTCGCGATATATTACCTACCGCGAGATGGCGAATCGCGCTCCACTCTTTTATTACTATTTTTCAGAAAACTAAATTTTCAAATATTCAAAAATATATTTTTTTGATAAATAAATGTTTTTTTTTGTGTTTTTCCCATTTTTTTATAAAAAGTTGTTTAGTTGCTCGTACCTATTCACCCACTTCAAGGATGTCACTAATAAAAACTCGTCCTATAGGTATATATGAAAAATATTTCCGATTATAGCTAATCGTTTGAATATATCCGTAAAATATATTTGATTATAGCTGATCGTGAGAATATATCCGTAAAATATATCCAATCATAGCTTATCGTGACAATAGATTTGTAAAATATATCCGATTACAGCTAACCGTGAGAATACATACGATTATAGCTAATCGTGAGAATATATCCGTAAAATATATGCGATTATAGCTAATTGTGGGAATTTAGGAAGCCGAATCGATGATGATGTGTATAAAAAGCTATTATATGTGAATGTGATTGGTTCATTTGGGTGCATCAACATGGGATAACGCGGTAGAGCCGTTCCGACCTTGTCGCTCGAAGAACGCTTTCGGGTGGTCTGGCCACCAATCCTGGATCTAGCTTTCCTATAACCTATGTCCAAGAAGAAATGCAATCGGGCCCACTGAACACTTGTGCTATCTTCTTCGAAGTTAAAGCACTGTAGATAAGGTGGGATAGGAACCCATGGAAGAAGAGGAATATCCGTACTTTTACCTATTATACAAAAAATATAGGTACTTTTACCTATTATACGAAAATTCTGTACTTTTGGCTATTGTACATAGATGGCTATTGTACGCATGCTCTTTCCAGAACTCTTTCAAATACCAACAAATACGTTGGTCTCGATATTCCCCAGCGTTTGAGTTTTCTTTTGTCTTTTAGCTCTGTACTTCACCTGGATGAATGCCTCGAGACATATTATTGGTTGTTATTAAATTTCAAACAGAATTGACTGTCTGGCTGTCTGGCTGCATTCGCCTTTCGCCCGGGGCATTTGCTCCGCGAACGATTACATATATAAATTGAGTTCACGCCAATTGTGTGCCGAGCGCAAACAAATATAGACCGTTTTATTTGCACAGCATATGTGCGCTACGAACCTCGAATAAACGTTATACACTGAAATCCATTTGCTAATCAAACGCCATAATATTAGATGCTAAGTAATTGGTGTAACGCGTAGTGATAGTCGAATTCACATTCACAGTATCGATACACGACTAATGAGCCATAAATAAAATAAAATAAATTAAAATTTAAGCATTATTCGAAATGAGTTAGCATGTAGATGGCTGGCTATCTGACGCCAGCTCCAGATCTAAGTGGGCACTTAAAGTGGGCGCCAACCACCTAGCTCTTCAACCGCTTGCGGATGCTCAGTATGCCTACAGGGAGGGCAGATCTACGGACACTGCCCTACATCACCTGGTGAGCACAATAGAGGCACAGTTAGCGGCGAAAGGTTACGCTCTGGGAGTATTCCTGGACATCAAAGGAGCATTTGACACCACATCATATGCAACTATGAAAAACGCTATGCACAGACGAGGAATACCAGAGACCATTATTGACTGGACATTGAGTATGCTATCAAATAGGAATCTGACCGTCTATCAAGGCGACACCTCCATCACGGGAATCCCTGCTAAGGGCTGTCCACAGGGTGGAGTCATCTCCCCCCTCTTGTGGAGCATCGTTGTAGACGAACTCCTAATAGATCTACAAAACCTAGGCCTCTCTGTCTACGGCTACGCTGATGACGTGGCCATAGTAGTCAGAGGAAACTTCCTATCAATACTTAAGGAGCTCATGGACAAAGCACTTAAGACCACCCAAGACTGGTGCCAGGCCAGAGGTCTATCCGCTAATCCAAGCAAGACTAAGGCCAAGATTTTCACCAGAAAATACAAACCCGAACCCGTTGAGTGTCTCAAGCTCTGGGATAAGGAGATAGAATACGCTACAGTAGTTAAATACCTTGGAGTCTATCTAGACCCAAAGCTCAATTGGAAGCACCACCTCGAGCGCAAGAGAACAACCTTCTATGCCTCGTTGTGGACGTGCAAAAGAGTCATGGGAAAAACCTGGGGGTTCAAACCCAGGGTCGCCGTATGGCTCTACAGGGCAGTACTGCTGCCTAGACTAACCTATGCTGGTGCAAAGGGGGCTGCGTCTTTCTGAGGAGGCAAGAGGGTTCAAAGTTATTTCGTGTGCGAAGCGAAGACACGTTTGCCCAAATTGACTAACCGTTGCCCTTCTTCGACTAAGGCCATACTCTATCTGTTTTTTTATTCGATTCGATCAAAACTAGTTCATGTTGTATTTGTTATTATAGTAAATTTCGTAAGTTGTATGTATCTTTTGCTATATTTAATATACCATTTATTTATTATTATATCAATATATACGATACGTAATATTATTTATCTATTATTATATTATACCTCAGTGGAAGTTTTATGTTGTAATATGTTTTCCTCAAAATGACTGAGGTGCTAAACTCCTTGGATGACTTTAAACAAATTACCTGCGAGGAATTTGATTGCCTGAATAGTTGTAAAAGCTATATAATGGCAACCGACGGTATTAATATTTTGACATTAAATATACGCAGTATAAATAAAAAATTCGATAATTTTATGACGCTTCTACATCGTTTCGATAACTTATTCGATATTTTAATCTTAACAGAATGTTGGATCAGTGATTCGTATTTGCCAAAAACAATAAATGGGTTCATTTGTTACAATACCAAATGCGTTAGGCTGCAAAATGACGGGATAGTCGTTTACATTAAAAGTGAGCTAGGAGGAATAGTTACGGAAAAGCTTGTAGATGATGCCAACTGTCTCTCCTTATCGATGGAAGGTAAAAATAAGATTAATATTCTAGCAATATACAGATCTCCTAGTAAGTCAAATATAACGCCTTTTTTGGAGTCCCTGGATAAGCTATTGTGTAATTATTCTACAGTGTCTAATTTAATTTTAACAGGTGACCTAAATATTAATATCATTAATGAGAAACATCGTCAGGTGGATGACTACCTGAATATGCTAGCTCATCATGGTCTAAATGCAGCCATAGAGAAGCCAACCAGAATTGCTGACAATTATGCAAGCTGCATCGATCATTTTATGATCAAGGCTAAACTGTCAATTAAATCTTTTGTATATGAGGCTTGTATTACGGATCATTTTGCAATAGGTATTTGTATATCAAAGACCAAATCGAAACCATGTAGTCGAAATACCACAAAGACAATCATCGACAAAGATTTATTTACGGATATAATTAAAACTACTGATTGGAGTCACATTCTTGCAACATCCGACACTAATCTGGCAGCGGAATACTTCCTAAATAAAGTCACTTGCGCCATTAAACATTCTTCCAAGGAAAAACATATTAAAATTAGTAGAGCAAAATTAAAAATCAAACCATGGATATCAGACGGTCTTTTATCAAGTCTAAGAAAACGCGACAAAATCCACAAAAGCGTGAAAAAAATCCTAATGATTTACAGCTACTCGCCTATTATAAAACCTATCGCAATACGTGCAAAAGGCTCATAAAACAAACTAAATATGACTACTACAAAAACTTGCTTAATGAAGTCAATGGAGACAAAAAAAAGACATGGGAAATAATAAAAAACATAGCTTTCGGAAAAAAAGAAAATTCAAAAATTAAGGCTGTTAAAATCGGTCAAGAAATCACAAATGTCGATCAGTATCCGCAAGTCACATTAAATTTTATAAATCAGTATTTTGCTACTGTAGGAGAAAAACTGGCAAAGCATATACTCCGGGATATTGATTCGACGGAGGATATTTTATCGAACTCATTAAATAGCGAGAAAAAAAGTACATTATCATTCCACTTCACTCCTACTGATACAAGCGAGGTTAGGAAAACAATTAGGAACTTTAAAAAATGTGCCCCCGGCTGTGATGAAATTCCTAGTGACCTGCTGAAATATGCGGAGGACTGGATTGCAGAGCCTATCGTTCACATAATTAATCTAAGTTTTAAAACTGGAGTTTTTCCCCAATGCTTTAAGAGGGCAAAAGTTATACCAATCTTTAAGTCTGGTAGTAGTGATGAAATTAGCAACTATCGGCCTATCTCCTTGCTTAGCGTGTTTTCAAAAATCATCGAAAAAATTGCTAAGTCACGGCTTGTTAAATTCTTTGACTCAGAGGGACTTTTCTCTGATCATCAATACGGCTTTAGACAAGGTCGAGGGACAAATTATGCCATTAATTTCGTTACTCAATCCGTAGCTAAGAGTATTGACCAAGGAAAAAAAGCCATGGCAATTTTCCTCGATCTGTCTAAAGCATTTGATACTGTTTCACATGCGATACTTAAAAAAAAGCTCTTTGGATATGGTATACAGGGATGCTCGAATAAATGGATAGAAAGTTATTTGAAGGACAGGTCACAGATTTTAGTGATTGACGGCAAAGAAAGTGACAGTGCCGAAATATCCTTTGGTGTACCTCAAGGCAGCGTACTTGGCCCTATTCTCTTTCTGATATACGTCAATGATTTGTGTGAATTGCCTCTTGGCGATTATGCAAGAATTGTCTCCTTTGCTGATGACACGGTTATCCTCGTTGAAGCAGAAACATGGGCTGAGGTACTAGTAAAGGCACAAAATAGCCTGGACAGTGTGAAAGCATGGCTTGATAGACATGTCCTAACTCTGAATGCCTCAAAAAGCAATTTCATTGTGTTTGGATTACGTCCTGTAGTCATCACACCTCCTCCATCATTGACAATCCACTCTTACCACTGTAATAGGCAACCATCCTGCGCTTGTTACCATATCCAAGAAAAAACCGAAGTCAAGTATCTGGGTGTCCTAATAGACTCTAAATTGAGCTGGGATAACCAATTATTACAACTCTCTTCGAGGTCTCGGAAACTAGTTTTCGTCTTTAGAGAATTACGCAACGTCCTTTCTAAGAACTCCCTAAATATGGTTTATATGGCCCTGTGTCAGGGTTTATGGGTACACGGAATAATAGCTTGGGGAGCATGTGTAAAATCTGTCTTGGATCCTCTAGTGAAAGCCCAAAAGCTTTTGTTGAGGGTAATCAATAGAAGGCCCCCACGATATGACTCCAACATGCTATTCAAAGAAAGTAATGTGTTAGACATACGCCAGCTGTTTGTGAAACAGTCACTCATGTTCTTCCATCGAACCTCAGATAAACGACTACGAAGCCAGCAACACCGAACTACAAGAGCATCTGCAGGTCTAAATTATGCCGATCCCCGAGTTAATTCTTCATTTGCCCAAAGACAATTCAACTATATAGCACCTAAAATATTCAACCGCCTTGATGACAAAATAAAGGAAATAGAAAATACCATTTTATTCAAAATAAATATTAAAAAATGGCTTGACGACATAGGTCGTTCAAGGACAGAGAAAGAACTGCTGCAAGTCATATCTTAAAAATATATATATATATATTTCTGCATAACTTTACTATTATACTATATAATATGATATAAGATATTAAACAAAATGTACTATATTGTAATATAATGCAAAAGAATAATACTATAATATATTTAGATCGTTATATTTATATATTTGTGTATGTATGTATATGTATGTGTGTATGTGTATATGTATCTATATGAGTACCTACGTCAGTTAGGCTTCTCCACCTAAGTCAGAAAGTAAGTCGTATGCCCAGATACAGGCTATATTTGGCCTAGTTGGGTATACGCTGAGCATGGTCATGTGAATGTTGGCCGTTGTTTCTTCGCACCATTACTTGTTATGACCATTTTTATGCGTTTTATAATTATGTTTGATACAAATAAATAAATAAAAATAAAAAAATAAATAAATAGTCTGGTGGTCCAGGGTGAAAAAGCTTGAGACAGTAAAAATGCTTAAAAGCCTTCAAGGTAACTAACTACCTGAGGGCTGCAACTGGCGTCATGAAGACCACCCCAACAGCGGGATTAGAGGTGGCACTCTGCTGCCCGCCTCTGGACAAGCTCATCATCCACTCCGCCAGACTTACAGCATACAGACTGAAGTGTTTGGGCGAGTGGAAGCGTGGAGGGCACAATCATCCTGAGCTAAACCTCCTCAACAAAAGCCCATTCACTCTGACCCAGGATCGACTACGGAAAAAAATTTCGGTAGAGAAATCCTATAAAATCCTAATCCCCACCAGGGAAGAATGGAAAAATCCGCAGTGGCTTCAAAGCCACAACGCAGACGCCTGGTTCACCGACGGCTCAGGAACAAATGGACGTTTTGGGGCAGGCGTGTACGGACCCAAAACCAACCACAGAATCAGCATCCCCCTTGGACAATACGCTACGGTTTTCCAAGCCGAGGTACTTGCCATATTGGAATGCATAAAACTACAAAGTCGACTTGAGGTAAAAAACAGACAAATCCTCATCTGCTCTGACAGCAGAGCAGCACTGGACGCTCTGGCTAAAGCCACCACAGAATCTTCTGTGGTCTGGGACTGCATGCAGGAGCTCAACAAATTGGGAAAATCCAACAAAATCACCCTAATATGGATACCGGGTCACCAAGGCATACCCGGAAACGAAGAGGCCGATAGACTGGCAAAACTGGGCACACTGGATTGCCCAGTGGAGCCAGCTGTAGGGGTCCCCTTCGCTACAGGTAAGAAAATCATCAGGGACTGCTTGGAGCAGGAACATCGGGCTTCCTGGAAACAGAGTCAGGGATGTCGCCAGGCAAAAGCCATGATGGAGCAACCACTACAGAAGAAAACCAAGGCCCTACTTGACATGAGCAAGAAGAACCTTAGAACCACTATCGGTCTCCTCACCGGACACACGACCCTTAGAGCTCATCTATTCAACCTTGGCTTGACTGAGAGCAAGGATTGCCGAATATGTGGCGAGGAACCTGAAGACAGCATACACATTGTTGGCCGCTGTCCAGGGCTCGCCGCCAAAAGACACAGTTTACTGGGACGAGCCTTTCTCGAACCCAGCGATCTGCCCAACTTGAAGGTCAGTGACCTACTTAGTCTGGTAAGAAGTACCGGGCTACTAGCTGACAATTGACCTAACCACACAGTGGGTAGTTACAAAAGACCTTACAGATCTAGGTGACATCAAGGGCTGGAAACAAGCCCCCCACTCCATCTACTACTACTACTAAAGTGGGCGCCAAGTTCATGTGTTTAAAAAAAACGTACTTCTAGTTCTATAGGTCAGATTCCGGGATACCCGGCGCTGGCTTACTGGCAAAGGTGTAAATTTTAATTAGTACCCCAAAAGTTTTTTGGAAAAGCTGAAAACTCACCAGTAGACAGTGGATGCAATAAAGAACTCGAAATATCTGGTCAGACTGCTTCATAATCGAACCCCTATCGTCAGCATCTCCACACATGTCACGCATCGGTCTATGACGCATCGGTTAACTACCGCGCAACATAATAGTGGCAAAGACGCAATATAAGGGTATTGAGATTCTGACGCCACGCGTTCGATTATAAAGCATTCTGTCCGAGTTCTTTATTGCATCCACTCTCTACTGATGAACTTTCAGCTTTTACAAAACACTGTGGGAGTACTAATTAAAATTACACCTTTCCTATAGTTCATGTACACACACCTTTCCTTATTTTTGAACGCGTGCGCAGTGTGGCTGATGTATCTGTAAGGGTCCCGTCACGCCTAGAAAAAACCTCTCTACAGACAGAAGGGGGATGGAATTTCACGAGCGGAGTCGAATAACCCGGACGTCCAGCGACGGTCAGTTTCATGACGGAACTACACGAGCGAAGCCAAGCGGAGCCGAGTAAATATTTACCTTCTCGGAGTCTAAATTTAATTACAATTCTTGTTTTTGTAAAGAAAACTAAATAAAGTTGATTTTTGTGTAAATTTGATATCGTATTTTCCTAAGGACCTTTTAAAAGGACGCTGAATTTCAGGAAATCTTGAACCTAGATTTTTTCAGTAATTTTACCTGAATTATTAACTCAAAATTACCCTATATCCAAATTTTTATTAAAATATGTTGAAAAAAAACAGGGGTATCTGGGTTAAACCCGAACGACCGAACGTCAAGCGACGATCGGTATTTATGTGACTTATTATGTGTGCGAGTAATTTGCATCGGTTTTCGTTGTTAACAAATGCTCTTTCAAAAGTGTCACATAATTATTGGTTGATGGGGGGGGGGGGGTAATAGATTCTTTCGCGAAAAGAAAGCTCGACGTGTAAATCTGTAGCAAGATTAGATAGTAAAATTTGCTGGGACCTAAGGATTGAAGGTGTGAAAACTACCTGTCGAACTTATAGACGCCCGAATAAATTTGAACACATTTCGTGCGGCGTTTGACTTAGCTGATTTACCTTCGGGGCGTAGTTTTAATGCGGAAAAGTGACAACCGTTTATTTCACACTAGCTGACCCGTGCCCACTTCGTTGGGCGGTAAAACTTTTTACTTGCGATGAAATTATGAGTGTGGTTTGGTTAGTACTGAGAGCTATGATTTATTTCCTGACTGCCAAAAGAAGAGTTATACTTTTACTGCATATGTATTTGCATGACAATTTGACTATACCTATTACCATTATTTGTGAGTGTCTTCTGGTGAGTGTCTTATTTGTGAGTGTCTTATCTCTTTAACCATTTATGCAGTAAAAGTGAAATTATATGCAGTAAAAGCGAAAAAACTTTTGTTTTAAACACTTGAGACTATAAATTTACTTATTTTGATAATAATTGATGATAATATGACCAATAACCATGACCTAACGATTTAAATTATTTTTTTAATATAAAATACTACTATTTGTTACATATAAAAGTTAGACATATGCTGTCGCTGACTTTTTGTAGGCAATATCAAGCTCTACAACTTTTCTCTAGAACTTAATCATATATCTCTTATCGTTAAGGCAGCGTTCGTTAGAAACGTTTTCTTTCGACCGTTTTTGCCGACTTACTTTGGAAATCCGACTACCACGAAAGTCTTTTCATTTTTCGGAATAATATATAGCCTATGACACTCACAAATAACGTGGCTTTCTATTGGTAAAAGAATTTTCTAAATCGGTTCAGTAGATCCAGAGATTACTTCCTACAACGTCACAAACTATACCTCTTTATAATATTAGTATAGATTCCGCTCCGATGTACTGCTCTGTCTCCTTCATATGAACTAATTACCGATTTTAGTTCAAAAGAAACGCAATCAAGCCCAATAGGTGGGTAAATTTATTTATTTATTCAGGAATTAAGTACTATAAAACATTGTTTTTGCTTATAAAAATAACACAAACCGAATGGCAAAACCTAAACCTTTTCCTTATTTGATTCTGTCACCCAACTGGGACTAGTCCGTTCTAGGATGGACAGGACTCTAATTTTACAATAAATTATGTAAAAGTTTTATTAAAATGCTCATAAAACTAAATTGCCCTAAAATATGAACCTCAAAATAAAACAAGGGTGATTAGGGTTGCCATCTGCCATTTCTTAATTTAAGGGGTACTAGCATCAAAAATACGGGTTTCAGGCTTTTTAAAATGTTAAACAATCTGCAAAACTGCATTTTTAATTTAGGACTTTATTATTTAAATTTCTATTAAACTCTTCGCAATTTCAAGTCACATTTTAGTTGTAGCTCTGCCTTCTTACTATTAATATTCTGTCGGTTAACAATCCAAGCATAAGGGAAATTTTCTTTAATAACAAGCGTTTCAACAATTAGATTCTTGCCTGCAAAGATACTGACACCTGTACCACATACTGTACCTGTACCAACTTGTCACAATTTAAATATGAAGAAAACATAAAGTTATATATCTGTATACTTATTTATTACAGAAAATACATAAGAATTATTTAAAACATAATCATTATGCGTCGCTCCTAACTAGAAGGCGCCTGTTCCAAGGAAGACACAAATTTCATATAATACCAATTTAATACATAATTTAATATGCGTCAGTGCTAGCGCCGAGAACTAACTCACTGATTGCATGCAGTCAGTCAGATGTAGGTATTTCTTCAGGGTGTACGCACGTTATTGAAGTCAGTCGGGATAAATGCGTCATAGTTGGGAGCCAGCGACAAAAAAGTGCAAGAGTTTTGTAAAAGCTGATACTTTCAGATCAAACAGTATTTTGTTTATAGATTACCGGGGTATAGTCAGCACGCCAGATTCCGGGACACCTGGCGCTGGTGTACTAGGAAAGTTCTAATTTTAATTAGTACCCCCGAAGTGTTTTGGAAAAGCAAAAATTCATCAGTAGACAGTGGATGCAATAAAGAACTCGAAATAAACGGTCAGACTGCTTAACAAAAGAATGCGTGGCGTCAGCATTACTCCATACATGTCACAAAAATTAAGTCTCTGCATATACGCCGGCACGTATTTGTCGGTAACTATTACGCATCGGTCTAATATGCCGCGCAATATAATTGACTTCATTTTTGTGATATGTATGGAGTAACCTTTTTTTTCTAGAATAGGTCACAAGTGTGACATGCTAGATAGAACATCCGCCCCTCCAGGAACGGGCCGAATGGCGAACAAAAGGGTTTTTTTTTTGTTAATATAAGCATTGATTATATAGTGTATTATATAATACAGTAAGTATAGTGTATAGGGTATGTGTACAGTGTGTAATAGTGTATATAATACACTGTATAATCAATAATATAAGGAAGATTCATCTACCCTGCATTTAACCCTTCAGGCCTCGGCCCCTCAGCCGATTGACAAGTTGATGTCCCAAAAAATTTTAGTAAAAATTTGTAAAAAAAAATGAATTATGACACTGTCTCACCAAAACATGAATTACTGCCAAACCACTGTACCCATAATTAAAATGAAACATATTAACATAATAAAACATAATAAAATAAAACAAATTAAATTAAAATTAAATTAAAACGGGCCCGTCTATCTGAATCATTTTGTGGCCGATATCGGCCAATCGGGGCCTGAGGGGTTAATTAATTACAGCTTTCTATACAGGGGCGGATCCAAGATTTGAAATTGGGGGGGGGCCCTCTGCGCCTCGGGCCACGTTTTAAGATTTTAAAAAATCAAGTTAGAGCCACAGACACAGACCCGAGCCGAGACTTCATACAGAGAACATTAAAACAATAAAGAATATTGATTTTTTTTATTATTATTGTTTTTATTGTCGATTTTACAAAATTAAATCTATTTTTCGTTTACCCTTAGCATACCGATTTATCACGTTATCAACATTAATATTTAAAACCCTATGAACATGTAGAAGCGCAAGTCCGGTAAGACGCTCTTCTGCCGTTCGCGTACGCAGCCACGGTTTTAGGCGGCGCAGGGTGGAAAATGATCTTTCGGCCGTTGCTACACTCACTGGTAACGTCGCTAAAATGTTGAGCATTATACGTATCGCTGGAAACATGTCTTCATCAGTAGCTTTTAATATGTCCAAAACGGTGGTCGGAGTTTCTCCTTTTTCCCTATTTAGACGTAGCCATTTTTCTGTCCATATAGCATACTCTGGCTTCAGACTCACTGCATAGTCATTCAGCGCACGCTCATACACCTGCGATACTTTTTCAATTCTATTTTGAAGATTATTATTAGCCTCTGCCACGTTTGTAGACTCAGTGATAGTTTTCACAATAAGCGAGGGCATGAGCAAGCGAAGGTCAAATGTATTCATGACATCATCCGGTAGACGATTCCGCAGGTCATTCACAATTTGGTCCAAAAGGGGTATATAAATGGAAGACCTGAAATATGCCTCTGGTTCTTGATCGGAGGTTGGGTGGTTTGCTCTATAGACGGATCTTCGGGCTGTACGTGGGCTAGTAATTTCTACATCCAGTATCTTGGCCATTTCTTCTGCCCTAAGATATATATTTCTAAAAACAGAATCAACATCTTCTCTCTTTTTTTGTAAAACCGAGAGTACATCTTTAACAGCATTAATGGCAGAAACAGCATCTAGCGTAGGCGATTGCAAAATTCGACTGAGTGCAAGGGTAGTTCCCAAAACATCTCCTAAAGCAAACGTTGCTATAATAAATTCACTGTCGGCGATGCTTTTTATAAGGCCATGTGCCTTGGAGACTGTATCACGACTATTTGTCCATTTGGTAATTTTTTCGAGACTACTGAAAATCTTAGGTAACAATGTGCAAAATTGAATAGTGCCATCGTGTTTCTCTTGCCACCTAGTCTCGCAAAGGCCTGAAAAGGATTTACCAATCATATCACGGAAAACTGCTGTGGCCTTAGCAGACGAATTGGAAAAAGATATAATTTCTTTCATTTTGCTTACAGTGTTGCGACAGGCTACAACCTCGTTCGATTTTTTGAGAGAATTGTTTAGGGTATGGTTTAGACAAGGACAGCGTCTTGCATTAAGTGCAGTTTTGCATATTTCCTGAACAGCTCCTTTCATTTCAGACGCCATAACAGAACAATTATCAGTTCCTACGCCTACACATTGGTCCAAATCTAACGAATGTTTCTTACAGAAATCTATGACAATATGAGTGAGGGCTACGCCGGTGAGACGTTTTTCTTCTCCTTGAATGTCTTCAGTACGTATTGACTCGTAACAGTCTATGAAAGCTAGAAAATCTTCCCGGCTAGTGCCCTCGTGCACGTATCGTACAGAAATACTCATATGCTCTTTATGAGACCCATCAGTAGTTTCGTCAAATATCAATGAAAACCACTTTGCTTGGCGAACCCTTTCAAAAATAATATTTTGTATCTCTTCACCACAGCAGTTTATAAGTGAGTTTTGCGTGGTTTTACTGATGTATGTAGCATTGGCAGCTGAGCTTTTAAGTTGTTTCTCGAGTTCTGTATCACCCGCGGTAATTTCTGTATCACCCGCGACAATGTTATCGCATGGATTTGGACACTGTTATCGCTCGCGTCGTAATTGTTCGTGTAAATGAGTTTTCTCATGATTTGTTAAAGCAATAAAATGGAAACTTACACAGTTGGCTACATCACCTACATACAACATTCGTGATGTCAGCCCATCACCGGCTGAGCTAGGTGCCATCCTTGGGGGGGGCCATGGCCCCCTGGGCCCCCCCCCTGTATCCGCCCCTGTTTCTATACTGCCACAGCCGGAAAAACGAGATCACCTATAAAATATTTTTCTAGCGACCTTAGAAATGTAATAAATAACAATATAAAAATAAGTAAAAATATCTTTATTAACAATCAACACAGTAAAACTAAATCACATTTTTGATATTTACATCCGCAGGCGATCACATTTTCACCAAATTCGAAATGAGAAAGTTCTCTATCACGGTCCGAGCTGAAAGAGAAATTCCAATTAGCAATAGTGTGTGTTATCTAGAATGGTTATAGTTATCGGATACTCACCCATTTTACTGTTGTTCGATACGGTCAAACTGTATGCGTCTTGATTGCTCTCATTAGTGAGTGTGAGATCAGCTCCTCTAACGAGGAGCTCAAAACAGGTGTACGGGTAATCCCCGGCAGCAGCGAACATCAATGCCGTATTGCCAACCTGAAAATAAACATAGGTTACTGCTGGTAACATTGAAATGTACGCATGATAAACAATGAGTGCCCATTGTATATCATGATATTCAATGATATCTGCACTCGGGGCCTTTTTCGCGCGGCGCACCAGCAACTCGAGACGTTTTGCAGCCTTTTTACAAGCTTTTATTTACCTTGCAATGTTTGTCAGTATGTTTGTTTGAATTAGAGCCACTTCCTCTTAACGTAGGATATGAGCGTAGGAACCCGCGTCTAAGAAAGTAAACGTAAAGAGTTACTACCGCGCATCGAGTTATTGCTGCAAACCAAGTGGTGAGCGAGAGTCACCTCTCGAGTTGCGGCATGAAACCACATGGTGAGTGAGACTCACCTCTCGAGTGCAAAGGGTTAATAGGGACGTTGTAAATATTGGTCCTAACATGAACATTTCCAAAACCTTATTCTCCTAGATTTTAAGTGTTTAAAGTTATTGAATTATGGTATTTTGTACCTAGGTTTCATCACAAATTACTTTAGCCACCATAATTATAAGAAATGGAACTTACCGCGTAAAATAGTGAAATTCTCTATTTTTTTGGAAATTACACTTTTTGTCGTCACGGAGACAATGATTACGGTAAGATACCAGACCCCAGTAACCTCGCTCGTTGAAGCTATGACTAAGATAGTTCATGTCCCCTTTGTAGCAATACCCCTTGCACAGCGAGACATATTCTAGCTGGCTGCAAGGTGGCCTTGGATCAAGGACGGTACACTTACCGCCACAACAAAGTCCTTGCTGTAATTCGCGAGGTAATTAGCCTCTCGGTGGCTCGTGCCAACAAGGGTTTGACAGTACCTTCCAAACCCCCAATACAGTTTGTGCGGGATGGCTCTAAGGGCAAAAACATTTCACTACAAAATCTTTCTCAATAATCGAGAAAGCTTCAGATTGGATTCTGGAGGTCGATTCGGTCTCTAAGCAGTATAAATTCCCTGAAAGTCTCGGATGCACAGCTCTGCGTCCAGATATAACTCTTTACTCTCTATCTTAGAAGATGGCTCGTATCGTAAAATTAACTGTTCCATGGAAATATGCCAAAAGACCACGAGTACAAATGAAATAAATACCATGATCTCGCAAACGCCGTCACCCGGAACGGTTTCACTGTTCACCTTCACGCGGTGGAAATTTGCGCTCGTGGCCTGCCAGCTAAATCTCTGTTTCACCTTTTTAAAGATCTTGGTCTCTCCAAGAAAATAATCAACTCCTTCCTAGAAAAAATATCTAAAACTGCGATTTCTGCATCTCAAATTCTATGGCTTCGAAGGGGGGGGGGTGAATGGGTGGTAAGGTGAACGCTCACATGTGGCAAGACAGCTGTCCTAAACCTACCATAGCCGATCGTTAGTCCGGAGTCCACCGGTCACCCCCCAGAAGTGTAATAATAGTATATGATGGGCCCGATGGGTCGGTGAATTCCATGGCAGCTCCGTTTGTATTTTATTTTATTTATTATGATGACAACTAGGATAACTTGTAAATGTTCATTAATTTGTGACGTTATAAGCCCCCTATTTTTGTGGGGGCATTTATTTACAAAAACAAGTCCTTGTCCTTGTTTATATAAAGTCACAAATGAATGAATATTTACAAGCTTTCTTAGTTAATTGTCCCCATAATTATGAAAAATGTAACTTACCATCATCATTCTCTACTCGACGACAGAAAGTATAATTTCGTAGAAAAATTGAGAACTTCACTATACATATATTTAGGAGAATAAGGCTTTTGAAATGTGCAAATCAGTACTAAAATTCACAGTGTCCCTAACAATATGGGCACCCACTGTAAAAGCCTTTTTTGTCTATCCCATAATTTTAATCACCCATCTATATAATAGTTCTGAATTTCAGTATCTCTGTGTTGCAACCTCCAGGTTAAACGGCTTGACCGAACTTGACCGAATGACTTGAAATTTTACATACGTGTATTGATGTTAAGGGAGAGTATATTGAACAATGAAGAGATTTTTAAAATGTCGATTCTAGGTTGGGCAGAGAATGGTTGAAGTCACCTAAATAGACTCCTGAGGGGTCAAGTACCTCTCTATGATTTATAATATGTCAAAAACCATTCAAGAATGTTAGAAAGACACAGGCTGAACCTCGAATTTTAAAACAGACTCCTGAGGGGTCAAGTAAGCTGTGTAATTCATAGAAAGTAAAAAAAACGAAAGATTTTCAGTGGAAAAAAGTACAAACGACAAACAAATACCAAAACTATTATGTTGATATGTGTCTTGCGGGCAAGAACTACACCTCGCATTCTAGAAATAAACTCTCAGGGGTCAAGAAAATAGTGTGATGTAAAAATCAAAAGATTTTTCCGTTCAAAAAAAGTATAAAAGATAAACGAATACCAAAATGAATATATAGATATGTGCCCTGCGGTCACGGGCAAAACCTTGTAATATAATAATGATAATATTTTATCTATCTCAAAAGGCAGTGTAAAAAGTTACAAACATTATCCACTAGATCAACGTCTACTCCACTACTCAGCAGTAATTTAACTACATCGTGGTGGCCACCAGCAGCTGCAAAGTGTAAAGGTGTTTCTCCTTCTGGTCCTAAACAGTTCACATTCGCCCCACACCTGAAACAATACACAATTATATATTATTATTTATTCTGGACAGGCAGCTTTGCTGATACGTCCAGATCAGATCTTGTAAAGCTAGTCATAAACAAACAGGTACAAATGGAGTCTATTTTTAAAATGATAGAGCTTGCACTAATCATTTGAAATTGTAGTTTATTTCACAAGTCCACCACTCATTTTGCGGAACGTTCTTAAGACGGTTAGATTTAAATTTTGCACAATTGAGTGTCTTGCTGTGACCTCGAAGATTTGTATTGACGTTGAATTTGTAAATATTCTTTAGCCCAGGTATATTGTAATAATTTAAGTGATTTTTTTATGTCTCAATCAGGTTCCCTCTTTGACTTCTTTGTTTGAGAGAGAACCCAGTCCAAGAAATTTCAAGCAATCTTCATATTTCTTGAGGTAAAAAACAGACAAATTCTCATCTGCTCTGACAGCAGAGCAGCACTGGACGCTCTGGCTAAAGCCACCACAGAATCATCTGTGGTCTGGGACTGCATGCAGGAGCTCAACAAATTGGGAAAATCCAACAAAATCACCCTAATATGGATACCGGGTCACCAAGGCATACTCGGAAACGAAGAAGCCGACAGACTGGCAAAACTGGGCACACTGGAATGCCCAGTGGAGCCAGTTGTAGAGGTCCCCTTCGCTACAGGTAAGAAAATCATCAGGGACTGCTTGGAGCAGGAACATCGGGCTTCCTGGAAACAGAGTCAGGGATGTCGCCAGGCAAAAGCCATGATGGAGCAACCACTACAGAAGAAAACCAAGGCCCTGCTTGACATGAGCAAGAAGAACCTTAGAACCACTATCGGTCTCCTCATTAGACACACAACCCTTAGAGCTCATCTATTCAACCTTGGCTCGACTGAGAGCAAGGATTGCCGAATATGTGGCGAGGAACCTGAAGACAGCATACACATTGTTGGTCGCTGTTCAGGGCTCGCCGCCAAAAGACACAGTTTACTGGGACAAACCTTTCTCGAACCCAGCAATCTGTCCAACTTGAAGGTCAGTGATCTACTTGGACTGGTAAGAAGTACCGGGCTACTAGCTGACCACTGACCTAACCACACAGTGGGTAGTTACAAAAGACCTTACAGATCTAGGTGACATCAAGGGCTGGAATCAAGCCCCCCACTCTATCTACTACTACTACTACTTCATATTTCTTATTTATCCGCCCACTGGCATTTTAGTTGCCCTTCGCTGAACCTTTTCCAGGACATCTACATCTTTGCATAAGTAGGGTTCCAGAGCTGATAGCCATATTTAAGAATAGGTCTCACATATGGCCTGTAGATATTAACACCTCTATTTACAGATGTTGGAAAGCCTTCCTTATCAAATAAAGAGTTAGCTCCTTTACCGATTGCAACTAAGCATATTTCCCATTTGAGATCATCATTAATTGATCTTTTTGTTGTTAAACTGTTTCTAATTGGGCGTTTGCCAGAGAATATTGTGAATTGTTGCTTTTCCCAATATGAAGCACTACACATTTCTCAGTGTTCAAGATAATCAACCAATCTTCTGTCCATGCGTTGATCTTGCCAAGATGATCGGGAATAGGAAAAACAAAAAATGTAATATACTGAAGTATCTGTAATATATGTATGTATATATGTATGTATTACGTTTTACCCGAAAATTTTATTATTTATTTATTTACTTTTTACTTTAGGTACACACAAAATGCATAATATATGGTATAATTTAAAATTTCGTTAGATTCTTTTTTTCCTACTCTTCTTCTCACATTAGTATGTTGGTTGACTGGAAGATATTGTTATGTAGCAATAAGTCCGCCATTGTACCTTATTTTTATTGTGCAATAAAGAGTTTTTCATTCTTTCATTCATTTCATTCATTAATTAAAATCAATATATTCTAGTATTTGCTTGAATCAAACTTGAAACAGTTTTTCCAATACAAAGTAAAGTTTGTTAAAAAGGCAAATTTGAATGCTTGGACAGCTTATTAAGGGTCTTAATACTGCTTATCACTCAGCTTATATTTGATTCCCAAGATTGTGGATGGCAAGATGTAGATCCAAAAATCGTGTATGTAAGGCTGTTCATAAAGACTCATTATTATATTTTCCCAATACGTTTGGAATATATTAGTTATAGTATTATACCATTTATTTACTAAGAATATGTTATACTATAAATTAGCTTTCAAAAAGGTGAATTTTATAGTTCTACAACTAATTAAAATCGTTAATTTTTACTTTACTGGGCCCACCAATCGACAGCGGTAAAGTATCGTGAACGCGCTAAAAAGAAAAATCCAGATGAAGACGAATGTATACATTTAGCCCCCCCTCCCCCCTAAGACAATTAAGATTAAGACAATTTCCAGATTGAAGTCTGTGTGTGTACCTGTCATTGAGTGTGTATGTGTATATTCCTCCACGATAGAGTCCAAACGCATCATCGGATTGTGCTGAAATTTGGCATGTAGGCATCATTTGGTCATGGCAAGAGTTGTAAATATTGCGGTAGAAATCGGTCCACCAGAGGGGGCGCTAGTCATACTTCAATCTCAAAATATTTAACTGAGACTTGAAATTCGGTACACAGGTGCCTCGTTGGGCCGAAATACATTGTGAAATTTCAGTTGGAATATATCTTATACAAGCGATACAAATAATATTTAAAGTTTGCCATACATTCATTAAATAGTAAGGCCCTTAAAAGCGGCGATGCGATGCGCGGTTCGCTCGAAATTCAAATTCGAAGGCTCAAGGCGACCCGCATTTGCAATTTCATTTTTAAATTGAAAGTGATGAGGGGGATTCAACATTCAAATTTTCATTGCGTTGCGTCGCATATTAACCCCTAGAGCCCCAATTGGCCGATATCGGCCACAACACGATTCAGAGTGACGGCCCCATTTTAATTTTATTTTAATTTAATTTGTTTTATTTTATTATGTTTTATTATGTTAATATTTTTTATTTTAATTATGGGAACAGTGGTCTTAATGTTTTGGTGCAACAGTGTCATAACTCAATTTTTTTACAAATTTTTGCTAAAATTTTTTGGGACATCAACTTTTCAATCGGCTGAGGGGCCGAGGCCTAAAGGGTTAATAGAAATTTTCGTCAACTGCTCATCAACTTTATTTATGAAACGAATGTCGAGATGAAATAAGTCACTGGCTACTTGCCGGGAAAATCTTGGGGTGACAACAGTTTTTTTTTAAATGACCATTTTTAACGTTGAAAATAAAACACTTAAAACAGAAATCAGTTTCGCAAAAAGCTATTTTTTTAGTAAAAAGGCGGTATCTATAGTATCTATAACTTCAATATATTACAAAAGTATGGGAATGAAAAAAATCACTTTATTACCCAATTCCAGGGTGCTCTTACATCAGTAAAGTTGTCTAGTATTTTCCTAATATTGACATCAGCATACATATACGATTAGGTAAGAGACCTCTTCAATAAAAGTATATATAAAATAGGTAGTTATTCAATTAAAATTGACCACCACTTTTCTAGTAAGTCATTGTCTTTAACAACGTACGGACTCCAAATCTAACAGCCAAACTTTAAGACCCGCAGCTCGAGCAGTTAGTCATTGAACGACATACACGGACCGCTTGAGCAGTCATTGTCAACTGCTCGAGCGGTCACTGCTACCTGCTCAAGCAGTCGTTCAACCGCTCGAGCAGTTGACAATTCAACTGCAGTTACAATATGGATTTTAAAGAAGAAGCACTACTGTTGCTGCTTTTGCACTACCGTTTCTGCTTTGCTTTTGCTATATTGGTGCTAAAGGTGAAAATAATCTGGGTTGATCCAATTTTGGAATTAGGACAACAACATGAAAAGATTGATGTTTGATTTTTTTATATTTTAGAATGTCTATATTTATGTTTGACTAATTAAACAATATACTGAAGAACAAAATTAAACGTCAAGACACCATTATGAAGAGAAATATCCCACTAGAAGAAAGACTAGCAGGTAACAATGAGCAGGCGGTTGCAGACGCGACGCCGGGCGGAGGAGTGAAGCTCGCAGGAGATAACTGCGCTAGAGCATTTGATTGCTTGAGCAGTTAGTGTATGTCTTGCAACTACTTGACCGCACGATGGAACTTCATCATGCCGCTGACCACCTGTAGCAGTCGCGACTGCTCGAGCGGTCTCATGTATTCCAATGAATAGAAGATTGTAGTTTGCTATGCAGTCGCTGCTGGCCGACCTAACAGTGGTGGAATTTTTGAGGAGGAAGCGTAGGTCTTCCGGGTAGATGAAGACCTCCGCTTACGGAGTGGGGAAGAGATGAGGAATGGGGTTCAGAACCCAGGTACACTCCTATATTCTGGACGCTTGCCGCTTCCAACCGAAAATACATTTGATGAGCAGCTCATCATTGTAAGTGACTCTGTGATGCCAATCATCAATCCCAAGAAATTCATCAAACACAAGTAACAATGTTACACAAGAAAAATCACAAAATGAATAAATAACCTAATAAAATTACTGGTTGCCGCATACTGGCCATAGGCTGTCGACCAATGTAAACCAGTGAGTCCGTAATTATCTCTGATATCGGGGTTATTTTCAACCAAAATATCATCCTCCGTTGTCTCGCCTCGACCTGCTTTGCTGTGAAAACTAGCATCCTGCTGTTGCACTTCTGGAGTTTTCGCTTGAGTATTACCTGAAAAAAAAAAATAATATCAGCAGGGAATATTAATATTTTACCAAGGAACAAAAATGATATAAGTAACCCTATTATTTTTTTTTTCGAAGATTTCATGCAATAAAATTGCTGTTTTTTTTAAACATAGCCCAATAGCAAAAAAATATGTCTTCTTTTTATAAAAAATGATTCTATTGTCCGTAATCATTTAAAAAAAATGCCAACAATAATTACAATAAATCATTTCAGAAAAAGACAACGACCCCTTTTGACACTGTCCCACTCCCACAGTATACCAACCAGTAGCTTTACTGTCGAGCTACAGGGCATTGCAGGAAGAGGGTGCGAGTAATGTGGGCAGAGGGGTAGGTCCCGACGAATGCCCTAAGTTTTACGCGTTTTAAGCATTACGGGTGACGTTTTCGAACATTGTATATCTGCGTGGGCCAAGTAGTGGGACATCTGGCAGCCATATCCGAGCCCTTACGACTTGTGACGTATTCGCTTTGATTTCAATTTTGTTCTAAGAAAAGCACTGTCTGGTATACTGTGCCTGTAGAGAGTGATTAGTATTTTACAGTATTTCGCTATTATTTAGTGGTACATTTTGTAGTACTGTTATTCGCGACCTAATTATTTTTTTTAAATTATAAAATCACAGTTTAACAGAGTTAATCTATAATATTACTGTATAGTAGGAATATAAGCATTACAGGAAGAAAAAAATACTAGATTTGATCATTGGACGTGCAATATTTCAATTAAAAAAAACCAAATACATAGATTTTTTCTTTTTTTTAACATTGTTTTAAAAAAAACTAACTTAACCTGCTGCTATAGACGTCTTTGTATTTTTTTAAACTAACTTAAGTACCTACCGAAATGTATGGGTTTGACACTTCTTTAAATGCCTATATCTCACTCATTTATTGAGTCTGAATAAAGATTATTTCAGATTCGTAATCAGCGGTTTGAATATAGTCGGGGGACGTTAAAAAGTCAACTATGTAGAATAGGTTCCTATACTGCATTAATACCGCTTCTGGAGATGTTAAAGTGTACTAGGCTACCAAAAAAAAGTGAAATTCGTGTTGTCATCCACACAGCCTTCAAAAACACATTTGAAAAATGTAGTGTGGTATTACCTCGTTGAAAATTGGTTAGAGCAGTGCAGTGCACTGGCCTATAGGGTAGAAAGGCGCTTTTGCGAACGCCATCCAAATTTGGAGCCCATTTCTGGTAAGACGTATTCCCTCCACTTTTGCTGCTATCCTGGCTACCAGAATCATATTCACTTTTAATGCTTTCGACAAACTCTTGCTTTACGTCGAAATCCTTGTTTGGACTGCTGCCGAGAGTGTTATCCTCCATATTTTTAGGTAAAATTTTGAGTAATAAAAACGGCAAAAGAAGTCTGCGCACACAAGTAAACAAAACAACAAATGCTTGTCAAACGTCAAAACTTAGCTGTCAGCGTTTGACCAACAAATATTGGGATTTAAAATACTGCATACAGCAAAGCTTTTTTACTACTGGTCACATAGTATGTATAGAGATATAATTTCCGTTCGGGGGGCGCCAGTTTTGCATGCGGCAATTTTGCACAAATGTCACTTTTGACAGTTCCAAATTTGTTGAGGGCAGATTTGCAGGAGGCAACCTTGCAGGCGGCAACCTTGCAGGCGGCAACCTTCAGTACAGTTTTTAAGTTTTTCTGTTAGGTTAGGTTAGCTTAGGTTTTTCTTTCCCTAAAATCGAAGTGACATTAATTACCGGCATCCTTGTAGTGGATGACTTTTATACATCAAACTAAACATTAAAAAAAATGTTTTAAGTTTTTCTGTTAGGTTAGGTTAGGTCATTTTGACATTTGCAAAACTGCCTTCTGCAAGATTGCCTTCTGCAAAACTGCCGCCTGCAAGAATGCCGTCTGCAAGATTGCCGTCTGCAAATTTGCCTTCTGCAAGTTTGATGGGACCCTTCCGTTCTGGGTTTTTTTTTATAATAAATGGTGTTACGAGAAAGAACGATCAATCCATTTTCTTGACATTTTTGTTAATTCCTCTTTTAAAATTTACTATTTTAAAATATGACCTTTACCGGATACCTACTCTATTAATCAGAATACCGACTTTAAAGTTAAACGTGGCGAAACTAAGGGATTTAAAAATCTTATGAAATATAAAACATAAAACACGAACAGTATAGCAGTTTCTGTTACATTGGTATACACATTCAGTCCCGTCCCACATTATTATACTCATCGAAAACAAAAAAAAACATATCAACTAAAATAAATACTCAAGATGTACATATAAAATTCAGCTGGATTCAAAAAAATCCTAATATTTATAAAAGCTCATTAGGACCACAGACAAATTTAACATGCCAATTTTTTCAAGGATAAGCCCACTAGAATAGAACGAAATATTTTCGTTCGGCCGTGTAACGTGAACGAAATATTTGAATACACAATCACGATATGAATAAAAATTGAGCTGGAGGATGCTGCTCGGTCTGGTATTGTTACGGCTGCTATAAGAAGAAACAGGTTGAAGTCTTGTGATCGCGTAAAAAATCGATGTGGATTTTGGTTTAAACGTTTTGAGGTCCCGCTCCTAGCAACCCAACAAAGTCGCTTCTAAAAAAGTATAGCGTAGTCCCTTATCTGTAATCTGTTGCCTGCGGTCACGTAGTAGAACCTAAAGACGAAACGGGTCCCATCAAACTTGCAGAAGGCAAATTTGCAGACGGCAATCTTGCAGACGGCATTCTTGCAGGCGGCAGTTTTGCAGAAGGCAATCTTGCAGAAGGCAGTTTTGCAAATGTCAAAATGACCTAACCTAACCTAACAGAAAACCTTAAAACATTTTTTTTAATGTTTAGTTTGATGTATAAAAGTCATCCACTACAAGGATGCCGGTAATTAATGTCACTTCGATTTTAGGGAAAGAAAAACCTAACCTAACCTAACCTAACAGAAAAACTTAAAAACTGTACTGAAGGTTGCCGCCTGCAAGGTTGCCGCCTGCAAGGTTGCCTCCTGCAAATCTGCCCTCAACAGATTTGGAACTGTCAAAAGTGACATTTGTGCAATATTGCCGCATGCAAAACTGGCGCCCCCCGACGAAACTACTTGTCAGGTTTTGTTAAAGTTTGGTAGTTAGATTTTACTAGGGGTTTATTTTCCTTTTTGAAATTATGGTTAGCTAAATTAAGAGTAAGAGAAAAAAAAACCTGGAACTATTTTTAAGAAAATTTGTGAATAGATTATCTTTATTACTAATAAAAAGCTATTACTGGTTGTCTCAGGTTTTTCCAATATATGTAATTATACATATACAATGCCCGCTGTATACTTTGGCCACTGCCTACGTCTCTCTTGCTCTTTCCCATACATTTTTCACACGAGACGAGTGGTTCCGACTCGCATCCAGCGTGTAGGGGAGCATGGCACCATTTTGACAAAAAAACTATTCCTATTTTATTTTAAAGTTTACCACCATCAAAAAAATATTCCTGTTTTATTTTCAAATTTCGGATACATCATCACATCATCCATCATCCGATATATCACAAGTTTATTCGATTCGCCATAGGAATATAAATTGTATAGGTACCTACCTATCTATTTTTCTAAAAGGCACCGAATATACAAAATAAGTATTGTTTATGACATTACTTTTGCAAATACAAACATTGGACATAGTTTACAGCAACTTTATTTAATTTAAGAAAATATCTAGGTATCTAATGCACTCTACGATTTTTCCGCTAACATAAATATGTACGATAAATTTAAACCCTAATACGATTACCAACCATTTACGATAGTTACATGCTTATTACTGTCATGCGAACGCCATAGCGGCCGCCACACGTAAAGTTCGAACCGCGGGAAACACCACGCGCCGTTCCATCCCTCGTTCCGATACGCACGTGTAGACGCATTTGACACTCGGCTGTTGGCAGTTTGATCTGGCATGTCGACGCGTACGCATATCGTCACAGTTTTGCGCGCGCATCACGTGTAAACGTCAATATGCGTCAAAACGTTTGATCTGCGTCAAAAACAAAACATGTCTGTTTGGAGTACGGAAACTATTACGTAATTTATTCGTTTATTCCGTGAACATCCATGCCGGTGGAAGATAAAAAGTAAAGACTACAGTAATATCAATATGCAAAACGTCGCTTATGACGAACTTGTAGATTTTTGTAAGAAAATAGGATTTGCATAAGCATAGCGCGAGTTTGTTACAAAAAAATACAAAATTTAAGAGGAGCATTCTGCAAAATTTAAGAGGAGCATTCTCATTACTGTATCTTGCTTTGTGATTTTGTGGCGTACCATTCCCAATAAACAATCAAAATCATTACTATCCATTCTTAGGCAATTTTTAAAATCTTCTGGATAACTTTCTCTCACTTAACATAGGTAAATGTCCATATCTTCGTCTATATTGTTTTACCCACATTCGCCGTTTTTTTCGGTTGTTGAAGCTAACTACAAATCCAGCTAATGCGATGATCAAGCGAGTGTCCTTTTCTTACTGCTGCTAAAAACTGTTAAAATTTATAACGTTCCACGCGCCAGTCTAAACTGCAGTCTAAACTCTCAAAAAATGTTTACACGTACAGTTCGGACTGCAGTTAGCGTGGAATCTTAGATCAGACCGCGATCCAAACTGTGGTCACCTTTTACTCAAAATTTAACATGACAGTTTGATCCGCAGTCAAAACCGTGCGGATCTATCCACAGTTCGGAACGCAGTCCTAGATGCGCAGTCCGAACTCTACGTGTGGCGGCCGCTCAGAACCACGCGCCGTTTCATAAAAGAGGTTATAATTCGACGATTATAAAAATAAAGTTTAGTGCAGATGTAATTTAAGATTAAAAATGGCTTCGAAATCGAAGATGCAAATGCCGTCATTGACGTATACACACAGTAAGGATTATGGAAAAGCCGCTAAGGACCAGAATCAGGTATATTTTTGTTTGTTTTGCCCTCATGGGTACGTATGAACCCGCCGGCGCTTCACTACCACTTTGTTGAGGCCGCCAAGAGTACACCCATACAAGTCGCACTCTGCTGATCATGTATCTCCCGAATTCTTATCCTGTCAACCTAAACTAATCTAACCTAATCTTGGTGTTTGTTTGTTTCTACTCTTTATTGTGAAATTTCAAAATGGCTGGTTTAATATCATACGACATTCTCTTACAACCCGCCCTACTAAATAGTTTTTTTTATTTTATGTTTGTGTGCGTGTAATATGTGTGCCGAATTGAAACTGAATTGAAATGCAATTACATTAATTTTATCCTAAAGGAAAATGGTAACCCAACCGGATATCGAATCCGGAACCTTACAATGTGAGTTCAGGCGACCTAACCACTTTGCCACCGGTGTTGTGCTCGGATGGATTCCACCAAGTGCATACATGTATTGGAAGCTGCTCTACAAACATAATTTTGTAAAATTTTTGAATACACCTATATAGAAGATGCAAAAATGCAAAATAAAAAAAAAACAATAAAAAAGAGTGGCACGGAGTTCTTGCGAAAACTCTCCGGAGAGTTGTCCGCAGCTGGGAGTTAACTCAACAATTTCCAACGATCACGACCGATCTCGGGGCCCAAACACTACTAAAACTTCTTTTTTTTTGTTATTAATAGATGCTGCAATGCCTGGGCGCGCCGCACGTCGACTCGTTCAACTTTATGTTGGAGCAAGGCCTCAAATTGGCCATAAATGACTTGATGCCCGTAGAGTTCCAACTGCCGCAAGGCAAGCGAATAAAGTTGGTCATAAAAGAGCATTTATTCAACACGCCCAAAGTACCGGCGACCGCAATCGGCGTGCGATCACAAAAAGTTTACCCCACGGAATGCAGGCAACGGGGGGAAACTTACAAGGCGGAACTAATGGTCACGCTCGCTGTTTACATCAACGATAACCTATTTACTACTGTCAATCGGTCCATGGGCGAGATACCCGTCATGATAATGGTGAGTATATATTTATCTTAAGACAAAATTCATGTTACTAAGGAAGAAATCGATTGAAACTTTGTTGGGACTAAACCACAAGGGTTTAACAGGTCGCTGCAACGCCAATGCTTAAACTTTCCGAATCCAAAAATGGTGCTACACCTTTTTTGGTAATTTTTGTGTATAAATACTAACAATATCTTTTTTTTTAATTAACCCGTTGAGTATGAGTCAACCAAATCTGGTTGCGAAACAATTATCCGTTGAGTACGAGTCGACCAAATCTGGTCGCGCGTTTTTTTCACTTCTTTGACGTTCTCATATTTATTCATAATTATCTAAAATACAAAATGATATTTCAATATTCTATATTCGAAATTTCAATGCAATCATTGTGCAGTTGTTCTTTTTATGATTGGTGTAGTAGTTTCGTAGTTATAGTACTTTAAGTCGATGTCGCCGAAAATCCTGCAAAAGAGACAGATGCATCCATGAAAATACCCATTTACTCCAAGGGTTAATACTCTCTTGTTACTTAATAATTGATCTTGTTAGTCATGTATATAATATATTCATAGTAGAGAGTCGATTATCCGAACTAATTGGGGGACAAGGGTGTTCGGAAAACCGATTTATTCGGATAATCGAACTGTATAAAAAACTGTATTAATAAAACCATATATGGACATAATAATATGTATTATCTATGTAATCTGTTTTAACTTTTTTTATTTATTACAATAGTGAGTAGTAATCCCGTGAACAAAATAGATATGTGTGTATGTAATACATACGTACATGAAGAAGAACTAATTAACGCTTAAAAAAGTCCTTAATTTTGGTCTGTCGAAGCAAGCCTACCCGCTTATGAGCAACTAATTCCCGCACTTTTTTCAGTACAGATATCTGATACTGGTCGCTTTCATTTTGAGCTTCAAACCATCGCAAGACAGTAGCTAGACATGTAAATGCTTCAGAAGGTGTAGATATATTCTCATCTTCATTTTCTGATTCACTAGTCGATGAGGTGCTGGCGGCGTCAGCATTATCAGTCCCGGGGTCTACAATATCACTGTCCTGCATGATTTGGTACCCTGGATCTGCATCATCAACCCTCATCCATTCTTGAACGTCTTTTCATCACATTCATGGCAATCGAGTTCTGTTTTTAAGCAAGAGTCTGCGGCCGCAGCAGTTCGGTTAAGCGGTCGTTCGGTTGACCGACGTTCGGATAATCGACGCTCTACTGTAATATATATGGAGGCCAACCGAAATGGCTACAAGCAGATCAGTCAACCACCTCAAAAGGCCGATCTGCCTTTTTGGCATCCCATTGGTTAATTACAGAAAGTGTTTTTTTTTTAATGATTGTGTTTTCTAGTGTTTGTGGGCGTTCTGTATTAAAGTAAAAGATATTGAACATGTCACCTTTTGGCAGCGTGAGCATTGACATTGTCATCGTCATTGTCAATGACTGCTGAGAGTGATGCTGCGAGAATTGACTGCCTCAAACTTACTCCCGTCGAAAAGCAAACTTATCCGCTAATCAGCATCACTTCCCTTGCAATAGGTCATGATATCTTGGCTGATTCTAAATGCCTAAAAGTGATAAATGACCTAAGACACCCACTGCACGGGCAAGAACCTTACCACAATCGCCTCAAATCGCAAAAGTCATTCTTGAGTCGCACACAACCACTCCAAGGCAGTGAATCTTCAAACCGCATCACTCAATGGAGGCTTCACTTAGCGAGGATGTAAAGGAAGGGATAGCACTGGGGTCCCATCTCCCCTATTCCGCCTGGCGTAGTCTCAACAGACTGAGGGTGGGTGTGACAATATGCCGAGCCGATTTCGTCGGACACAGAGAATCCACGTCCTACCCTGACCGCAGTTGTCAATTCCTATCACACCATGACCTACAAGCATCGATATATGATCCCCTAGATGGGCCTTTCTCGCTCCAAAATGTTCATTTAAAAACCACTACTGAAAGCCGGCCAGTAGTAAATTGTTTGCAGTCCGCTGGCAGACAGCCGACCGTTTCCGGTGTGAGAGCTGCTGCGAAGAATATTTGTGTGCTATTCTCTCCCATACTGTTCAATTTATTGCTCTCTCTTTTACGAGCAAAGGGTATGGAGCTAACTTATTTGTATCTGAGGGCATATCTAGCTAATATATCGATGCCTACAAGGGGCAAAGGACAAGGCCATCCAGGTCGCATACAGGCCCATCCAGGAGCATTTTCATTTAAAAAAGTATTGAATTATACTAAATACTTTGTTAGTAATTCTGAACATGCAGCCATTCCCTAATGCATACCACCATCTGATACATAAGCAGATTGAGAGGGTCAAGCAACTGGTCAACGTATTGAGTGAGAACTTTGAAGAGTTATTGAAAAGATATTACATATCCCAATAATTACACTTTCTTTGCTTTTGTTCAAGTTCAACACTTTCAAGTTTTGATATGATATTATCTTCTGAAAATTAAGTAATTAAATGAATTTATATTTTTAAAATTTTTGTTTAATTTAATGGTTCTGTGTCATAAAACGGTTAAGTCATACTATAAATTGTGGTATGACATTGAGCAACCTAATCTAAGCAAGCAATCTAAAAGAGGGTAGTTTTTATGACACAGGATCTTCATAAGTCTGGTACTCTATAGCACTCGGTACAACGTACAGCTTAATTATGTGTTCATATAATTCCCCTCTAACCCCTTGAGCGGCAAACGGGACAATTGTCCCACAATTGAAATTACCGTAGAGCGGCAAAGGGGACATCTGTCCCAGCCGAGATCGGCGCTGATGTTTTCCAATTATTTACCCTTGATACCTCACATAAATCATACGGCCTGTGATATGTGCGAAAAGAGGAGAAGATTCTCTGTTGTTAACCAGTTGGTTTATTATTTTTCATACAGTCGTCATTTTTTAGTCTATGATTGAACCAAACCAAACCAAAAGCTTCAATATTCATGTTGATTTTCAACACCGAATATTTTTTTATTTTTGTATGGGTATAAGTAAAACGAAGTCATAGGTTGAATGAAGCATATTATAATTATTATAAAAGTATTCACAATTTCTTGTATAGGGTGATTTATTTCCAGAAAAAACATAGAAATGTTGGACAAGGTAGTTTTTTTCTGTACCACAACTTTGACAGATAATTCTGAATAATGCTTATTGCTTTACAAAACGACGTTACACGTATCTAATAGCAAATTTCGACAGGAATATAAAACAGGTCTTCTTTATACGATCCGTATAGTAGTTTCGGAGTAATCGTCGTTTTCCTGAAACGCTATATTTTTGTTGTGATGTAATCTTCTTCTTCTTCGCGTTCTCTAAGAGAAACTACAATTCATCGAGGGGTTAACCAACCTTTGGGTTATTATTCAAAAAGTAGGTAAAAAGTCATTGGGGTTTTTTCATTAGATTTCCTAATAACAATACTTGTTTACAATATACCAGACATTTTTTCTTTACACAAGAGACCTATTTATTACCCTTTTTTTGTATTTAGAATCGTAGAAACAACTTGACGTATCACTTACGCTTTGTAGGTTTTGTTTTTTTTTTTTGTTTTTGTACTCGAACATATGTGAAACGGGTTGTTGCTTTCGGGCAATAATGTAGCAGCCGTATCACGTACGTTCGTATAGGTAGGGTGGTTAATATTCTTTATTTTTATAGATCATTTAAGTTTCCAGCTGTTCTGAAATGTGTAGATACCCTGGATCAAAAAAAAAAAAGAAAAAAACAAGCTAACTTCAGAGTTAAGAATATAATATGAGTAATTTCTAATTTCAGTCCGATGCTTGTCATTTGTCCAAAATGTCTCCTGCGGAGCTCATCAAAGCTAAAGAGCATGCGGACGAATGGGGCGGCTACTTTATTGTAAAAGGTCATGAGAGGCTCGTCAGAATGCTTCTAATCTTAAGGAAGAATTACCCAGTGGCTATTAAGAGATCGACCTGGAAATCGAGAGGAAGTTTCTTCTCTGAATACGGAATTCAAGTCAGATGCGTGACGGAAGATCACACTGCGGTGGTATGTATGCTTTTGTAGCATTTATTTTATTTTATTTATTACGAAAAACAAGATTACTGCAGAAGGGCTGTGTGATATTCGGTATACATTGTTACAAATCGTGCAGGAAAAACTAATTAAAGCCATAGCCACTGACTCATCGCATACCTAACTGAGTGTAAAACGCCCATATCTAGGGATGCTGATGCTGAGTATGTATGGTAAGTATTCTTTTGCATCATGGTATGCATGCTTTTGTAGTACATATGTTTGTATGTATACATTTTTAGTATGTATGTATGTATACTTTTGTAGTATGTATGTATGTATAGTATGTATTTTTTTGCATACATGGTATGTGTGCTTTTATAGTATATATGTATGATGCTTTATAGTATATATGTATAAAAATTCCTTTGGTATTATATTATTATTTTATACCGTATATATATTATTATTTTATACCGCTTAGAGCACCATCTACACTGCGCTACTATACTGTTATATCAATAAAGTTGCTATAATTAATATAATATTAGTAGATTAATTAAATTTTTAACTGTTTGCCTTCTACACATTGTGTTTTGTAGTAGTGATGGGTGTGATCACGAATAGCAATAACAATAACATGTGATATTTGCAATCACGAAGAACGCGTTACGAGAATTTGAAAGAACATGCTATTTGAATCACGGCTACGAACAGCACCGCGTTGCCATCACTCGGCGGCGCTACGACACGACCGATCACTGATCAGTGATTATATGATCAGTGATTGGCCGTTCTCACTGATCGCCGTCGAACGACCGCACGGCGCGCCACTGAACGATGATCGGTGAGCGCCTAATTGAACCGTTCACTTGGTTTCGTTCATTCTTAGATCACTAGTGATCGGCGATCAGTGGGATCAGTGATATGATCAGTGGATCAGTGATCCGCCGTTCGTTCTGGCGAACGCCCGCGCCGGCTGGACGATGACTGATGAGTGGGCGTTCATTTTGTACGTTACGTGAATTTGGACACTGTTATCGTATGAATTTGGACACTTATCGCTCGTGTTGTAATCGTCCGTGTAAATGAGTTTGCTAATGATTTGTTAAAGCAATAAAATAACTTTTGGGGACAAGTGGCTTACATTATTTCAGAAAGACGAACTCGGCTTAGCACCAAAAGAGCGAGAGAGTTAATCTTTCTGAACGCTAATTCTTCTAATTACTAATAAATACTAAGCAAATATAATGCGCGTTTCTGTTATTAGTTATCACATTGACGAAACTTTGTTACTTAACGTTTCACAGTACATTTCAGTACAATCACGAAAATCACGAGTACCAGTTATTATCACGCGTGATAAAATACCAGTAACGTGATTGTCGCGTGATTTAAAATTGAGAATCACGCCCATCACTATTTTGTAGTAAGATTCTGGTTGCCAAATTGTAGTATGCCATTGATCAATCTAATTGGCTATATAATCAATGCCTCTAGGAAGTAAGCTACAATGGTCCTTTAAGGGGGGGGGAAGGAGTCTGGTTTAGACGGCAAAAAAACCATGTTTTTCGTGTTTTTTTTTTAGTTTTAAGTTGAAATCGATTCACGAATTCACTTCTGGAATTGTTAAAAGTTGCAGATTGTTAAAAAGGTAAAAAACTTACTAATTTTCTTTTTATGTTTTGCACCAGTGATAAAAAAACTACTTAACAGATCGAGTTGTTCCAAAAAAAATTTAAAGATCATTAAATTCTTCTCTATATAGACTAAAAAAATCAGAAAAAACTGTTTTTTAATATTTTTAAACACAAAAGTTTGGGTCAAAAATCGATTATATTTCTTTAAATCCTTGAAAAATTATAACGTTTAGTTTATTTTTTTAGTTCATCTAGAAAATACACATGTAAACATTAATATCTTACTTTACTTTTTTTGTTTTTTTTTTGTTTCAGGTCATTTCTGCGGCGGTAGAAATATTTGCAATTCAATATCTCAAAAATAGCTTTTTTTTAGTATTGCAAAAAATATGTTTATTTTTCAAATGTTAATCAAACTGATATAAAAGATTCATGATCAGATTTAAACTTTAAGTTCAAGAAAATAATTATGAAAAACATGTTTTTTTTTGGCTTTCTAAACCAGACTCCCCCCTTAACGAAGGACCAAGCGCAGGCTATCAGACAACTGGTCACTTTTCCGCTCATCATTGTCAGTGTTTACACATTAATATCTCATGTTTCTTTTCCAGAACAATGTACTCCATTATCTTACAAACGGCACAGCAAAACTCATGTTCTCTAATAAGAAACTTCTTTACTACGCACCACTGATTCTTGTGATGAAGTGCTTAGTTGATATATCCGATTACCATATATACGAATTACTAACTCAATCGAAAAAGGATGACTCTTACTACACAGGGTATGTATGTATGTATAATATGGTTGATTATCATAAATTAATCCATTTAAAATTTACTTATATATTAGGTGTATAAACAAGTTTGTGCGTTTTTTTCTCTCGAAAATTGAAGCATTATTGTGAACAATTGGTTATACATTCAATTTTCAAAGTATTGTCCGTCGCTAGCCACTACTTTTTCTCATCTTTCTAGCAATTGATGGATCCCATCGTGAAAAAAGGCCGGCTCTTTGACCATGCATCAATCCATTTTTTGACTTCATCGTAATTGGAGAAGTGCTGGTCAGTCAGGCCATGTTGCATCGATCGAAAGAAATGGTAATCGGAAGGAGCAATGTCTGGGCTATACGGCGCATGGGGTAGGATGTCCCATTTGAGCGTTTCTAAGTACGTTTTAACGGGCGTCGCAACATGTGGCCGAGCATTATCATATTGCTAAATAACTTTTCCGTATCTCTCGGCGTATTCCGGCCGTTTTTCTCGCAATGCTCGGCTCAAATGCATCAATTGTCTTCGGTAGACCTCCCCTGTGATCCTATCGTTCGATTGTAGTAGCTCATAATATACCACACCCAGCTGATCCCACCAAATACATAGCATGATCTTCTCGCCATGAATATTCGGCTTGGCAGTTGATGATGAGGCATGGCCGGGGGGGTATCCATATGTTGCCCGACGTTTTGGGTTATCGTAATGGACCCACTCTTCATCGACAGTCACAATTCGATGCAAAAACCCTCGTCCCATGTCTCTTGGCTTCAGTTCATACGGCACCCAATTTCCTACCTTTCGGATCATTCCCATTGCTTTTAAACGATGGCAAAGTGTTTTTGCAAGTTGCTCTTGCATTTCTGATGGATTTTCATCGAGCCTTGCCTCTAATTCTTCATCCTCAAACTTTGGTGGCGCTACCCGGGTCGTTCTTCATCTTCCAAATCAAAATTGCCAATTTTAAACCGTGCAAACCACTTCTGACACTAGACCATGTTCAGCTAGACCATGGTCACCGTAAACTTCCACTAAAATATGATGACTGTCGGCAGCCTTTTTCTTCATATTGAAGTACTGAAATAAAACTCCCCGCAAAAACACATTATTCAGTACAAAAGTTAACATTTTCGGAGCACACAGAAACTACGTTGTTTACACTTCAGCGAAATGACAGATACTAAAAAAGAAAGCCTAATGATGACACTTCAAAATGACGGTGTTGCCAGACAACACAATGGAATAATAAACTAGTAGTGACATCTGTTATCAAAACAGCACGAACTTATAAATACTCCTAATACTATATTGGCTGAGCAAAATGAAGTTTAGCCTATAACTTTTTTTTATTTTTTTTATTTAGGTAAAAAACAGTCATAAACAAATGTTTTTACAAATACACTTAACCCGTTGAGTATGATACGACCAAATCTGGTTCTGAAACAATTATCCGTTGAGTATGATACGACCAGATCTGGTTCCGCGTTTTTTTCACTTCTTTGACGTTCTCATATTTATTCATAATTATCTAATTGTTTTACAAAATGATATTTCAATATTCTATATTCGAAATTTCAATGCAATCATTGTGCAGTTGTTCTTTTTATGATTGGTGTAGTAGTTTCGTAGTTATAGTACTTTAAGGTCGATGTCGCCGAAAATCCTGCAAAAGAGACAGATGCATCCATGAAAATACCCATTTACTCCAAGGGTTAAACAAATAGACCTACATACATTACCATTAATTTTAACAAAACTTGTAAATGTAGCCACAACAATCTAGTCGGATCGAACTATTTTCATGTAATATGAGTACCTAAATTATTAGCTGTAAACTAAAACTAATGCAACAACAAATCACTCAATTGTTTCCTAAAAGTAATTAATGACACTGAGAATATATCTATGTCGTTCAAATTTCATTATAACACATGCAAGAGCGTCTGAAGAAGGTATTTTTTGCGTAGTTTGAATGAAAAGAGGGAATATAGATAGTATCTTTTGAACGTGAGGAGGAAGACCGCGGGATTTTAAAAAGATTTTTTTCCAAAAGGGGTGCAGAGTTGATGTGGTTATGAATAATTTTATATAAGAAAATGCTGTCTAAGAATTGTCGTCTTGAATACAGAAAATGCATTTTGTGTGTTGTTACTCTCTCTGCGTAGTCGGTGCAGAGGCTACCTGTCCGAAAGTCCAATGATTTTAAACATTTCTTTTGTACCCTCTCAATCCTATCTACATGAACAGCATACTGGGGACTCCAAACTACACTTCCGAATTCTAGGACACTACGAACAAATGCATTGTAGAGTATTTTAATGGTGTTGCCTCTGGTAAAAGGTTTACTTATGCGCAGAATCAGTCCGAGTTGTTTAAAAGCCTTAGCTACGATCTTATCAATGTGAAGGTTAAAGTGCAGTTTGGAATCCAGGGTAATGCCTAGATCACGAATGTTGGTAACTCGGGTTAAGTTATTACTGGATATTTTGTAATCATAAATAATTGGATGATGCTTTCGGGTGAATGTTATGACGTTACATTTATCCGTATTTAAAATTAGTTGATTATCCTTACAATAGTTCTCAAAGCCTAATAAATTCTGTTGCAAATCTTCACAATCACCAAGACCTTTAACAATTTTGAATATTTTTGTATCATCTGCATAAAGCAAGTGATGCGACTTATTGCATATCTGTTTGTTTGTGTCCTGTTTGGTTTGTGTCTGTTTGTGTATATAAACTTATATAACTTATCTGTCTGTTTGTGGACAAAGAACCAATTTTAAATTACCTTATTAAAACCCTTTCATAATGTAATGGTTTTTCATTAAAATTCAGCAAAATTTCAGTACTTTAATTTTTCCTTTTTCAATTTTTGTATATTTTTTTTGCTGAATTTTACTAAAAAACTAATTTAATCTGAAGGATTTTTAACTATTAGAGGGTTCATCAACTTACTGACTTGAAAATTGACACAGCCATATTTTATATAAACAATGATAAAGCCATAGCCGCCTAACATACGTAGCTGGGCAATAGCCTCATTTATTTATTTATTTATTTAAGAATTAATTACTATAAAACATTGATTAGCTTACAAATATAACAGGAACCGAATGGCAAAACCTTAACCTTTTGCTTATTTGTTTCTGTCACCCAACTGGGACTAGCCCGTTCTAGGGTGGACAGGACTCCAATATTACAATAATATAGTAATAAACATTATTAGATAAAACTGTAATCACATAAAACTTTAGATATTTATATAATTATTCGTATGACATTTATAGTTGTTTCGGTCTCTAATCAGTATAAATTCCCTGAAAGTCTCAGATGCACACCCCTGCCTCTAGATATAGCTCTTTACTCTCTATCTCGGATGATGGCCGTTATTGTAGAATTAACTGTTCCATGGGAATCAAATATCCCAAAAGACCAGGTGTTCAAACTAAATAAATACCATGATTCATCGATCAGCGAACGGCTTCATCGATCACCTTCACGCGGTGGAAGTTAGCACTCGTGGCCTGCCAGCCAAATCTCTGTTTCTCCTCTTTAGAGATCTTGGTCTCTCCAGGAAAATAATCAACACCTTCCTAGACAAATTATCTAAAACCACGATTTCCGCATCTCAAATTCTTTGGCTTCGAAGGGGGGAGTGAATGGGTGGTAAGGTGGAGGCTCACATGTGGTAAGACAGCTGTCCTAAACCTACCACAGCCGGTCGTTAGTACGGAGTCCACCGCTCACCTTTAGAAGTGTAATAATAGTAATATGATGGGCCCAAAAGGTTGTTCTGATGCGCAGTCAGAATGGCTCGAAGCGTCTCACTGACAAGCGTGATATCCTATCCAGATGGAAGGAACACTTCCAGAGCATCGTCAATCCTCCAAGCTCTACCTATGACCCTACCTGTCTGAACAGCTTTCCATGTAGACCAGTTATCCACGATCTTGACGAACCTCCCAGCTTATTCGAAATGCAAAAATCCATCCAGCGCCTCCAAAATGGTAAAGCCCCAGGTTCTGACGGCCTGCCCCCAGAGGTATTTAAGTACGGCGGTCCAGCGATCCACAGCAGTTTATATCATCTCATCCTCACAATCTGGGCTCAAGAGACTATCCCACAGGCATGGAAAGATGCTTCTATCTGCACGCTCTACAAAGGCAAGGGCGACGCTTCGGAGTGTGGATCATATCGCGGAATATCTCTCCTCGCAGTTGCTGGAAAAATCCTCGCACATATCATTAACTCAAGGCTAAGTGCACTCGCAGAAGAGATCCTACCCGAAAGCCAATGCGGTTTCCGGCCCAGCAGAGGAACCATCGACGCAATATTCGTCTTGAAGCAGATGCAGGAGAAAAGCCTCGAGCAGCACCGTCCACTTTACCTCTGCTTCATTGATCTTGAGAAGGCTTTCGACCGCGTTCCGCAGGAGGCTCTCTGGGAAGTTCTAAAGCGATCTGGCTGCCCCGCAAAATTTGTGAACATCATTCGCAATTTTCACGACTCCATGTTGGCTAGGGTGCAGTTCGATGACAGCCTTTCTGAGGGTTTTCCGGTTACATGCGGTGTAAAACAAGGTTGCGTAATGGCCCCTACACTTTTTGGCACCTTATTTGGAGCCGTTATCTCTCATGCTGCCCAAAACTGTTTCGACCCTATCTCTGTAACAGTATGCAGTGACAAAGGAGTCTTTGACCTGTCAAGGTTCCGTGCAAAGACTAAATCCCGTCAACTTAGAATCCTTGACGCCCTATATTCTGACGACGCCTGCTTCATGGCTGACAGTTCTAGCGCACTCCAGTCGTACCTTAACCATCTTTACGAATCCTGCAATAAATTCGGTTTGGCAATCAGCACTTCCAAGACCCAGCTAATGGCTCAGCCTCCGCGAGGAAGCCCACCTGAAGAACCTAACATTTTCCTGGGTAACGGTGTCTTAGAGGTAGTATCTCACTTTCGCTACCTTGGCAGTGAGATTAGGAATGATAACCGTCTGGACACTGAAATCCCAGTACGCATAGCCAGAGCTGCCTCCGCCTTCGGCAAACTAAACCAACGTGTCTGGAAATCGCATGATCTAAAACTGAAAACAAAGCTGGCCATCTACAAAGCGATTGTCCTACCCATATTGTTATATGCCTCCGAAACGTGGTGCCTCTGCAGGAAAGAGATTAAGAAATTAGACGTCTTCCACATGAGGTGCCTCCGAAACATCCTGAGGATAACATGGGAAGACCGTGTGTCAAACACAGAAGTGTTACGACGGACGAAAATGCAGGGCATGGAAGCTATGCTCATGAATGCTCAGCTGAGGTGGTGTGGGCATGTAGTGCGTATGAAAGACGACCGCCTCCCGATAGCCGTTTTTTATGCCCAACTCTCAAAAGGCGCACGCAAAGTCGGCGGACAACACCTACGCTATAAAGATGTGTTAAAAAGGCACCTAACCGCCAGTGGTATTCCACCTGGGAGCTGGGAGAGGGCTGCTCACAAACGCAGCGAGTGGCGCTCCACGGTGACCACAAAAATTAAAGAGTTTGAGGAAACCCGAAACTCGTCCGAAGCCCAATTACACTTATACTTACAATGACTGCGGTGAACTCTACTGTAGTCGTTGTAATCGGACCTTCAAAAACAAACTGAGATTCACGAGTCACTTCTGCGCGCATATTCAAAGAAGTCCTGTCAACGAAGAGGTCGCCGTCGTCGGATCACGATGAGGAGGACATCATCAAGATGGGTCCAACTCCGGTCCGTGAATTCCATGGCAGCTCTGTTTGTATTTTTTTTTTTTTTTTAAATTATACCTCTCATTTAGGTTATGCGATGTATTTGACGTTTTGCATGACTTGGACGGACCGATTATCTGGCCTTCGATTCAAAACAAAATTTCATAAAGATCGCCCATCCCTATGGTATTGGGAGTTTAAAAACTACTGTCATATCCTTGTTTGCCCGAGCCACTGACAAGCTAATTTCCTTGTAAATAACGATAAGACTTTAATAACGCGGAAATGAAACTTCTAACTTCCATCCGTGTTTTAAAATTGATTCTTTTTGCAGATGTGTCCAAAACATGCTCCGCGAGCTCCATACGGAGAATCTCCACTCACAAAAAGATTGCAAATTGTATCTGGGTAAAATCTTCCGGGTGAAATTTTTCGAGCTTGCACCTTGGCTGAAAGACGAGGAGGTCACCGATTTCATCCTGGATCGCTGCATCCTGATCCATTTGAAGGATCACATCGATAAGTTCAATCTCCTGGTTTTCATGACGCAGAAGCTTTACGATTTTGCTCAGATGAAGTGTGTGGTAAGTTTTAGGAAATATTTTTGGATGAATGTTTTATTGTATGAATTGAGGCATGCAACAAAGACACAAATTACACATTTTAGTGATGTTCTTAAAGGCGTCTTAACCTTTAGCACTGTATACCATACAGTATTGTCTCTTACAACAAAATTGAAGTCAAATAAAGCTACATCACAAGTCTAAGGGCTTGCATACGGCCGCCAAATGTCTACTACTCCGCCGACGCAGATGTTTAAATGTTTGAGAAATTCGCCAACCTTCACACGCGCGTAACGCTAACCAAAGGCATTCATCGAGACGTATCCCTCTGCTGCACCCTATCCCTGCAATGTGCTATTGTTCGAGAGTGCGTCTACTGTTCTCTCGGTATACTGTGCCTTTAGTGTACCATTATTAGGCTACGCGGTGACAGGCGGGGGGAGAAACCCCGCCCACCACCCGGGCAGTTCTAACGACATGGGTCGTTTTATCTGCCCGGGATATCGTGCATCGACAACCTCACGCATACCAAAAGGGTATTACGTGAGGGGTGGACGAACGGAGATATGGAGGAAGATTCTCCTGGTTTCTACCCCCTCCGGCACGGCACCCCGTGAACCGTTTATTTAATAATAGAAAAAAGATATCAACAATTCACTTACTATCTAACATTATAAAGTATACATGTTTTAGCTTACGTACTACGCACGTAGAGTAGAGAAGAGCAAAAAAAAAATATATGATTATTTAGTAGAATGAATGGTAGGCGATGAGATAGTGAATCAATGCTACTGAGTGGTCCCAGGTTCCGGCTACAAACGGCAGGGGTTCCGTCGGGGGCATCTACATCGGGAGAACCTGCAAGAAGGCACGCGCCCACAGGGGCGGCTAGGTACGTCACAATACAAAATGGGCGACTTGGGGCGATGAAGCAGCCTCCGGACAGCACCGTTAAGAGGGGAGGCCCTCCCCCAGAGGAGGAGAGCCCCGCTGCCTCAAATCCTTCCAGTTTGACACCCAGTGGTCCACAAACTCCCGGAACGCTCGGTAGCAGACCTCGCAACCCACGAGATCCGCATACCAGATCGGCAGACTGCCGACGCACGCACCAACCACATCCATCATGTTTGCCCGTGCAGCGTCCAGCTTAGGGCATGTCCAAATGATGTGTTCTGCGGTCTGACGACCGGAGCCACACGGGCACCAGGGATCGTCACTGAGTCCAAAGCCAAATAGCTTGGCCCTGAACTCACCTTGACCCCCGATGATTTGCGTGACTCGGTGGTCAATCCTTTAGTGTACCAGTGGGCCACACCCAAACCCCGGGGGCGAAGGGGGGTGGTGGTACCGGCTACCATAGATTGACCCTTAAATAGATTGACTAGCATGGCCCACATGACATTACGTCTTTACACACTAAGGACGTCGACAAGACAAGACGAACGAGTGCAAAAATATAATTATATTATTTTATTTCCAGGTAGAAGGTGCCGATGCAGTAATGATGCAGGAACTGCTGTTAGGAGGACATCTATATCTGCAAATACTCAAAGATAAACTACAATCATACCTTTTTATCATAAAAACGCAAATGATGAAGAAAGCTAGGAACGTTCCAAATTTTGAACTAACACAAGTAAATACATATTATTTCTTTGGTGTTATGGGGTGATCCTCTCCAAATAGCTCAAGCCAATACCTTAGAAAGCTCACCATTGGCTTTATCATTGGTTACGTAATCTACAGTAGAACTCCAATTATCCGAATCAATTGGAACCGGACTCCATTCGTATAATGGAAAATTCGGATAATTGGATTTATTCCGACAAAAGGGTCTATTTTAATTAATTATTGTATATATGTTTAAATTGGGAGAAAAAACTATTTAATATCAAAATTTATTATCAATATTAATTAAATGTAAAGGCTGCACTTTTACATATTAAGAGGCCGTGGCGGCCAAAAGCTATATGAAGAATAATTTTGTGGCCTGGTTGTGAGAACACAAAAAAGAATTTTAATAAAATTATGCCGGATTTTAAAAACCCGGTCCTTAGCTATCATTTCGCCGAAACGAAATTGGTAAATTATTTACATATTAATTGTAAATTATCTTAATTCTGTTAGTTTTCCAAAAAAATAAAGACGAGCGAGATTTGTCTTTAGTTTTTGAAAAACCTAGAGATGATTCTCAATATTTAAAAAATACTATTTACACCAGCGTATGGTCTATTTGCATAGTACTAAGACAATTTTTGGAACTTCCATACAACAAATATAAGAAAAAAATGTTTGAAATTAATAATTTCCAGAAATGTTATGGCCACACATTATTTTTTTCTATTTATTAAAGATACTTTTGAGTGATATAAAAAACAACACAGTGATCTTAACCCGTTGAGTATGATACGACCAAATCTGGTTGTGAAACATTTATCCGTTGAGTATGATACGACCAGATCTGGTTCCGCTCGGCGCGCACGCTTTCGAACTCTTTTTTTACCATCGAAAGCATTTTGTCTCTTTCATGCGTATGGCTAATCGGTACAGAATTAAATTCTCTCTGTTAGCATTCGCAGCAGCAACTGCGCAGTCCATGTAACATATTATTACGGACCGCTGCAAATTGAACGCCCGCCTTCCCGAAACGTCAAAATCCGCGGAGCGTGTGTTTCGTTTTCGGATACGTTTTTCGTGTAGTTTTCGGTGTTTATTTCAACGAATCGTAAGTAAAACCATTTCTACAACATCATATAGTCCCCCTAAACTGATTAGATGTACCATTTATCGTGTATATAAAGTATTTCGGGTCTTTGAATGTCGCGTCGCAAATGCCAAAGTCGGCCATTGTTTTTTCACCTCTTCGACGTTCTCATATTTATTCATAATTATCTAATTGTTTTACAAAATGATATTTCAATATTCTATATTCGAAATTTCAATGCAATCATTGTGCAGTTGTTATTTTTATGATTGGTGTAGTAGTTTCGTAGTTATAGTACTTTAAGTCGAGCGCCGTCGATGTCGCCGAAAATCCTGCAAAAGTGACAGATGCATCCATGAAAATACCCATTTACTCCAAGGGTTAAGTTATTTTATTATTGTAATTTAATTTTTACCTTATAAAAAACTGTTCATTTGATAATTTATTATATTATAATTGAAAAGCCAAATCGACTATATTAGACGACGCGCGAAGCCGAAATCGTCATTCGTAATTGGCCACTGCCAACGGTGGGATGTATTTTCTTGTCGCCGCGGTATACATATACATCTTTATATATATATATATATATATATCAAAAAAATACCTAAATTTTTAGTCGCATCAACTCGGAAGGGAGCCTTAAGCATACTTAAAAAGTGCTGTACGTTAATACATCATCCCCAAGGACAATAGCGCCCGTAGACAGAATCATTATTTTGCGAATCGCAGTACATTTCCGTCCTAATCGTTTTCCGGATTTCGGATAATCAGCGATTCGGGTAGTCGGAGTTTGGATAATTGGAGTTCTACTGTATGTGTAACTTATGCGTAACCATAGGTCTCCTGCTCTGCTGGCAAAGAGATGAGTCGGCTTGTCCCTCCCTTCCCCCTCCCATACATCATCAAAGAGAAGTTGGAAGATTTTGCTCTTGGGATCCAGACGCTCTGAGGGATCGAAAGGATCGATCTGGGGTCCAGAAGCTTGGGGGAGCGGGGGGCAGTGACTCTTGGAGGTGGGTTTGAGACTAAGCTCCAGAGTCCATAAGCTCTAAGGAGTGTGGGTTCAGAGTTGGCAAGGGTCTAGAAGTTATAGCTCTAGCAGGGCTCAGGTTATGGGAGGGTGGGAAGTTTCATAGGCTCCACGGACAGGGATCCAAAGTTTTTTATTTTATTTTATTTTACCATTAGCGTTCTTACATCAATTTAAATACAAATAATCCTTAGGGGATAAAGGTTCTAGGGAGGGGCAGGCATCCAGAGGCTCTGGAAGGGGGCGGGGGTTCAGAGGCTCTGGGGGTGTCAGATGTTTGTTTATACTCTTTATTGTGAAAATATCACAATGGGCGGGTTTATTGTCATATGACAATCTCTTACAACCAACCCTACTATGATGTGTTATATGTATGTGTGCGTGTAACATGTCTGTAAGTGTGTGTCTTGTTATTGCATTCGATCGACAATTGAAAATGCAATGCCGTTAATTTGATCCCAATGGAAAATGGTGACGCAGCCGGAAATCGAACCCGGGACCTTACAATGTAAGATCAGGCGACCTAACCACTATGCCACCGAGCCGTGTTCTGTTCTGCACCGAGCAGATGTTCTGGGGAGGGGGAGGGGGGGGGGTAGAGGCTTCCAGGACATTTTGCAACCGTCTATAACGATTTCTTATTTATTTGTTTCACAGAAAGATCTAAGTACTGTTCTGAGGGCATCGGGATCACTGGAAAATGCCCTGGAGTATTTCTTCTCTACTGGCAACATATCATCGAGCTCGGGGCTAGGCTTAATGCAAGATAAAGGCTTGACCATAATTGCAGAGAACATCAATCGGATGAGATATATGTCGCATTTCAGGTAAGTAACTCTATATTCAACTGCGACCATGAGTTGCATCATACAGATATGTTCCAGATTATCTTTGCTATGATGCTGATGTGAAGTATAATTCGGTAACGATAAGGTAAATGGCTGAATCTGGGTTTATAGAATATAGAGCAGTTTCCCGATGTCAAATAAGACAGTCTACTGGCGCTAATTCAGTGGCTCGTGCCAACAAGGGTTTGTCATTACCCTTCGAACTCCCAATACCGTTTGTGCGGGACTGCTCTAAAGGCCAATAAAATTCACTACAAATCCTTTCTCAATAATCGAGAAAGCTTCAGATTGGATTCTGGAGGTTGATTTGGTCTCTAAGCAGTATAAATTCCTTGAAAGTCTCGCATGCACAGCCCTCCATCCAGATATAACTCTACTCTATCTCGGAAGATGGCCCCTTATTGTAGAATTAACTGTTCCATGGGAATCAAATATCCCAAAAGACCGCGATAACAAATTAAATAAATACCATGATATCGCAAATGCCGTCATCCGGAACTGCTTCACTGTTCACCTTCATGCGGTGGAAGTTGCCGCTCGTGGCCTGCCAGCTAAATCTCTGTTTCACCTTTTTAAAGATCTTAGTCTCTCCAGGAAAATAATCAACTCCTTAGAAAAAATATCTTAAACCGCGATTTCCGCATCTCAAATTCTATGGCTCCGAAGGAGGAGTGAATGGGTGGTAAGGGGAACGCTCACATGTGGCAAGACAGCTGTCCTAAATCTACCACAGCCGGTTGTTAGTTCGGAATCCACTGCTCACCCCCCAGAAGTGTAATAATACTATATGATGGGCCCGACTTGTCGAGGACACCGACTGGTCGGTGAATTCCATGGCAGCTCCGTTTGTATTTTATTTATTCGTGATTCAGTCGATTGGCCCTGTTTAAGGCCTGTGAAGTCTACCGCCTGCCCTTTATCGGGGATTCTCGTGAACCGGGTCCATTGACCCGGCTTTCTAAGTGTGGCGTCGCAAGGGCTGCGGCAGGTTTATCGCGAGTAGCCCGATGGTTCAGGCGCCTTATGATGAAAGGAGACAGGAGAAAGGAGAAAGGGGATATGAGACAGGAGTTGGCATCTTCTGCGGCGATAACAGCTGTGCTGCGAACCCACGCTGCTGGTCTGCTAACCTAGCAGACTGTGCGAGAAAGGCTTCCGAACTTCTGGTCTCCTGGTGCACAGAGAAAACTTTATATATTGTTTGCCCGCTGTGGTAAGTTTTTAAATGTAGCATTTTTTGTAATTTTTGTTCTGACAAATCTGATAATGCTACATGTTAAAATCTAATTTAATTTGCAATTGACTTTGTCTATGTTATTACTATAATTGCCGCCAAACAATATTTTTTACATATTTTATTGCACCAATTTTATTTTTCTAATTTTATTTTTGTAATATTTCTAATTTGATTATTTTATGACGGATTATTCGTTAAGATTTTTTGACTATCCATATTTTTCATTTAACCCTTTCCGGACGAGAGATTTTTTTTATAAATCCCGAATTGAAATTCTAGTTAGTTGCTTTCTTTTGGCATATAAACTCAGGAAAAAATATTTTAAAAAATCCTGCTGTGACAGATCATTGCAAAAACTAACTGCACGATCGTGCGTGTCAGGACATATGTGTAATTGCACGATCGTGCAAGTTCATAATTGAAACAGGAAAAGGTAAATTAAAGACGTTTTCGTTACAAAATCAACTTAATTAGTTATAATTATCAGCCTTTTGATTTACAATAATCAGCCATGCATTTCTTATTTATTAAAATATCTCATAAAATCTTTTAGTGACAAAAGGAACAAAAAGTAGACTCACAGTCTTATCAAACATAAAATTACTTCTAAAAACAAAAACAGAACACACATTACTTCTTATGATAAGCTCTAAAACAGTTCTGGCCACGTGAGATGCAAAGGTACACTTTGCACTTGATGCATCGTGTCTTAGCTCGACTGCAACAGCTTTCAAATTGACAAGCTCTTGGAGATTTAATGTCATCAAACTCAGGTAGATGATCATAGCCGTCATATCTCAGATAATTAGATGGCCTGCTTGCTTTGTGGTACTTTCTTGTTACTAGCGATTCATCATCCGAAGCGAAATCAGCTAGTAATACCTCACTTCTCCTCTTGTCTGGTACGTTGACCAGCACTTCGTGAATTTCCATACGAAATTCTAGTAGGTCTAGAATTTTTTTTTTTTGTAACTTGTTAGCATCAATCAATTTTGTATGCTCTCCATGCATTCACGATTGCTAAATCGAAGAAATGTAATATAACTTTCAGGGTCCACTTTTTCGTTTTTATGAAGGTGCGGTAGTACTCCATTTGTTGATCGAGCACATCTACGCCACCCATGTGTCGGTTATAATTCATCACGACTTGTGGAGCAGCTACATCAACGAATTGTCGAGTTGTTTTATTCCATCTTTTCACAGTCGTGTTGTTTTCCGATCCAGCGCAATTTGAAGCTAACATGACACTCTTGTTATCTTTCCATTTTACTATAGCGACTGGCCCTCTTACCAAATACTGGCTCTCTCCACGTGCCATTCTCTTATCTTCTTTAAACTGCAGACTACTTCTTTCGGGGATTCTGTTCGCCATGATTGTGCCCGTGCTGTGCATATTGCGTTTATCGAGTTCTTCGATGAGTGGTACAGTTGTGAAGTATCTGTCATGATACAAACAACTTCCTGGAGGTACGCTGCGAGATAAATGAAGGACCACAGCTGGACCAAGTCCGAGACACATGTTATTGCCGAACATAGTCTTAGCCCCTTTGTATATATCAAAGTCAAGCATTAAACCTTGGCTAGTCGTAAGCACAAAGTTTTTTAGCCCCACTGGACGGGGCTTGTTTTTCACGACCTGTCGCAAAATGCAACGCCCGGTAAACGGTATCATCTGCTCATCTATCGAGTAAAAGCCTGGCACTCTCTCCTGTTTATAGCAACCCTTGCGTATTTGTTCAATCATGGGTTGCACCTTCCAGAGTGGGTTCACATCTCCTGGGGGCGGCGTGTCACTATCTACAACGTGAAGGGCATTTCGTAACGTCGAAAATCGGTCGCGAGTCATTGTCGAAGTAATTTTTTCCATTGCAATCCCTTTGCACCAGTACATCTTTAATCGTGGGTATGGAATAGAACCCATTAGAGCAAGAATACCAAAAAGTTTCATTACTTCTGCTCGCGAAGTCTTTAGTTCATTGCCAGTCTTTCTCAAGTGATACATATTTGAGCAGTTACTCATATGTTCGAAGAATGTATCATCCATATATTCATTAAAATATTCAATTGGATTTCTTACTTCCCTGCAAGGAAGTGATGTGAATTCGTGAGATTTTTCTAGGAATGGTAATTGCTTCCAAGGTTGCGGTTGAGATATATAATGACGTCTTTTAGAGGTACCATTAGACGATGTAGCAGATCTGCGGGATGGTACAGATGGTCCACGGTTAGTACTGGTCCCAGTTTTGGCAGTGCTAGTGCTGGCAGTAGTAGAGCGCTTCGATGTGCGAGTAGGTTTGGCAAGTGATCGATTAGTATTATTCTGCTTTGTAGTACGTACAGATGGCCTGGGGGAAGCTGGTAAAATGTTGCTAGATGTTGGTGCGGAAGGCGCTGCTGCGACCTCGGGGGAAGCTTTGGTGAGCGAAGTGCTACTGGAACAGAGTTCGAAGGGTGTAACAACGAATGGTTCGACAACGGATTGATCTGCCTCAAACTCATCTCCCTCAAGCATGGAAATAATTGAGTATGGATATATCTCTTCGTCGAGATCCAAATCTTCCATTTCTGAGACGTTTCCATAGCCCAAAAGGTTTTCTATCTGCTCATCGTTGAGTGGGCGCCCTAAAAACATAAAAACAATAGTATCAGAAACAAAAAATATCTAAAACTGATGAAAAACATCAATACTTTACAAAACACTATATCTCGGGTTAGGGCCGAATATACACGATCGTGCACTTAACTTTTTGCCACGTTATAGTTCGTAATATATTCCATCTATTAATTTACTTTCTACTAATTTACCTCAGTTAACTTATTGTCTAACTAAATAAATCATTACACAACCAGCTATTTAACAAAACATTGATAAAATTGGTACTTACGTGAAGCGTTGCTCCCGCCAAAAAAAACCGCCATCGTAGCCAATGATCCAGGCGAGACTGATGCGACTGACTCGCCCGCTGTATATTTTTCTAGTTGCTCTAGCGTTTGCACGATCGATCGGTGTCGTCCCCGTTGCGAAAAGTTGATTACCGCGAGCTCAGGATTTTCTCTAAATTATTTCCACGATCGTATCGAGCCGTCCGGAAAGGGTTATAACTATTTAGGTGTTTTTAGAAGCTCAAATTATTTTTTTTATATTTTATGTGGTTATTAAAATATTTATTATTATTTGTTTTTACAATTGAAAAAAAAATAGTCATTCTAGAGGTGAGTTTATATTAACCCAGTTGTTACTGAAACTTTTTTTATCTCGTATCACAGTAGTTTTTTAGTATTATTACCTTGATGCATAAAAACATGGAAAAATACCAAAAAAAAACTGAGTTTTCAGGAAAGCTCGGAAAATGCGTCATAGTCAGGTAGGTTACCGCTCATATAACTACTACTTTATCGATTGTATCCTATTTTAAATTAAAGAAACACAGTTATTAATATGAAAAAGGCTTTATTATCTATCTATCTATACATTTATAAAAAAACGTGCATAAAATAATTTTCAATCACAAGCTTATTTGTAAACACTTACCGTTTTGAAGACATAGTAAAAGTTAATTACGCTAATACGAATTAAAATAGAAAAGCACTTCAAAATTATGATCATAATATAATTATCTATGCACCGAAACACTGTCAAACGATCATTGCGGTTATTGGTAAACATTAAGCAAAAGTTATCTGCTTGTGAATATTTTTAAATTGAGGATATTCCCCATACTTTTTTTTTGATCTTTATAACGATCGGTCGTTGTAAATGGATTAATCAGCATCCTTAAAGTGGGTAAATCAGTACAATCAAATAAGCAACTTTTGATAAAAATTTAAGGGAAAAACATAAACAAGTTTGAAAAAAGTTGAGCGCGCTGCACCATCTAGCAGTAAGTAAAATATTGCAAATAAGCTATATTGCAATAAGCTTTTTTTTTTTTTATTTGAAATGTATTTGCTCGTACGAATTTACCCTGTCTACAAAAATTAACTATACCGCATAAGGTAATGCTTTATAATCATCTAAAATCGATTTGTCGATACCAAGAATAGGGATTCCTGCCTACTGGCTTATTTTATAAACGGAAATAAATAAATATATTAATAGTTTTAAAAAAAACACTAATAACACGCTTTTATAAATGCACCTAAAAACCAAAAAAACCTTGAAACTTAATCGTGGTCAAAGTTCATTACAAGACCTTTCTAACAAGTCCAAACACGGCTATGATACGATATTCCATCATGGAATGCCAGTGCCTATCTTCCGGCTTTATCATCAGACCTTGAAACCTAATCGTGGTCAAAGTTCATTCCAAGACTTTTCTAACAAGTCCAAACACAGCTATGATACGATGTTTCATCATGAAGTTCCAGTTCATATCTTCCGACTCCATCATCAGATCAGTTCGACAGTACCATATTATTGTATTGTCATCAGAACTACATACAGCTGCCAATTTTCATGACGCTACGATCCTTGGAAGATGGTTAAATTAGTTACCTTAGATTCCATTACATAGTTACATACAGGTCGACCTAATAAAAGCTTGTTAAAAATAAATAATTTACCCTGTATTTTCCCATAGATCGGTGCACCGCGGGGCTTACTTCATGGGAATGCGAACGACAGATGCTAGGCAGCTACTGCCTGATGCTTGGGGCTTTGTCTGTCCCGTTCATACTCCAGACGGATCACCCTGCGGGTTGCTCAATCACCTCACGATGCAGTGTATTGTCACACCCGCCCCCCAAAGAGAGCTCGTTGAAAGTATACCCCAAGTGCTCGCCAGTCTCGGTAAGAATTATAGTTTAAGAAAATGTTTCTCATACATTCTCACTTCATAGTTTTAGAATCTTCTTCTTTTATGATTCAGTTCAGTATTGTTATTGATGAGACGCTTCATTTTCCGTTTTTCTCTATGTCATCGCCTGTTTATCTCGACAATTTTAAAATTATCGAAATGAAATTTAACAGTCATAGAAATTTGACTTTTGACTCTTGGGCCCACAACTGGCCCAAAAGTCAAAAAATCAATTGTGTCACCCTAACACTCTCCCGGAAAGTAGCTAAGGACTAATTTCATCTGAATACTACTTTTATAAATAAAATCGATGAGCGCCGACGGACGAACTCGGTTGGGTATCGCTGCAACCGCCTTGGGCGGCTTGTACACAGATGCGTCGTAGGGTCGAAACCACATTGTTAAATTTTTGTTGCAATATTTCTTATACAAGCGACAAAAAAAAACACATACATTTTAATCAAATAATAATGTCGAGTCACCCAAGGCTAGCCGAGAAATGAACCATATTGGAAAATATCCATTTTAATACCACGGAAGTACTACAAAAATAATATAAATGTACTAGATTTGCTGTCATAATTAACTTTTCTAGGGAAGGGGGGGGGGTTGTAATTATTCTTCTTCTTCCGATATTCTTCTTCCGTGAGTTCCTATCACGCCTTATCGAGAATGCTGAGGAAAATAGACCAAGTACTCAGGATGTATACAGTTCTGGACGACATTATTCTTCTTCTGATATTCTTCTTCTGTGGATTCCTATTGCGCCTTACCTAGAGTGCTTAGATACCTAAGTGCTGAGAATGCATGAGGGTTTTTTAGGGGGGGGGGTTAGGGGGAGGTTTAGCGGGGAAAGGGGGTTTGTTTGGTGGTGGGGGGTTAGGTTTAGCGGGGAAAGGGGGTTTGTTTGGTGGTGGGGGGTTAGGTTTAGGGGGTTGGGTTTAGGGGAGTTAGGGTTAAGAGTTTGGCGTGTGGCCGGGGGTTGTCTGCTTGCCAGGAAGTCTTGGGGTGACACAACTGATTTTTTTACTATGCTTTTGCCAAATTTCCAACCTTCATATTAATTATTTCAGGAATGAGGCTTATAACTTCAGTAACAGTAGAAGATGGAAATGAATTTTCTTACCCCGTTCTCTTAAATGGCTGCTTCATTGGATACTTGCCAAATAATAATGCTGAATCAATATGCAACAGACTTAGACAACTCAAAGTGGAGGGAAAACGAATACCTTACACAACTGAGATCGTTCTTGTGCCGAAGAAGCAGGTAGGACTATTTTGTTTACTTAGGCTCATTACGCACTGTCTACTGAGTCGCGGCAACTCAGTCGACAGTCGAAGCAAAGTCGCTCAGTCGACCAGCGACCACGTGCGTACAAAAGTCGCAGGTGCCATATAAGATCATGCAATGTGAAAGTCGCCGTCGACTGAGTCTCCGCGACTCAGTCGACAGTGCGTAATGAGCCTTAATACTTTTCTTTTCGCAATAGAAGCAAAGAAAGTATCTGTATGTATATTTGAAAGAAAATCAGTTTCTTACCACCTTGAACAAGACAATAGTTTTCCCAACTTTACAACAAACTTTCATTTGCCATTTTCATGCGGACAATTAATTTTTTTCTTTGAAATAATATATTTTATAGAAGAAACTTTTCTTAGAAAATGCTTGGTGATGTAACTTATAATTTTGTTTTACTCACTTTAGCAATAACGAAGACTAACTATAGGGCTCATAAAACACGGCATGTTGTGGGCATACAGGAGAATCTGACTAAGTTCACAAAATTTAAATTTTACTTTAGTTGCATAAGTGGCTATACTTTATTTGCTTTTTTTCAGTTCATGTGCATAATTTATTAAATTTTTTTTTTGAACAACTCGATCCGTCAGGTTATTTTTTTTTATCACCGGCGTAAAACTGAAAAATATGGATAGGATGGAAACGAATTCACCGCGTGAAATTTGTAGCACCCGACGTTTTGGTGACGTTGCAGCCGCCTTTGTCCAGGGTAGACTGAAAGAGCTGTCAATCCGTTGTTCTGCGGGTGGGCCGCATACCGCTGCCGCTATTGCTTAGGTTATAACGGTGGTGGGGGGCCAGGCTCCGAAGCGCGCGAATTTCGAAAATCCATCTTGCACACAACACTCACTGTATCTTATCTTACGTCCTTGCGTTCGGCGTTCGGCGGCGGAAACATTTTAAGAAGAGGGTTCCACGTAGAAGAGAGTTTGTAACCGTGGTCTCTATTGAAGTTCGTGGTTCTTCTTATTTCTATGGCTTCCCAGATCAAGTAGAATTGTTCCTAGGATAGGCACAATGGGATTTTGAAACTGCATCCAGTGGTTACTTCCATTATCCAATATATGTTCGCAGATCGCATTTTTATCGCTTAACGTTTCTGCAACGTCGGCTGCAACGTTTTTTTTTTCTCACTGCTAAAATCTCAAATCTGCATATTATTATTGTATACCCTATTATATACATATTGTCCTAATACCTTGCTTATTTTATACGCAGGTTATATCACAGTATCCTGGATTATTCCTCTTCACAGCTGAATCCAGAATGATGAGACCCGTGCTAAATCTAGCACTCGATAAAATTGAACTTATTGGCACTTTCGAGCAAGTTTATATGAACATCGCTGTCACAAAGAGTGAAATATATAAAGGTATGGACATTTCTTTTTTTAACGCTAAAATAAATGCTATTTAGAAGTTGTTACTTCAATCCAGCAATACTGCGAGCTCCACACTCCTGCCGCGCTTATTTTTAGTGTTTTTTTGAGCCCAGTGCGACATGTATGAAATCTATTGAAACTATCAAATTATCTATGTACTTAAAAAGAAATATATTAATTGTTAGTCCTCTTTTAGTGAGATTGACACATATAGTGTCCCAAACCCCGCTTAAAAATGTGAAATTAAGAAACTGATACCTTTTAGATTTAAATGAATTTGGAACAAGTAATATTTATGAAACCTCTTATTAGGTAACAAAACCGTTGAAGAAGTTAAATTTTATCACTATACTGTCGCTCAATAGAAAAAATCTTAAATGCACTATGGTTTGAGAGTACGGTCAATTTGCATACCCAGCTATGGAAAATGATTATCTGCGAGGGTAAATTGAAAAGTTTTCGGAATGAGCAATGTATCGCTCTTTCCGGAAACTCTTCTTTTTTTTCAGATCTATACATCGCACAGTTCTTGTTTACCAGGCAGTTTTGTGAAGCAAGTCAAGCACTTGTGCAAAAATGGGAAAAATCGATTTTTGTCCAGTGATTAAACATTTCTGGATGGACTGGAAAACGGCGGCGGAGATACGAAATATTTTGCAAAAAGTTCATGGCACCTCCACACCTTCATTTTCGACTACCAGTTTCTGGATGAGTGAGTTAAAACGTGGCTGTGCTACCACCAAGGATAAACCATGCAGTGGACATTCAAAAACGACCACAAATGAGAAAAAGGTCGACAAAGTCTATGATCTCGTGTTAGACGATCGTCGAGTGAAGTTGCACGATACAGTAGAGGCATCTCATACGAGTGTAAAATATTGTGCATGAGGAAGCTGTCGGAGCGATGGGTGCCGCGTTTGCTGACTGTGGACAACAAGCGAAATCGTGTGACCACTTCGAACGAGTGTTTGGCCATTTCGCCGACTCGTGACCGTGGATGAAACATGGATCCACTACTACACACCAGAGACCAAGCAGCAGTCGAAACAGTGGACTTCTCCAGGCGAATCTGCTCGAAGAAGGCAAAGACGGTCCCATCGGCCGGAAAGGTCATGCAAACCGTCGAGCAATTTAATACCTTAAGGTGGGTATCGACTACGTTCGTGCATCAATTCTGCTCCGCACTACTGCAACTGCTCAAATGGAGACGGTGCGCGCATCAACTTGAGAAGGATCCAACAGCACTGTATAATTTCGGTACCCCCCCATTAGAGCTAGACATTTGTCTTCGGCCCACTCCATAGCGATGAATTCGCCTTTACTGAACGCTAAACGAGATGCGCGAGACGTACCCACCAACGTCTCACTTTGCTTGCGGCCACGAACACACGGCGCTCCACTTTGTGTTCGCAACACTTACCGCCACCGCTTGGAGCGCTCGTTTATATAATCAAAGGTACCGTCTTGAGAAACAGATAGGAAAAGTCCACGCTCCCATAGTTGGTGAAATCCCCGAGTGAGCAACTCTTATTCCTTCCCCTCCCCCCTCACATAGATCCCCGCCCGCTACTTATAAGAGTGAACATTTTTTTTAGATAGGAAGGAGTTTTTGGGTTATTGAGGACATTATGGAGAACAGAGAGTATGTGCACTTTTCTGCATTCGCGAATCCTCAAGAATTTAACCCTATTGATCCAATACACGATCGTACTTACTCAGATTAAAAATGTACCTGATATAGGATTTTCGTTCTTCTATTGCAGATCGAACGACACACATTGAACTTTCGCAAACTGCCTTTCTCAGCAATTTGGCGCAACTCATTCCAATGCCAGATTGTAATCAGTCACCAAGGTAACTAACTGTCTTCTAGATAAAACTTAAGGTATTATAATTTTGAGAATGTAAGATAGAAAATGATTTGTAAAAAATAGTGCATCTCACGTTTATAAGGTGAGACGATTTTACTGCTTTCCAATAAATATTAAAGTAATTTCCGCTGAAATGATTTCCAGAATACGTGTAATCATTATGATTATTACACGTATCCAAACACAATTTTGGGCTAGCTCTAAAACTGCCCTCTCTGCTCTACGCCTGGTATTAAACCACTAGTTAATTATCGCGCGACTTATTCGTCGCAGCACAGGTTGGCCGAGAAAGTGGACTGTCAGATAGCTTATACGCCAACCTTGCAGTTTATCTTGGATTTTCTTGAGCGGTGTTGAAAAATGTTTGTGGCGCCGGAATGTCGTTTTCCAATGAAATACAGCTTTGATGTTGCCCGTTTATTGAGCCACTGACCGGTTACATACAGTTTTCCGATTACTTTAATACTAGTTCAATTTTTCACTAGGAACTATGTTACAATATTTGAGCTTATCGCCCGCCCTGCCCGAGCCTCGAGCGCTCGTCGGGAACTCAAAATTCTAACTGACTCCATCTTATTCCGTGTCGAAACGGAACTCACACGCTCACTTAATTCTGAGACATATGGAACCCACTCGCGACAGGGTGGGTCAACATATTTTCCTTAATTAAACATTAATATTATAAAATTAAACATTTAGAGCTTATTACATAACGCAGCATCCCTATAGTGTATACAACAACGTATTAAAGATAAAATGTAATGTAACGCTAAGAAAGTAATACACCTAAATTAGCTTATTATCTAGTAATACAGTAATTTCCAATTATATTTATAGTCTAGTTTATTGCATTAACCTAAGGGTAAGTCGTGTTACATGTATAACATCCAAAGCCGAGCAGAAAATATTATATAATTTTAGTATTATACTAAGTGAGTTTTTATTGCCATCCACCTCGTATATTATTGAAATGCTCAACTCAACGACCCCAACTCAACGACCGGCCGAGTTTTTTGCGGGTCGGAATGTAGGACTACTTTCAGTTTTCATAGAAATACATAATAACTCAAATCATTTAGCGACAATTTCATGAGAATTGGCTGCCGCCTGCTATTCGATTTGTTTATTTATTGGTACTTAAAGGCCGAGAGAGATCGCATTTCTGCTCTTTTCAGGAGACCCCTCGTCTTAATATTATTTCAACTAACATGGGAAGGCAATAATTTATCCATTTTCCCCCCAATGGCATAGGCCATTAATTATACATAAATTATCCTAAATTACATTGACCGGTGGTCAAGTTATCCTGCTCTAGTCTCTACATTTAATTTCACTAGCTTATATATAGACCTACGATAGATTTTATCGTCCACATGTACGTCGACGATCCGCACCGCGCCCAGCTTATCGGGATAAGTTTTCACCACCCTCGCTCTTGGCCATCTACCTCTCTCTCGAGAGAGAGGTCGAGCAATAATACCACATCCCCAATTTCTAGCGGTTTTTGCTCTGTTTTCTGTTTCGGTCGTCCTACAAGCGTGGGTAATACCTCTTCAGACCACCGGCGCCAGAATAAATCGGCCAGGGCCTGCGTCCGCACCCACATCTTACGATTGCATAGCTCAGGGGTGTCAAATTTTCCTATCGATGTAGAACCACCTGGATGTCCTAAGAGGAAATGATTGGGTGTTAGAGGTTCCGGATCCCTGATATCCATCGAGATTTGGACCAGAGGTCTCTGATTCATGATCGATTCCACCTCAGCTAATAGTGTTAGCAATACCTCTTCCGGCGGTGCCCTCTCTTTCAGGACGGCATATAAGGCCCTTTTAGTGCATTTGATAACCGACTCCCAACATCCTCCCATCTGAGGCGACGCCGGAGGTATGAATATCCAATTAATCTTATCGAGACTTAGCCTCTCTCGTATTCGCACATCATCGATTTCGGCAATCACCCGTTTTAATTCTACGCTCGCAGATCTTAAGTTACTGCCATTGTCTGACATAATCAAATTAGGTTTTCCGCGCCTCGCGATAAACCGTCTGATCGCTTGTATAGTAGAATTGGTAGATAAATCAAAAGCTAGTTCAATGTGTGTCGCCCGTGTACTTAAACACGTAAACAATACGCCATAACGTTTTTCGATTTTACGACGTACTGTTACTTGTACGGGCCCCCAATAGTCCATCCCAACGGAATAGAAACATCTGGTGTTCGGCCGTAGTCGCGCTTCCGGCTTATGGTATTAAACCACTAGTTAATTATCGCGCGACTTATTCGTCGCAGCACAGGTTGGCCGAGAAAGTGGACTGTCAGATAGCTTATACGCCAACCTTGCAGTTTATCTTGGATTTTCTTGAGCGGTGTTGAAAAATGTTCGTGGCGCCGGAATGTCGTTTTCCAATGAAATACAGCTTTGATGTTGCCCGTTTATTGAGCCACTGACCGGTTACATACAGTTTTCCGATTACTTTAATACTAGTTCAATTTTTCACTAGGAACTATGTTACAATATTTGGGCTTATCGCCCGCGCTGCCCGACCCTCGAGCGCTCGTCGGGAACTCAAAATTCTAACTGACTCCATCTTATTCCCTGTCGAAACAGGACTCACACGCTCACTTAATTCTGAGACATATGGAACCCACTCGCGACAGGGTGGGTCAACATATTTTCCTTAATTAAACATTAATATTATAAAATTAAACATTTAGAGCTTATTACATAACGCAGCATCCCTATAGTGTATACAACAACGTATTAAAGATAAAATGTAATGTAACGCTAAGAAAGTAATACACCTAAATTAGCTTATTATCTAGTAATACAGTAATTTCCAATTATATTTATAGTCTAGTTTATTGCAATAACCTAAGGGTAAGTCTTGTTACATATATAGCATCCAAAGCCGAGCAGAAAATATTATATAATTTTAGTATTATACTAAGTGAGTTTTTATTGCCATCCACCTCGTATATTATTGAAACGCTCAACTCAACGACCCCAACTCAACGACCGGCCGAGTTTTTTGCGGGTCGGAATGTAGGACTACTTTCAGTTTTCATAGAAATACATAATAACTCAAATCATTTAGCGACAATTTCGTGAGAATTGGCGGCCGCTTGCTATTCGTTTGGTTTATTTATTGGTACTTAAAGGCCGAGAGAGATCGCATTTCTGCTCTTTACAGGAGACCCCTCGTCTTAATATTATTTCAACTAACATGGGAAACCAATAATTTATCCAACGCCAACTCCAGAATTACCAAAAATTCGATTCCAAGCAATTCCAAGGATCCTGCAATATCGAAGCATGTAGTAAGTGGCCGTTCCTTACTGGAATCAGCCAGAATGGCACTGGTCTAGGGTATGGCAGTACAACCATGAGCGATGTGGACTTGAAGAAGTCTCTCTTGCGGGGAGATTACGACAGCAATAGTATGGCTCACGCTATTGGCCTTCAATGCCAGAATGATTGGACAACAATTGGCCGCATAGTTCCGCGAAATGGTGGTTTTGTGGATAACAGTGCAGTGTTTACTGGATAACAGTGAGTAATTTGCATTTTTAAGTAGTTTAGGCATAAGGATTAGTCAATTGAGATAGTCCAGTTGCTGTTTTTCACGAATTTTTAAAGAAAACACTTCGGCAACAACAAACGGCTCGCGAAAAAATGGTTGTTATTATTTTGTAATGTTTATGAAATATCCCGATATATTGCGAAATATGACGTAATGTCGCTTTAATTTACTAACAAAATAAGTATTGTTTCATTTACATCCTAAGTTATCACATAATTAGGCGTATTTTGAAAATTATATCTTGTTTTGTAAAATGAATCGCGCAAAGAAACTTGTTTTGATAATTACTATGAGAGAATAAAGTGCGATTTTCCATAGTTTTTCGATGAAATGTGACTCTTTGGAGTATAGTAATTAGTTATTAGACATATAATAAGTCTATGATAAGACAATATAATTGAAAAAATCTAACGAATTTTATATTATGAGCATTCAAAGTTTATTATTAAGTTCGGACGCGGAAACTCTCAAAACTTTAGATTTTTCTATAATATCAGACAAAGCTCAAAGTTCTGGTGTGATTTCTAAGAAGTGTGATGTAGTAATAAAGTTATTTTGAAAGAATTTCATATAAAAAAATACCATAAGTAGTCACAAATTAAAAATTAAAAAATTTTTTTTTTACGAGAATACATAAAATTTTTCTTGGCTGAATAAATAAATATTTTTGTATGCAAATAAGTAAAAAAAAAATCGTTTTGGTAAAGCATTTAATAATGAACATAACTGTATTTACAATTTTTGCATATTTTACGTATTTTGTGACAAAAAAATCGAAATGATTTTATAGGTGAGTTTTTTCAGTTTGCCAATTTTGTAATATTTATTCATTATTATCTTAATTGTTTTACAAGATAAGGTTATAATGTTTTATATGTCAAATTTCAATGCGATCATTTTTCTCTTTATCTTTTTTTAATCCGTTTAGTGGTTTATAAGTTATGATCGTTTTTCTCAAGCCGTTGACTCGCGTCGATTTTTTGCCCGAATATGTCGCGCGCAAAAGTGATAGGTGAGTTTTTACCTCGCAACAGGAGGGGTTAAATGCCTTTCAGCATACACTTCCAGACCCCAGTAACCTCGCTCGTTGGAGCTATGTCGAGGATAGTTCATGTCCCCTTTGTAGCAACACCCCTTGCACAGCTAGACATATTCTAGCTGGCTGCAACGTGGCCTTGGATCAAGGACGGTACACTTACCACCACGACAAAGTCCTTGCTGTTATTCGCGAGGTACTTAGCCTCTCAGTGGCTCGTGCCAACAAGGGTTCCACAGTATCCTCCAAACCCCCAATACAGTTTGTGCGGGTTGGCTCTAAATGCAAAAAACATCTCACTGCAAAACCTTTCTCAATAATTGAGAAAGCCTCAGATTGGATTATGGAGGTCGATTCGGTCTCTAAGCAGTATAAATTCCCTGAAAGTCTCGGGCGCACAGCCCTGCGTCCAGATATACTCTCTATCTCGGAAGATGGTCCTTATCATAGAATTAACTGTTCCATGGAAATCAAATATCCCAAAAGACTACGAGTACAAATTAAATAAATACCATGACCTCGCAAATGCCGTCACCCGGAACGGCTTCACTGTTCACCTTCACGCGGTGGAAGTAGGCGCTCGTGGCCTGCCAGCTAAATCTTTGTTTCACCTTTTATAAGATCTTGGTCTCTCCAGAAAAATAATCAACTCCTTTCTAGAAAAATGATCTAAAACTGCAATTTCTGCATCTCAAATTCTATGGCTTCGAAGGGGGAGTGAATGGGTGGTAAGGTGAATGCTCACATGTGGCAAGACAGCTGTACTAAACCTACCACAGCCGGTCGTTAGTCCGGAATCCACTGCTCACCCCCCAGAAGTGTAATAACACTATATGATGGGCCCGACTTTGGTCGGTGAATTCCATGGTGCTCCGTTTGTATTTTATTCTACAGACCGGCAGCATAATTGCAGATATGTCTAAATTTAAGACTGAGTTTATTTACAATATTTAAAAAAAAAATATGTCTAATCAACTACTTCAGCAGATAAACTGCTCCACTGATCCACAGTCCGGCTGGCTAGGAAGTTTTTCCTGGGATTGGTATGGGATTGTGTTCTCTAGTTTAAAGTTGTGTCCTTGCAGATGATTGCAGTGTCCTCGCATGATGACTGCATGTGGTTCCGCTTAACCCCTGGATGGACATTCCCGCCGATTGCCGGTTTTCCAGCTGTGACGATTCACGTCTGCCTATATTTGCATTTATGCAATTATATGCGGAAAAAGTCACCTTTATTGAATAAGCCATCGTTATACATTAGTATGGGTGCACTAACACCCCCTACAAACAAATTTTCGAGGGTCGAAAACATGCGTCATGAGTTTAATTCCCATGACTGGCTCTCTAGGTTAAAGATTGTAGGCAACTCGGGGCGATTGTAATATCCGTTGAGGATCTTATACATCTCAATGAGGTCATACCTGATCCGACGATGGTTCAATGCGATCAGTTGCGAGTTGTTGCGAGCAGTTGTATGGTCAGTTGCGATCTGCGTAGTGTTTCTGAATATTCCAGCTTTTTAAAACCCATTGGCATCTTGGTCGTTTTTTCGAGGAGATGCTCGTCTTTCACAAAGTAAGGATTCCAGATCTGGAATCGAAACTCTAAAATTAGTCTGATGTAGGTTTTATATAATGACAAGAATAATGCCGGTGTGATATAGTGGAATGATTTGCGGATGAGGTACATGAGTTGGCCTTTTTTACGATCTACTACTAGAGCTGGCAACTACAATGGACGAACCCGTCGCCTCAGGAAGTTTTGAAGATATTGGATCGTTCAAAACAATCCACTGTCTAGTTACGCCACCTGTCCGTCAGAGGCCAACGCCTTACGGCGAGGTACTGGGAAAGTTACCCAGCGGGTAGCCTTCCCCCCTGACTACCAGTTTTAAACGGATATCTCCGTCTGGAATTAACATTCAGGATACCTCCAACCTCCCGACTGGTCACAGGTTCGAAGTCACTTGCGCGACCTCTACCTGCTGTATATTCAGCGGTGAATCAGTTTGAATCTATCGCAGACCAAAGGCATCTTTTGCCCGGCTCTGAATTCAGGATCAGGTAGACTAATCATTCCACTATATCATTCAAGAGTGGTTGATGACAGGTCAACATCCACCCCCGCTGCTTAAGAGAAAGTATATTTCCATAGTCTTTAGACTCCTTCAGCAATTAGCCAGAGTGCACAACTGATAGGCATCGCCGAACGGTGTGCAAACCGCCAAGTAGCGCCGGGATACAATCCCACCAGGAGAAACCGGTCCACCTGCCGTGTGGCCTGAGACGCGAGAGTCTTACCCGGGTAGCCTTCCGCATGAGGAGGCTCTGAATAGGAGCTGAATCGTGAGTTAAGCCGATCCGAGAACAAAGCGGATCTTGTGGCCCAAGCTGCATCTGTGTAATGTGCTCACCCCAGTTTAGATCGCTCACTATTATTATGCCCACATCCTTTTGCCTCATGACACTTTGTAATGGTACTGGCTCTATAATATCTAATTAATTGATATCATTATTTCACTGGCTCACCTATATATACATACATAAAGTATAATGCATATAATCATAATATATCGTGTGGTATTTCTTATTTTTTGGAATATTTTTATAATCGTATTTATATAATTGTATTCTAATCTAGATATGTTTATACCATAATATATTTATTATTTATTATAATCGAATTTAGGTATCTATGTACTTACCATATTATTACATAAATTTGATTAGGTATATACATTGTAATATTTATACAGATTATTATATATTTTAAGGTTTAATTAGGTACATTTACTATTTCTAAAAATAAAACGTTAGTCAATTTAGTTCTTTATAAATTAAATCGCTAATTTTAATTGTTTACTCTGACCTGCCTAGATACAGGACAGTACAGTCCTAGTTAGGTGGGCACTGACCATTTGCTAAATTTGCGTGTCTGAGTTACTTTATAACATTAGTAATAATGTGGCTGAAATGAAAAAAAAATAAATATCTAACAAATGATTTGAATGAAAATGAAATAAAATACAAGAGAGCCTCACTTATCCAAGGTAATGTGGACCGAGTGTATCTCGGATAATCGAAAAGTAGGGTAACACGGACTCTGTCGCAAATCGAGGGGAAAACATACGAATTTTTTAAAAATAATTAGTCAGTGAAGTAAAAAAATACATCTATTACTTATTTTAATGTAGTCAGTAAAAAATGTAATACAATACATACATATATAAATTATAAAATACAGTACTGCTAAGTAAAATTGGAGCAGAGTGGTGACTTTGAAAGTAAAAACATGGCCTAGCCGTGGCCTTTCGACCTTGGTTAACCCGGAATTTGGTTAATCGGGACTTTGATAACCGTGGCCCTACTGTAATAACAATCTTTCGATATTATGTTTGTTTCAATGAATTCTCTGAGAGACCAGTACAAATATAAAACGATTGTGCTGAATTGTTAATCATCAGGCATTGTTTATTCCTTCCAGAAATATGTATCAGTGTCAGATGGGTAAGCAGACGATGGGAACTCCAGTCCACACTTGGAACATTCAAGCGGAGACAAAACTGTATCGCCTCCAAACTCCTGGCAGTCCGATATTCCGGCCGGTTCATCATGACAAGATTGCTCTCGACGACTTTCCAATGGGCACCAATGCTATCGTTGCTGTAATTTCATACACTGTAAGAAAAATCAAATCAGCTATAATAATGATGATGAGGGAGGGGGGGGGGATGACCCAACCATCAGCACTTTAATTCTTAATTTCTCACCTGTAAAGGCTCATGGCTAAATTAAGCCTTAAACGGTGCCAAGTAATTAGATTGGTGCGTTCTGCTCATTGCATGCGCGTTTGTTTATAAATTAATAATAAAAACGCGATAGAAACTTCAATAAACGCGATGTCGTCCTTGTTGACCTTTTTGGTTTTTTTTGTGCATTAAACCCACAATTTTGAGAACACTGGCATATAATGATTTTGCCTATTTTGCTAGTTATATTGAAAACGATCCTTATTACTACATGTATTACAAGACAATTACGGTGATTATTATATGTATTACAATTTATTTATTTAAGAATTAATTACATAAAACGTTGACTTTGCTTACAGAAATAACAGGAACCGCATCGCCAAACCTTAATCTATGCTTATTTGATTTTGTCACCCAGCCTCGGACTGACATTAGTCCGTTCTAGGGTCGACAGGGCTTATATATATATTACATACCTAGGGATATATTACAATAAATTATGTAAAAGTGATTGCGGTGATTATAATATTTATTATAACACAATTATGTGGGATTACAATATGTATTCCCCCTTGAGAGTTTAAAAAAAAAATCCGCATCAACGAAGATTTGTTTTCCTGCTTTCTAAAGCCATTGATTTTTAGCAAAGTCGATATCGTTGTCATAAACCCCTGATTACTATTAGCCACAAAAAATACAAACTAGAATCATATGGTAAACAAACAGAAACGATGTAAAGAATTAAGAGTGAATGTCATCAAATGACTAGATAAATTAGATAAGAAAGTACATTTTTACAAATGTCAATCGCAAACATCTGTTGCCGAATGAAGCGCCCCGCCGCACAACAATATTTTTCAAAGACAATGAAAATTCTATAGACCATGTAATGGGACTGAAGTAGAACCAAAGTAGATATGAAACCAATTGTTTGACGGTCCCTGTAGTATCTATTCACTAAAGTCAGTACTTAAGTGACGACCATGAATATGCATTTTGAGGACGGTACCTAACCGGTCAGACGCCCACAATGACAGATCCGCGTAGCTGTTTTGGTCGGCCATATATAGGATGAGTTTATATTAACAGGCATTATTGAAGGGGGTGTATCAGTACGAGCAAATAAGCAACGTTTGATAGAAAATTGAGAGAAAATTAAAAAAATAAATGTTTTTTTAAATTTAAAAATAGTATAAAAACGCTGAGCACGATACACTATCTAGAGGTATGTAAAATATTGCTAATATTTTACCTACCGATAGATAGCGCAGCGCGCTCAAACGCTTGTCAAAGTTTTATTTAACAGTCAAGTTTTATTTAACAGTCTTCGAGGGAATGAAACAGTAAGAGCAAATAAGCAACTTTTAATTTAAAAAAATAGAAAAATTAAAAAAAAAATAAAAAAAATATATTTTTTTAGTTTTCTCCAAAAATTTTTATTAAAAGTTGCTTACTTCGTTGTATTGAGTCACCCACAAAAAAAAATGCCCGTGCAGTAATAACACCCCGTATAAATACATACATGACTAACTGGTTAAATTACTAGGTAACAAGAGGGAATTAATGAAAAACACAATATTGTTAGTATTTACTTACAAATTCGACCAATAAGTTGCGGCGCAGTATTTTGCGCGCGAAGGTTGGCTTCCGACCAGTTAAAAGTCACTCGAGTGAGGGTTCTCTAAAGGCTGACTTGATTATCTACTGTGAACACAGCCTAAGTCCGATATCAAATACGGAATCTGAAGGAGATGAAATCTTCCATTAAAGATGAACATGAAACGGTCAATATTTTTAGACAGAGAGAAAAAACTGATTTCAATTGTTTGTTTATTTTTCAGGGCTACGATATGGAGGATGCGATGATTATCAACAAGTCGGCCTACGAAAGAGGCTTCGCGCACGGCTCTATTTACAAAACTGAATTCATCGAACTGAAAGATCCATTGTCGTATTTCGCTCGAGATCCAAACAAGACAGAGCTCAGTGAAACCTTAGATGAAGACGGGTTGCCTTATATCGGAACGCCGCTAGAACCTTCAAAACCTTTATATGGGTAAAGCAATATTCTTTGAGTTTTTTCATAAGAAAGTAATGGTTTTCTGTATTAACCTGAATAGTAACAATGGACATCGAAGGACAAACATTAATGTTACCATTGATACCAACATCATAACACAAACATCGATGGTTGAAAAATATTGTTAGCAAATTATTGATATTTAAATAATCTAAACATCGATATTTTCTTTTAAAAAAGTCATTCCTTAGCCTCATTTTGCTGACCATCCATAGAAGTTTTCTTCTATTAAAATTAATAATAGAGGTTAACACATTATGTTATGTGTGATTCAACATATGTGTTAAAAATAAAACAAAAAAAGGTACCGTAAAACCATACAACTATGGTCCAGGTTTTCCGTTTTTTTTTATTCGCGAAAAAATATAAGAAAAACTGTTAGAAAAACCCAGTATAGATTAAAAGTTACGACATCTACTTGTTGTGTTACGTAGTAAAATCCTGGTTGCCAAACAGTAGTATGGCGTTGAGCTCGTACGTCGATTTTTTATCAATGGCGCTATGTAGCCCAGGACCAGGCCTGTTCGTGTGCAATTGAACTTGTTCTGTACTTTTACTTTATGAAGTGACTTAATTTATTTGTGCAAACACCTTTTTCAGATTCTATGATGCAGAGCATTCCAAGTTCAATGTGGTAAATTATCAAGGAAAAGAATTGGGGTACGTTGATAACGTGAGATTGTGTGGAAGCTTCAATCTGCAACAGCCAAAGAAAATAGCTATTTCTATTAGGATAACGGTAATTGAAATATGTAATATGGTTTTTTTATTGTTTTGTGGTATTTATTGTAACACAGGTGTTACAGAGGAATCTTTTTCTTCGTAGACTTATTTACTCCCACTGCCGGGTGAAAATCCTACACAATTGACATTACTTTGTCAGCAGCTTTCCTTCACTGAGAATCAATGACTTTCGGCTTTACTTATTACATCCTGACGTTCCGTCTTTCTGTTCTCAGTCAACATTCCAGCTGCTTTTTTATGTATATCCTCACTACCTTTCTTACCTGACTGTACCTATCGCCCCTGCCTCCCCTGTACCTATATACTTTCTTGCTTATCGTACCTAACCGACACAGTTATTTTGTGATAACGAGGATTTTGGATTTTATGTTTTCATACAAATAAAGCGTTACCAAGAAGAGGCAAACTGAGATAAACTGAGATTAATTGTGTTTGTGTTATTGAATACAGGTTAGCTTTTAATTAATGACATCCTTGAACCCTTTATTATACTTTTAATATACTTTTTTTCAAGATATAGTTTTTCAAATTTAAATTTTTTGGTTTTTCGTATTTTCTTAATCAAAAGTTGCTTATTTGCTCGTATTGATTCACCCACTTTAAGGATGCCGGATATTTAAAACTAATCCTGTATACCAGATAGTAGCTTTTCTTAGAACAAAATGATATCAAGGCGAGCTGTCGCGAGTCGTAAGGGCTCGCATATGGCTGCCAGATGTCGCCAACTCGTCGACGCAGATATCCAACAAATGTTCGAAAAAGTTGCAAACCTTACCCGTGTGTAACGCTAGCCAAAGGCGTTAGTCGAGATGTACCCCTCTACCCGTTTCCCTCGCACCCTACGCAATGCTCTGTCGCTCGAGAGTGGGTCCACTGTTGTGTCTGTATACTGTGCCCTGTATATATTAGCTATGAGGGGTCCAAACTCTAGATCCACACGCCATAACAAGGATGCACTGCACTGCACTATTTTGTTTTATTACCCTGCGTTTGGTTAAAGTAGATATCCATTAGGTTCGCGCATCAACTGCTCCGCGCATCTGCAACTGCTCAAATGGAGACGGTGCGCTCATCAACTCAAGAACAACGAGTGCTCCGCAGTTTTCATTCGAACGTTGAGCGAACATGTCGTCTCCAGAATTTATTTTTAATTTCTTATCTCTCGGATCACACAGCACTGTGTAATTTCAGTACTCCTCGATTAGAGTTAGACATTTCTCTTCCGCCCACTTCATAGCGATGGATTCGCGGTTGCTGAACGCCAAACGTGATGCGAGAGACGTACGCACCAACATCTCGCGTCCATGAACACACTGCGCTCCACTTTGTGTACACAGCATTTACCGCCACCGCGTGGAGCGCTCGCCGCGGGGCGTGCAACGTTGCACGCTCCAGGAGCGCAAACGTATCCACTACTGGAGCAGTTGCAGATGCGCGGAACAGAGTTGATATGCGAACCTAATGGATACCCACCTTTACACTTTCTTAATACTTTTAGCTAAATTTTAAGATAAGCATACATCATGTTCTTATGCAACTGACATTAATTATTTTACAGAGAAATCCGGATGTCGGTGACAAATTCGCCTCGAGAGCTGGACAAAAAGGAATTTGCTCCCAAAAATGGCCAGCGGAAGATCTGCCCTTCACGGAGTCCGGTTTGATCCCCGATATTGTCTTCAATCCGCACGGTTTCCCCTCCCGGATGACAATTGCCATGATGATAGAGACGATGGCGGGAAAATCGGGAACAGTCCACGGATTGGTAATAAAATAAAGGCTATTATTTTCTAAACTTGCATACTCCAGTACTGGTAGTACATAGGCCTTGTAGGCCTTATAGGCTTACAAAAAGCTCAGGCGTTAGTACCTGGAAGGCCTTTTGAATGAGATACAACTTGGCAATGGCTCTTTTCACAATAGCAGTTGTGTGCTCATTTCACTTGTGGTCACTGGTGGCTGTGACTCCTAGGTTATTTTGAGACAGCACAATGTTTAGTTCTGCACTATATAATTTATATCCAATGAGAGGGTTGTTTCACCTATACAGGGTGAGTTTTTAATTAGTGACATCCTTGCAGTGGGTGAATCAGTACGAGCAAGTAAGTGACTTTTGATATTAAATTATTACAACGAATTATTTTTTTTCTTTTATTATAAAAGCGACAGTTTGAGAAGAAAACGATCAGCTGTTTATGTTGACCTACTTACGCGTTATGTTTACAACTGTAAACAGTACCGAGGTCAATGGTCGCCGTGAAAACGGGTAGTTGAATCGCGGGCCATTTTTCTACTCAATAATGTCTCTCGATCTGTCGTTTAATGTGAAATTGAAGAATAATTACTTTAAAAGTGATTAGTGATAAAAGTGATAATTAATCCCGCCAGACGCGGTGCGTCTAAATAGGCGATGATGTGTTTTAAACCGCGCAATAATACCTACATTATGCATTAATTTCTTGTGGTGGGGCTAAACACACACTCTCAGTGCGGAATTAATGCTTATGCATCCGTAATATAGTGTAATTGCATTAATTTTTATTTATTTTGATATTGCCATCTATTAATTACGTATGCGACTATTGTGAAAAGCAATTTTATGCTCACTGAAAGTAATCTGCAATTGCTAGAAGCAATCTATGATTTTGCCTTTAATGATTTCAACTAAATGACTGTTTTTTAACTATTAGGTATATTCTAGGCCCTGTTTTATTTGTAATGTCTACTTCTATTTAAAAAAAGGTACATACAATAGTGGTGGTAAATGTATAAAATATTTCAAATAATCTGTTGAGAAATAACAGCGCAACGCCATCTTATGGCCTTGCCACGCGACTATTGTGTTCAACAAAACGCCGTTCAAGGTCGCCGACTTTATCGACCGAGGCCGTTGGCAATGTCAAATAAACAGCTGATGGCTTCTCAAACTGTTTTAAATCATTTGGAATAAAATGTAATTTTAAAATAATTTTATTTTATTATTTGTTTTAACAATTTAATATAAAAAGTTGCTTACTTGCTCGTACTGATTCATCCACTGCGAGGAGGTCACTAATTAAAAACTCCTGGTATTAGTCATTCTTCTTCATTTACTGACTCTAGAGATACACTTGTGCTTTCCCGATCTCCTAGTAGAGGGATAGTCGATTCTAACCCTAATTTATAAAGCTTTTATTCTTTTAAAATAATTCTGATAATTCTTTTTTACACATGTTTACTATTTGACCTTTACTATTTTATGATTACAGTTCAGTTATTTCTGTTTTTTTATACTATATTTTAATTTTACATTGATTTTATATTTTTAACAAAGTTCTTATAATATCGTTTAACCCCTGGGTGGCAACGCCCGCCGATCGGCGTTTTTCGTATTATCCGTATTATATCTGTATTTATGTAATTATTGGCTCTATTTTTCCCTCCACTGCGGTAAAAGCCTGTCATCATAATAAATAAGCTGAATAAGCCACCGGTATATGCTTGCACACACCTTCTACAAAGAAATTTTTGAGGGCTTTGACAATTTTGCGTGGATGACTGGTTTCTGAAAGGTAAAAGCATGTTAAATAGTAAATATGTATTTAATAGATACTTTACTAGTGTATTCTTAGTCTTTTATTTTTATTTTTAACACATTGTTTGCGGGAAACGAGTAAATTCATCATACCTCTTTTTTTAGTAAAACGCGGGAGGCGAGTTTACTCATTCTGTTGCGCGAAGCGGTAAGGCGCGGGAAACTTGTAAAAACAAGAGGCTCTAAACGGGTGGGGGGTTGTGCGTTATCTATTGTCGGCAGTACCCGATCTATCTAAATTTTAAAAAACACCTGCGCTACGCCGCGATTCGGCGGGAAAATGCCCGACTACATAGTGTTAAATAACAAATGGCTGTCCTTACCTACAAAATAAATATAAGTAGATGAACTTGTATTTCAATCATACTAACTGCAAACTATAGCATGTATTTTGTTGCAAAATGACTTTCTGTTTTTTATAGGTCCATGATGCAACTCCGTTCCGTTTTAATGAGAAAGATACCGCCATTGATTATTTTGGAAGATTGTTAGAAGCGGGAGGTTACAATTATTACGGCACGGAGAAAATGTACAGCGGAGTCGACGGTCGGGAAATGACTGCGGAAATCTTCTTCGGCGTTGTTCACTACCAAAGGCTGCGGCACATGGTTTCCGATAAGTGGCAGGTGTGTAGACAACCATAAACTTGTAATGCAGCAAGCTGCTCTCATTGGGTAGAAATAGAAGTTACGAAACTCTAGCCCTTGGAGTAAATGGGTATTTTCATGGATGCATCTGTCTCTTTTGCAGGATTTTCGGCGACATCGACCTTAAAGTACTATAACTACGAAACTACTACACCAATCATAAAAAGAACAACTGCACAATGATTGCATTGAAATTTCGAATATAGAATATTGAAATATCATTTTGTAAAACAATTAGATAATTATGAATAAATATGAGAATGTCAAAGAAGTGAAAAAAACGCGGAACCAGATCTGGTCGTATCATACTCAACGGATAATTGTTTCAGAACCAGATTTGGTCGTATCATACTCAAGGGGTGGATGTAATTGTGTCGTTTAGAAAGTTCTATGTTATTATAATCAGAGTTTGCAAACGTTTAGAAGTCAGTTTTTATCCGATTGCAGCGTCTTCATTGTCAGAAATAAACATGGTTCATGCCGTTGGCCTCCAATGTTACTTTTGTATCCCTACTCCAATGCACTAAAAGATCTTGAAACTGAGTGCAGTGATTATTTTTTTCTAAAGTTAGGCTTGATTTTATTTTGCGAACAATTTGTGGACCTCTTTCGGATTTGTGAAATCTTACAATTATTTCTTACAGGTTTCAATTATATCGATCCATTTTCTAATGTAGTTGACTAAGACGATAAAATTATGATAATAGATATTGTACACAAAAAGAACTTCCGAACGATTTTATAGCAACTAAATTTCTAGGAAGTGGTATGCATAACGTGACCATTTATTTTTTTCGTCAAAGTGAGACGCCTGCAGAATTTTGTAGAAAAAAAACTTGTTAGACTTTCACTACTTTTTATTCAAAAATGAAAAACATGATAACTTTTTTACTTACAATTAGTAGATATCTACGCAGTTGTTTTATATTTGTCGGAGGAGCAAATTTGTTTCAAAATATCGGGTCTAGTTTTCAAGTAAGAATGGAGCTGATTACATGATTTATGAATGTCTTGGTAATCAAAATGACTTTCAAAACTGCAACACTTAACTGTGTTTTTTCACTTGTCCATATTTTATTCATTAGAGGAAAAACTCTTTCGACAGGTGCGTTACTTTCAGGCAGACATAAAACATATAAATATTTATACGAAAGTTAGTACAGTTGAGATTGTTATCACGGAAGTGTTTGAACAACTCCACGGTCCACGGTCTTCAGCAGCAACATTCTCAGAATTCCAGCTTGTGATTTTGTCATCTTTTGGGCTTTAATTATCTTTTGGTGTGTTTGCAAAAGCGGGACATTTTTGCTCTCGCTGGGGACAGCGGGACAGACAGCCTGAAAGCGGGGCTGTCCTGCCCAAAGCGGGACTTCTCGGGACGGGTCTCGTTAAGTATGCACTATGGCACAATCTCCCTGAGGGCTCAGGGAGGCTCGCCTTTGCATCACAGTGTAAATAAAAAGAAATAAGTAACACCGTCCTTTTTGCACACCTGTATATTTTTGAATTCCGTCGCAGCTTAGTATGTATTTTTTTTAAATATGTATTTTATTTTTACAGGTACGGTCAACTGGGCCCATTGACTCACTGACAAGACAGCCAATCAAAGGTCGGCGTCGCGGAGGTGGTGTGCGTTTTGGTGAAATGGAACGCGACAGTTTGATATCGCACGGGGCATCTTTCCTGCTGCTGGATAGACTGTTTCATTGCTCCGATAAGACAAAGGTAATTACAATTATCAAAAATATTATCGACGGGACACACGACGGTGACAAGAACCAAATCTTGGCAATCAGAATATATTTCACAGGTAGCCTGATTGGGTTCTTACTTATCTCCCTATGTGCAGGTATTACATACAGCAAGTATCTAATTAAAAATTTAAAAATAAATCATTTATTTGAAAAAAATCCAACGATTCATGAGTCAAATTCGTGTCGACTCTTTCATTCGAGTCGCCTAATTGATGGCCTCATATGTGCATATCCAGATTTGTCAGACAAAATCCAGAAATTGTAATTACAAGTTTACATCCCGAAATTATAAACATAAATCATAATTGCGTTGATACTTTGTCCAAATAAAAGTCAAATATAAATTAATTTTTTTTGTGAAAATGCATAAAACCAAACTATTGCAGCCGACAGATTTTAGGCATGATTTAAAAAAAAATTATAATGGTCATATTGTCAGATCAGTGGTGTTGCCATAGTACAGGCGAGGCCTAGTTAGGATGAGTTTGTAACTAAAATAAATGTAACTTTATAGATTCGAATTTGAAATTAGTTTGCAAAAAGCACTTCTTTCGTACCGTATTGTTAATTTCATTGCTGAAATTTTGGAGTTTGAAAGGTTGAATTGTTATAAAAATCATTCATTCAGCTCGTGGTTTTATATATTTTATTTTGTCTTTATTTTCAGTGCTTGGTGTGCATTACATGCGGCACCCTAATAGGCCCGATGACGGCTATCCCGAAAGGCGGCAATGTGGCTCCGACTAGCAGCTACTGTCGAATATGCAAAGAAAAATCAAACATCGCTGAGATGGAAATTCCTTACATTTTCAAATTTTTTGTTACTCAGTTAGCGGCGGTGAATATCAATGTCCAAATGAAATGCTCGACAGGGATATTATTTTAATAAAAGAAAATTCAAAATAAGATCAACGAATGCGTTTTATTTAGAAATAAAGGAGTATGGCTAAGAATGTAGAAGAAGTTAAATCGTGTGCCATACTTGAAAAAGTGGCACAGTTGATTCGAAGTATTTTTCGCATAGGACTGGCAAAAATGTATGGGACGCCTCCCCCCCACCAATAATACTTTAGAAAGCTCTTTTCATGACTCATTTGTTACTATGGCGGTCAGTCTCAAATAATTGTGGGAAAATATGTTACAGCTAATAGAAAAACCTGTGTTACTATATGAAAAATTGACTCTTATCACCGACCGCATATGCTGCCATTTTTTGCATTATAATACCTTTTTTTTGTGGAAAGGAACCGGAACTGCAAGTGACAATTACATAATATATAAAATACACATGCATATATAAAATACTTATACATATATAAAAGACACATACATATACAGACAGGGTGAGTTTTAAATTAGTGGCATCCTTGTAGTGGGTGAATGAATCAGTATGAGCAAGTAAGCAACTTTTGATATAAAATTATTTTAAACAAATATTTTTTTTTAATTTTGATTATAACAGCGACAGTTTGAGAAGTAGATCAGCTGTTTATGTTGACCTACGTACGCATTGTGTTTACAACTGTAAACAGTACCAAGGTCTTCGCGACGGAGGAGCGATCGAATAGTGGGCCATTTTTTACGCATAATGATGTCTCTTGATGTCGTTTATTGCAAAATTAAAAATATTTCATTTAAAAGTGACAATCCTGCCAGGCGCAGTGCCTCTAAATACGTGATGGTGTGTTTTAACCCTTCAGGCCTCGGCCCCTTAGCCGATTGACAAGTTGCTGTCCCAAAAAATTTTGGTAAAATTAGTAAAATAATTGAATTACGACACTGTCTCACCAAAATATTCACTGTCTCGCTTTTGCCGACGACCTAACTTTCATTACCAGAAGCCCCAAGCAGCTTTCCCTGCTATTACAGAAAGTGGAGCTTTTCTGCGACTGGTCAGGCTGTATAAAAGTGAAGCCCTCCAAATGTTTTTGCCTTGGACTCGCCCGCATGGGCACAAAATTTACATCCTATGACCCCAAATTGGTCTATAAGGGCTCTAATATCTCCCTTATAGACCCAAACAATCATTTCAAATTCCTCGGCAGAAAAATCACCCATCAGGGAAAAGACGTCTCGGGCGATCATGTTATAGAGCATTTCAAAAGTTGCCTGGCGAAAATAGATGCCTTGCTAATTTCTGGCCCTCGTAAGGCCTGGATCTATGACAATTATCTAACGTCACATTTGTCATGGCCCTTTCTTATTTACGATTTTACCAAAACCCAACTGTCCCGTCTAGATGCACTGGTGACAGCTAGTTTAAAATCCTGGCTGTCCTTAGCCAAACCAGCTGACCCCTCGACTCTCTTCAGGTCCAAACAAAATTTTGGGCTAGCGCTTAAACTGCCCTCTCTGCTCTACGCCAACTCCAGAATAACCAAAAATTCGATTCTGTGCAATTCCAAAGATCCGGCAATATCGAAGCACGTAATAAGTGGCTGTAGTGATTCAAATGAACTACAAGCCCGCGTAGACTTCCACAAAAGGTTCCTTACTGGAATCAGCCAGAATGGCACTGGTCTGGGGTATGGCAGTACAACCACGAGCGACGTGGACTTGAAGAAGTCTCTTTTGCGGGGAGATTACGACAGCAAGAGTATGGCTCATGCTATTGGCCTTCAATGCCAGAATGATTGGACAACAATTGGTGACTTTTGCATTCCGCCTCCAATGCACTGGAAGGTAATGCTCTATGACTGGACGCCAGAGATGCTGAAATTTTATTTGAATGCCTTTCAGCATACACTTCCAGACCCCAGTAACCTCGCTCGTTGGAGCTTTGCCGAGGATAGTTCTTGTCCCCTCTGTAGCAATACCCCTTGCACAGCTAGGCACATTCTAGCTGGCTGCAAGGTGGCCTTAGATCAAGGACGGTACACTTACCGCCATGACAAAGTTCTCGCTGTTATTCGCGAGGTAATTAGTCTCTCAGTGGCTCGTGCCAACAAGGGTTTGACAGTATCCTCCAAACCCCCAATACAGTTTGTGCGGGATGGCTCTAAAGGCAAAAAACATTTAACTACAAAACCTTTCTCAATAATCGAGAAAGCTACAGATTGGATTCTGGAGGTTGATTCGGTCTCTAAGCAGTATAAATTCCCTGAAAGTCTCGGATGCACAGCCCTCCGTCCAGATATAACTCTTTACTCTCTATCTCGGAAGGTGGCTCTTATCGTAGAATTAACTGTTCCATGGGAATCAAATATCCCAAAAGACCACGAGTACAAATTAAATAAATACCATGATCTTGCAAATGCCGTAACCCGGAACGGCTTCACTGTTCACCTTCACGCGGTGGAAGTTGGCGCTCGTGGCCTGCCAGCTAAATCTCTATTTCACCTCTTTAAAGATCTTGGCCTTTCCAGAAAAATAATCAACTCTTTCTTAGAAAAATTATCTAAAACTGCGATTTGCGCATCTCAAATTCTATGGCTTCGAAGGGGGAGTGAATGGGTGGCAAGGTGAACGCTCACATGTGGCAAGACAGCTGTCCTAAACCTACCACAGCCGGTTCGTAAGTCCGGAATCCACTGCTCACCCCCCAGAAGTGTAAAAAAAATAGTATTATGATGGGCCCGACTCCGGTCGGTGAATTCCATGGCAGCTCCGTTTGTATTTATTGTAAACCCCCTGATCATCAGGATGACAACAACGAAAGAGTTGTGACAGCCGGAGAGACGGTGGACGGCGTGAAAGAACGCATCGGGTCGATGGCCTTGCAAGCCAGACCCGATTATTTATAAAGCAAAAAAGAAAAAAAAGGAAATATGCCCCCAAGCGGCCTATCAGGGGGGGAGAATTCCCGCTACCCCAGTAGAAACCCCAAACAACGACACGGCTAAAACGACACCGGACCTTGCTTGCCTTATCTGCGGGAAACAATATAAACGATTAGCATGGTTAAATAAACACATTGCTGGGCACGATGATAGCGACGCTGCACGTCAGTGTCTTAAACCGTCGCAAGGAGTCACGGACAGAGTTGAACCTCACATGTCCCTTGACTCCACATCTGCCCGCAGTTTGTCACCCGACCGGTCTCCTCTACCCGCGCAAATCGTATCCTTCCCTCCTCTAAAATTCCCTTCACTTGCGAAAGAGGACTGGGAATTTCATAATAATAATTTAACTTCTATTCTTGACCACTCTGTGAACCGTAATGCCCCTGCCAGCGTCCAGCTGTCATCCTTCCAGGTGGCGGTCCATGAATACTTCTCGGGTGTTTACCCAAAATCTACCCATGTCGACCCGGTTCACAGAGAAAACGCATTTAAGGCAAAGCTCCGTAGGCAAAAGCGGCTACTTCGTCGCCAGTTACGTGAAGCCAAGAAAGCCGGGGATAAAGCCCTCTGCCACAACTTCTCGCGCGCGTACCGCTCTATACTAAAACTCATACAGAGCGTAGCAACGCAAAACGACAAGCGCAAGGCAGCATTTCTCAAATCCAAAGAGGAAGCCCGGTTCGACAAAAACCGTTTTAACTACAGCAAAACGGTTTTGTCTGCCGCCAAGGGAAAAATCCAAATCCCGGAAGATATGGCCACGGAATACTTTTCGACCACGTATGAGGACCCAATGCAGCTCCATAATTACAGCCCTCCGCCGGGCATTACACCTCCGCCCCTGCCTACGGTAGCTTTTGCTTCTCAACCTCCATCACTAGATGAGATTCTTAATCAAGTAAAGAGGAAGCCGTCGGGCTCTACTCCGGGTCCCGATGGTATTCCCTATTTAGTATACAAAAAATGCCCCTGCCTTCTGCAATATTTAGGATCCATCTTCCGAAATATATGGAATAGCGGTGTAGTCCCACAGAATTTTGGCCGAGCGACAGTCATCTTAATTCCGAAGGTCCCAGTTTGCACCGGACCAAAGGACGCTCGGCCCATTGCTCTCACAGACACTGTGGCCAAAATCTTTTTTAGCATAGTCCACACGAGGATGAGCGAATTCATGCACCGGAATGAGTACCTTGGAGTATCAGTTCAAAAAGGCTTCATGCGCGGCGTCTCGGGCTGCCTCGAGCACAACTCTCTCCTGGCTGCTGCCATCAAGGATGCGAGACAGCACGAACGCCAAATCAATGTATGCTGGCTCGACCTAGAGAATGCCTTTGGGTCAGTCCGACACAGTCTCCTCCACTTTGCACTCCGCTGGTACAACTTCCCACCAGTCGTGCGTGACATTGTAGCCTCCTACTACAACTGTCTGACTTTCCATGTTAAAACGCAAGAATGGACTACCCGCTCTATACCATATTCAATTGGACTATTTCAGGGCTGTTGCCTCTCCCCGACGATTTTTAATATAGTTTTTAATATACTTCTGGAAAGCCTGAGCCAGTTTGACAGGAAGTGGGGCTACCGTTTTAAAACAGACGGCCAATACACCTCGTCGTGCCTCGCTTTTGCCGACGACCTAACTTTCATTACCAGAAGCCCCAAGCAGCTTTCCCTGCTATTACAGAAAGTGGAGCTTTTCTGCGACTGGTCAGGCTGTATAAAAGTGAAGCCCTCCAAATGTTTTTGCCTTGGACTCGCCCGCATGGGCACAAAATTTACATCCTATGACCCCAAATTGGTCTATAAGGGCTCTAATATCTCCCTTATAGACCCAAACAATCATTTCAAATTCCTCGGCAGAAAAATCACCCATCAGGGAAAAGACGTCTCGGGCGATCATGTTATAGAGCATTTCAAAAGTTGCCTGGCGAAAATAGATGCCTTGCTAATTTCTGGCCCTCGTAAGGCCTGGATCTATGACAATTATCTAACGTCACATTTGTCATGGCCCTTTCTTATTTACGATTTTACCAAAACCCAACTGTCCCGTCTAGATGCACTGGTGACAGCTAGTTTAAAATCCTGGCTGTCCTTAGCCAAACCAGCTGACCCCTCGACTCTCTTCAGGTCCAAACAAAATTTTGGGCTAGCGCTTAAACTGCCCTCTCTGCTCTACGCCAACTCCAGAATAACCAAAAATTCGATTCTGTGCAATTCCAAAGATCCGGCAATATCGAAGCACGTAATAAGTGGCTGTAGTGATTCAAATGAACTACAAGCCCGCGTAGACTTCCACAAAAGGTTCCTTACTGGAATCAGCCAGAATGGCACTGGTCTGGGGTATGGCAGTACAACCACGAGCGACGTGGACTTGAAGAAGTCTCTTTTGCGGGGAGATTACGACAGCAAGAGTATGGCTCATGCTATTGGCCTTCAATGCCAGAATGATTGGACAACAATTGGTGACTTTTGCATTCCGCCTCCAATGCACTGGAAGGTAATGCTCTATGACTGGACGCCAGAGATGCTGAAATTTTATTTGAATGCCTTTCAGCATACACTTCCAGACCCCAGTAACCTCGCTCGTTGGAGCTTTGCCGAGGATAGTTCTTGTCCCCTCTGTAGCAATACCCCTTGCACAGCTAGGCACATTCTAGCTGGCTGCAAGGTGGCCTTAGATCAAGGACGGTACACTTACCGCCATGACAAAGTTCTCGCTGTTATTCGCGAGGTAATTAGTCTCTCAGTGGCTCGTGCCAACAAGGGTTTGACAGTATCCTCCAAACCCCCAATACAGTTTGTGCGGGATGGCTCTAAAGGCAAAAAACATTTAACTACAAAACCTTTCTCAATAATCGAGAAAGCTACAGATTGGATTCTGGAGGTTGATTCGGTCTCTAAGCAGTATAAATTCCCTGAAAGTCTCGGATGCACAGCCCTCCGTCCAGATATAACTCTTTACTCTCTATCTCGGAAGGTGGCTCTTATCGTAGAATTAACTGTTCCATGGGAATCAAATATCCCAAAAGACCACGAGTACAAATTAAATAAATACCATGATCTTGCAAATGCCGTAACCCGGAACGGCTTCACTGTTCACCTTCACGCGGTGGAAGTTGGCGCTCGTGGCCTGCCAGCTAAATCTCTATTTCACCTCTTTAAAGATCTTGGCCTTTCCAGAAAAATAATCAACTCTTTCTTAGAAAAATTATCTAAAACTGCGATTTGCGCATCTCAAACTCTATGGCTTCGAAGGGGGAGTGAATGGGTGGCAAGGTGAACGCTCACATGTGGCAAGACAGCTGTCCTAAACCTACCACAGCCGGTTCGTAAGTCCGGAATCCACTGCTCACCCCCCAGAAGTGTAAAAAAAATAGTATTATGATGGGCCCGACTCCGGTCGGTGAATTCCATGGCAGCTCCGTTTGTATTTATTTATATATATTACTGCTAAACCACTGTATCCATAATTAAAATGAAACATATTAACATAATAAATTAAAGCAAATTAAATTAAAATAAAATTAAAACGGGGCCGTAACGCTGAATCGTGTTGTGGCCGATATCGACCAATCGGGGCCTGAGGGGTTAAACGCGCAATAATGCATATCTTACCCTTATTTCTAATTAATAATTACCCTTAATTTCTTGTGTTGTCACTAAACACATATTTTCAGTGCAGAGTTAATGCTTACCCATCGGTAATCGTTGTTTTTTATTTTTTTACTATATTTTACTATTGCCATCTAATAATTATGCTTATATATTAATTACGCTTGCGACTATTGTGAAATACAATGGTATGCTCACTGAAAGTAAACAATGCAACCGCTAGATAGCAGTCTGTGATTTCTTCCTTTATTCAACTAAATTACTGTTTTTTTTAACTATTAGGTATATTCTAGGCCCTGTTGTATTTGTTCAAGATCGCCGACTTTAACGACCTTGGCTGTTAGCAATGTCAAATAAACAGCTGATGGTTTCTCAAACTGTTTTAAATTTTAAATGAAATGTTTTCAATTTAATATAAAAAGTCGCTTACTTGCTTGTACTGATTCACTCACTGCAAGGATGACACTAATTCATGGTGTAAACACTTCATAGTAAGAGGGTTGTAAGAGATTGTCTTACGATAATAAACCTGCCCGTTGTGAAATTTTACAATAAAAAGTAGAAACAAACGAACAAAGCAAAGTTATTGTGAACCCTTTTTAATAGTTTGAAGTGGTTTTTGAAAACACATTTTTATTCTGAAGAATTGCACATGATGCAAAAGATATTAACAATGCAACTTTCGGGGTCTATGACTTCGCAGTATCAACAAAGTATACAAGAATGGCCTCGCATTCCATAAACAATAAAACACTTGTTTTGACACAGCTTTATCAAATACAACTAGAGATAAGTTTTTATTATCGCCACCTCTTTTTTTATACAGGGTGAGTTTTAATTAACCGGCATCCTCACGGATGCCGTCTTAGGGTCGTAGGCCTTAATTAGCGCTTTGGATTGATTCAACCCTGGCGTGTTGTTCCAGTGGTTGACAGATTGTTCTAAACATATTTGTTTAAGAATTAGGTTTTCAAGGCTTTTTGGCACGCCACAGCAAGGTTCAGGGCCGTATAACGTTCTCTTTGCTCCCGTGTTAGGAAGTTCGTCAGCTTTTTCATTTCTCTCGATTCCTGCATGGCCGGGAACCCATCTTAGAATTACCCTGTTCGCCCAGGGAATTTAGTAGTGATACGCAGTTTTGCACTTGCTTTGAATTAATAGTATTCGAGGCTAGTGCCATAAGAGCTGCCTTGCTATCCGAGTGGATATAGATACAGTGGTTGGCGTAGTTCTTATGGAGGTTGATATACGCACATTCAATAATGGCGTATACCTCCGCTTGGAATATGGAGGTGTATTTCTCCAAGTTTACACTTCTTTCGAAGTTTGGTAGCTCTCCATATATACCGCAGCCTACGTCCAGTCCCGATTTTGACCCATCAGTATACCATTTAAGGCTACTGGCCTCCCAGTGCAGTTGGCTTTTTAGCCAGTCGTCTCTGGGCGGCAATTCCACTGTAAAAAGTTTTCCAAAGTTTACGAGTGGAAGCATGGTGTCTGATACCAGTTGTGCGGGTAACCAGAGGCATGACCTATCTGGCGCCTTAGTAGCGAATATTCGTTTTTATGCATTACTGCACCACTCAGGCTATATGTGACCTTACAATTTTTTTTTTAAATAACTACAGAACCCTACTACTAATAGAACCCTAATTCATACCAATTCATTCCACACTATCTTAATTTTGCTCAGAACATCCTTTTTGCTCAGAACTGGTGGTGAATGGTTTAAGGCGCTAGGATAGGCCAAACTGCAAAATAGACCTCTCTTTGAACGCGAATTTCTCCTAAATGGATGGTCCAAATACATGAAAAAAAATATATATGGTATGTGTAATATAATCAAAAATAAATTTGTTGTCTCGTTTGTTTATTATTACTGTTAGTTTTGACAGAAAAAATCGTACTTCTCCTATTATTTTACGAAAGAATGTTAAAATTTTTTTTAAACGCCCGAAGCGATTTCGATGATTCTTCCACCAAATTATAGAAAATTTAGTGATTTATAAAATTGTTGTTTCAAAATTTTCATCAATATTTATATACGTAGTATATCAATAATATTACTTAAATACGCGGTCAGTAGCGGCCGCCAGCCAGTTTTGTCCTAGCATTTGCACCGGGAGGTCGCGTCGTTTGTTATCTCCGAGATCGCGAAAAAAAAGTGTGGCACAGATTAGCTTGAAGTGAAGTCCTGCACAAGATGGGACGCAGAAATCAGAAAACTTTGCATTACTTGAATAAGGCTTTGCATATGAACAAACTACGGTAAGTACACAATTACTTATAAAATTATTTGTACTAAGAATAAAATATAACAGTACCTCTTTTGATCTGCGTATGTATGTATAGGTACAAAAACGATTACTTCACTTTTAGTTTCCCGAAAGGAAAGTATTGTGATCGCGTTAAAAAAATCGAGATGAAGACGGAAATATACATTTTGAGCCCCCCTGAGACGATTAAGACCATTTCCAGACCGATCTCTGTCTGTATATCTGTGTGTGCGTGTGTGTCTGTCTGAGGGTGTGTGTGTGTGTGTGTGTGTATTCTTCCACGATAGCTAAAATTTCCTTCGCCAATCGATAGTTATGGTCTGCAGTACCTAGATTTATTCGACTGTCGCTCACAAATGTTATTTTAGACTTTGGACCGTATACAAGCAAGGGATTTTTTAAATCTACATCTTATAAGATTGATTATTCACATTGTATTTATTTTATTCATTTATTTATTTATCATTTACTAGTTACATATACATTCAAATTCAAAATCACAAAAGAAAATAGAGGTAATAATACAGAAAAATATACAGGTATACATATATATGCCTAAGCCCCAGGTCAAATAGAGCGTAAATTATGTATGGTTTTCAGATGTGCACAGTAGGGTGCAATCGAGCCCGCCTTGCTAGGAGGGTCTGGTTACCTGGTCGCCGATATTTTTATGAAAATCTGTGATAATACTTTTTATATAAAGCTGACTATTATGACTATATAATATTATAATGCTTAAAATAGGGTTAGCTCCTCCTACTACTAGTGTTATGTTTTTCAGGGAATCCAGCATAAGGCAGGCAGAGCATGCGGTGGAAAATAAAGAAGACGAAACTGGGTAAGACGTGTACAATTTGCTTTCCTTATAACCTCAGGCATGTAAATGTAAATAAATTTAAAGTAACTTCCGCAAAAGCAATTAGTGAGCCTGAAACCACATTAGCATTTCGAAATAAAGTCGCGACCGTCATTAGGACCGAACACTTAATGAAGTTTGTTGCGAAATAGGGCATCAAAATTGCTGTAATATCAGATGAAACGGTAGAATTATTGCAAATACAAGGATATTAATTCAAATCGCGTATTGTTCGGTACTCATTTTATTAGTAGTTGGAGAAAATAAATTATGTTACAAGAAATTAAATTCTATTACTTTTCGAATACTAGAAATTTGAAAGATAAATGAGAAAATTACTTAATAAATAGTCAGAATTATAATTGTCAGAAATGGTGAGTATAATCAATCACATAAAAATAATGAATTACAAAAAAGAAAATAGTGCACTTCTAATGCACTCACTTTAATTAAAATATATAGACAAACTAATATATAGTCTAGCACTTTGAAATATGTTTTTATCAAGGTGGAAAAATAGCTTTTGCACCCCTTCTCTACCCAGGTTAGGAAGCCAAGTATGATATTTTTTTAATGTTGTTTTTTAAAGATTTATTACATTTTTCCATTTTATTGTATGCTTGAAGAGCCATGAAAAGATAATGCCGCTGAGCAAATACAGTTCTCGTTTTAGGGACAAGGAATTATTCAACAATTGTGATAGGAGTGTGAACAATTGTGATGTGACCTGGTGTTGTGATAGGAGAGTTTGGTTACCTGGTTGCCGATATTTTTAGGAAAATGTGTGATAATACTTTTTATATATATACCTCAGGCATGTAAATGAATATATTCAAAGTAACTTCCAATCCACAAAGCAATTAGTGAGCCTGAAACCACATTAGCCTTTCGAAATAAACTCGCGACCGTCATTAGGACCAAACGCTGAAGTTTGTTGCGAAATGGGGCATCAAAATTGCGGTAATATCAGATGAAACGGTAAAATTATTGCAAATACAAGGATAAAAATTCAAATCGCATATTGTTGAGTAAACACTCGAGCCAACGGGTTCAGGTAAAAAAGTCAACAAAAAACAAAGTTCATACAATAAATATAGGATACCTACTGTGGTACTAAAACTGCTTTAGTTAATTTCCGTCCGTGTCGGTGTATTTAGCAGCTATGCCTATTGTTATAGAACAAGAAACCTGGTAATGTTGCTTGATGGGTAATATTTAGTTTTATGTTTGTTACAGAGTCACTGTGACACCAATATCTCATAAAAACAGAAACAATGACAAGAGCAATGATGAAATTCAGGTAACTATTTATTTACTTATTTTTTATATTTATTGTTACAATTTTATTGACACGAAACTAAATAATAAATAGGTTATGTTTAGATCTTATAGTGTAGGTGCATGGTTTAGACAGATCAGATTGACACAACATATGTGTCAAGTTATGTACCTACCTGAAACATTGAATACTTTATGTTTCAGATAGAGACAACAGAGGAAAACAGACAATTCAAAATTGAAGGCCGACGAATCGTAGAAATTAGCCATTTCTACGCAAAACTGCAAGAGGTTGCTAACCATGGAAATATGGAATGTGGTTTAGGTTGCGTTAAAATCGTAGGCAAAAAAAGAACGGGATTACATTCGTTGTTTACCTTAAGGTGCAAGATGTGTGATGAAAAATTTTACATAGAAAATGACGCTCCTGGAGACCAACTCACTGTTAACCACTGTGCTGTTGCTGGAACAATCGCAGTTGTCAATGGACACTCTCAGCTACAAGAGTTTTCTGCAGCACTAAATTTTACAATTATGACACCAACGATATACAAAGCCTGTCACTGTAAAATTCAAAAGCATTGGGAAAAAGTTTCAGTCGAGAGTATGAATCAAGCAGCAGCAAAAGAAAGAGAACTAGCTTTAGCTGAAAGTCGCATCGACAAAAAAGGTATACCAATCATAGACGTAGTAGTCGATGGCTGTTGGTGTAAGCGGACTTATAAAAGAAATTACTCGGCCTTATCTGGTGCTGCCATCATTATTGGGAGAAAAACAGGAGAAATACTGTTTTTAGGTTCAATTTGTGCTCAAGCTGAAAATAAAAAACAACAACCGAAAACACAAGTGTTACAAAAATTATAGTGGACCATCCACGGCAATGGAATCTGAAATGTTTTACCTATTTTAATTGCGTAATTATATTGTTGTATTTTTTTTATATTTGTAATATTTTTAATTTGACTATTCTTTCATTCGATCATTCTATCATTCGACATTCGATCATTCGTTTGTATATTTTATATCTGTATATTTCATTTTTACCTATTCAGGTATTTTAGCAGCCTTAGTTATTTCTTAAATATTTTATATTTTTAAATATAAATTCTATTAATTATTGTTTTCAAATTTTAAAAATAGTGAATTTGTACGGAAATGAACCTAACAATGAATTATTCTATCCATTTGTCTATACCAAGAGTAGGGATTTCTACCAATTGGCTTATTTTATTAAAATTAAAATTAAAACTTTTAATTGTATATAAATTGTTTTCTATTCGGCATGAAACCTGAAATAAAAATGTTTTATTGATATTATTTTTTTTCATCTGTCTCGAAGAATATTAAAAGGGTGTCTTCATTTCGTTCTTGAAAGGATAGTGATTTTCTATACTACGTTATCTCAACGTTGAATTAGTCAAGAATTATAGAATCAGTCAAGTCAGAACGGCAGAATGCAGAATGCAGTACGCATCTGAACGATCTATGCAAACTTGTATTAAACTGTGGTTGTTCGGTGAGCCAGCCCCTTTTTCGGTGAGCCAGCGGAGCTCGCCTCAAACCGTCAAGGTCGTTCGGCTATACTATCGCCTTAACCATTGATTGTACAGTGGAACCTCTCATAACGAGCACCTTTCATAATGAGTATTCACACCATTCATAACAAGTATGGAAAAAATTGTTTCGCTGAACGAGTGTTTTGCTTAACGAGTAAGAGTCTGGAACGAATTATGCTTGTTACGAGAGGTTCCACTGTAGGTACATGGTATTAGATTTCGCAACTCCATATAACGATTTGGCGACCCTTCCGAGATGGCGAAACGCAGGTGGCGCTGAGAGCATTGACAGCCAAACTAATATCAATTTATTTGGCCATCTAGAATATCATTGATATTGAATGGTTTTTTTTATGAAGGATCTCATGGATTATAAAATACCCAATAATATAACCAGTGATAACAATAATGACGTTCAATTAGTGCCATCTATCCTTGTTTTTATATAGGCAGAAATAATACCATTTTAATCAATGATAATACGGAGACATAGAATGTCATCAATAGATGGCATTTTATCTAGATAGACTACTAATATATCTGAACATTAAAATGCGTAATTATTACATATTCAAACCTGTAGGTATACCAAATAAAAAATTGTCATCTTTATGTAAATATTATTAAAATAATAATAGCTATGATGTAAACATTTGTTTTTTATACTGCACAAGTAAGTTTAAGAGCACCATCTACAGTGTACCACCATTCTGTTATACCCATTGACCGTATAACTACTAGATCCCGTGACCAGCCTGAGAATGCATCAGCCGAATAGAAAGAGACAGCAGCCTATAGTACCCCCTCCATCCTTGTCTAGTCGTGCATTTTAGAAGACAAGTACATATATCACTATGGTCGCAGATAGCACACATATTCCCATTTAGGGACATGACTGACAATAATTACATTAAGATATTACTTATTCTTCGACGCATCTGGTCATTCATGTTCAGGCTGATTTATCGAGCTCAGGCTTGTATAGCAATTGACAAATCCTTTTTACTTCCGGTTAATAAATCTGTTTAATTATACGATGAAAAATATTGCTGATTTATCAAAAAATATAATTAATGGACCAATTATTTGGAATAAAGATAAAAAAGAGCATGCGACTGGTAAAACTATTGCTGATAAGGCTAACCGCGCACTGCGGTGCATTTTGTTTCCGGAGGATTTGTGGACTATAGACGTCCATGAAACGCGCGCGCATTATGGAAAAAAATCGGGCCAGATTTAAATTCTGTAACTTGTTACAGATTTTTTGCGGTGGAAGAGTGAAGGTGACAGTTGCAGGATTGCCACTACGAAAAATCGTAATGGAAATGTAGTTCATTATCAAATATTATATTAAATAAGACGTAACTTCCTTTTAAAAAAATCGTATTTCAATTTCTATGATTTTTGAAACATAGTTTCGTTTATAATAATGAAAAAATTGAGAAAAATACTAGATGTTGCTGTTACCACTTGCTCGTTATGGCCTGTTTAATGATATAAAATAAAACAATATCTTGAAAATGATTTATTACGAAATATATAAAAAACATATTTGGATTATTGAGTTATTTTTTAGTTTCTGAAGAAAAAATGTTTTTAAATGCTACCAGCGCAGTGCCTGGAACAAAAACCAGTGTGCGTACCGCAAAAATGCAGTGTTTCTATCATTCGGCGTAAAAATCGTACTGCATCGCAGTGCGCGCCTAGCCTAAGGCGCCCTTGAAAATCATTTACAGACACATTTAGGGTGACCATACAATTTTTTTTTAATAAAGTTTTACTTGTTCCGACCTAAAAACGGCCGCAGCCCCATAACAATGAATACACATTTTTATTATTTCTGATGATATATTTCATTCAAAGAAACAAAAAAAAAAGTATTTAAATACTTCAAAATAAAATTTTCTAACTGTAACGGTAACTTACACATTTACAAACATTGAAATATCGCAAAGTTTAGTCACGTCGATATTTGTATCCGAAAAAAAAATAGAAGAAAAATCAACACTAAAAGTCTTTTTTTGATTTTATAGAATACTATAAATACGGATGGGCCCTACGATGTATTACTTTCCGAGACGGAGAAAACTAATTACAATAAATTAAATTATTTTTTTTGCATTTTATTCAATAAATAGTTTTGTTTTTAATACCGTTTCGCGGCGCTTCCTACACGCTTGAGAGTTTTGAAGAAGTACATGCGGAGAAATGAAATTGATTTAAGATTGTGCTATAGCGAGCGGGACGCTCATTTGGAGGCGCTCTTGATGTAGGCGATGAGGTCGGCGCGCTCGTTTGGCTTCTTGAGGCCGGCAAAGATCATCTTGGTGCCGGGGATGTATTTCTTGGGGTTCTCCAGGTACTCAAAGAGCGTGTCCTCGCTCCAGGTGATGCCCTTGCCTTTGTTGGCTTCGGTGTATGAGAAACCGGCAGCCTGGCCCGTCTTACGGCCCATGATTCCGTGGAGGTTGGGGCCTACTTTATGTTTGCCGCCAGCCTCGATCTGTAAGATACAAAAAAGAAACATTATCAATAAGGATATTTGCTGCCGTTTTCTCCCATTAAAGGGCGCTGCAGTCACTGTTCCTGAGCCCAAATCTGTGTTTTTCCGACTTTCTACTACATTTTTATCGAGTTTGAACTTATTACTTCCCTTGGTGTTACGCATTTTCACTACTCAGTTTGAAAGGAAAGCGTTCCATCTATTTTCTTCCTCACACCCAACAAATCGAGCTTCGTACAGATGCTCGCTCGGGGTTTCGGGCTCGGTGCAGATTTATATTGAGTCAGTTACGGGCATCAGTGCTGGTGCCGAGAACTGACTCACTGTTTACATACAGTCAATCAGTCGTAGTTATTTCCTTTGGGTGTATGCATGTTATTAAAGTCAGTGGGGAAAAATGCGTCATTTTCGCTAGTTAAATTGTTCCATACGACTCGACGTCACCTTACAATGCAGTGCCAGCGACTAACTAACTACCGACTTCGGCGCCCAGACAAGGTCAGTAGTTGGCGTGTGGTGGGGGAAGCGGACTAACTTTAAAATATATGGCGGGAATATTGAAGTTAGCACCGAAGCCACAGCGCTGTACTGGCTGGAAATCAATTTACACAATGGCAGTACCGAATCAACACTGACATGTTTTGAATTTGAAGTTAGTAACTGACTCAATGTAAACCAGGCTTTGCTCTTGAAGGAGGTGCTTGCGAGCTTCAAGGAATGTTCTCTGAGTTGAGTGCTGCTGTTCATCCTGTATTGATTGTTCATTTACTGCATTATAATAGTGACTAGCTTGGATATTGAATGTTTCAATCAGTTCATCTCTGTCCCGTCTCGCTTTAAGTGAGGGCAGTCCAAGGATTTTTAGCCTTTCTAAGTCGTTTCATTTGGATGGCGTATAAGTCGCTCTCCTTTTGCCTTCTAAAGCAGAACTACAGGGCGAGTTTAATCAACCCCATCCTTAAAGGGCAGCTGTACAAGCAAATAAGCAACTTTTGATTAAAAATGTGGGTTTTTTTTTTTGAAAATTGTAATTTTTGGAGAAATAGTATAAAAATCGCTGAGCTTGATGCGCTATCTAGCGGTAGGTAAAATAACGCAAATATTGTTTATTACTGATGATTTACCTACCGATAGATGGTGCAGTGCGCTCAAACGCTTGTCAAACTTTTATTTAAGTCAAATTCGTATTTTTTTTAATCAAAAGTTGCTTAGTTGCTCGTACCGATTCACCTCCTTGAAGGATGCCGGTTAAATTAAAACTCACCTATATATCTTGCAGATATTCAAGTGAAATAGCAGGAGATACACGCAAAAAATGCAAGGAATCTAAATTATGAAGCATGTAATTAATAGGCTAATGGATATTTTACCTTTTTTATGGTAAACAGTCAGCCTACCTTAGTACGGGCATTTGCTCAGTTAAGTGATCTTAGAAACGGATAAATAAAATACAAACGGAGCTGCCATGGAATTCACCGACCAAAAATCGGGCCAATCATATATAATTATTACACTTCTGGGAGGTGGTGGTAGGTTTAGGACAGCTGTCTTGCCACATGTGAGCGTTCACCATACCACCCATTCACTCCCCCTTCGAAGCCATAGAATTTGAGATGCAGAAATCGCAGGTTTAGATATTTTTTCTAGAAAGGAGTTGATTATTTTCCTTGGAGAGACCAAGATCTTTAAAAAGGTGAAACAAAGATTTAGCTGGCAGGCCACGAGCGCCTACTTCCACCGCGTGAAGGTGAACGGACCGTCCCCATATTACGTAACCTAACCTAACCTTACCACCCATTCACTCCCCCTTCGAAGCCATAGAATTTGAGATGCAGAAATCGCAGTTTTAGATAATTTTTCTAGAAAGGAGTTGATTATTTTCCTGGAGAGACCAAGACCTTTAAAAAGGTGAAACAAATATTTAGCTGGCAGGCCACGAGCGCCTACCTTCACCGCGTGAAGGTGAACGGGCCATCCCCATATTACGTAACCACGTTTTTGGGATTTTCGACTTCCCCCTCCCCCTCACGTAATCAGCGGCCTGACCCCCCCCCTCCCCCCCAAGTTAACGTAATTAACCAAATTTGCAGAGAATCTGACGAATCGTGAACCCAGTCTTTGTAAAGTGTTTGAAGACTGTAAGTGGAAAAAAATATATTTTAGAATGCTTTTAAAAATTTACTCTACTTCTAAAAATTACTTCAAAGTAATTACAAAATCTCAAACTCTTTGGTTTATTTTACAGATCCCAATCTTCAAACCGCAGTGACTGTAAAGACGGTATTAAAAAGGAAAAATATATATTTAAGAATGCATTTAAAAATGCACATTTAATGTGCAGGTTTAGCCCAAAAAAAATGTGATGCGGTGACCAAAGTTGATTAAGTAATCAGGATGGGCAGCCCCTCCCTCCCCCACTTAATCAAGCATAAGCCTCAGCTCCAACCCCCCCCCTCCCCCTCGGTGATTATGTAATATGTGGACGGCCCCTAATATGTAAGTTTTTGTTGACATTTAATAAATGATTAGATTCCTCCAACTTAGTTTTATTTTGGAAACCAATTTTTGGCAAAACTAACGACAGATGTGGACTAGCAATTGATGGAAAGATTATCGCTAATGATTATATTATCAGACTTATCAGATAATTACAATAAAATTATTTAAACAGCCTATCTCTGCCATTACCTTCCTATATAATCAATGCTAATAAGTATCAAATAAACTGTACCTTATATATATAATTTGAAGGAATATTTAAGATAGTCACCGACTTTATTTCATTTTAACAAATTAAAAATTCACGAGAAACTTTAGAGATAAGGAAGTGACATTTTTTTGTCCTATGCTATAAGGTTTAAAACAAAGATACAAATAAACAATAGAGATAGTGTTATAAAATCGGCTATTGAGCCCTTTCAAACATGTAATAAAACTTATTGAACTACTTTCAATTGTTATTTCCACTTTAACCCTTCAGGCCTTGGCCCCTCAGCCAATTGACAAGTTGATACCCCAAAAATTTTTAGTAAAAATTAGTAAAAACATTGAATTATGACACTGTCTTACCAAAACATTAATTACTGCCAAACCACTGAACCCATAATTAAAATAAAACATATTAACATAATAAAAACAAATTAAAATTAAATTAAAACGGGGCCATCACGCTGAATCGTGTTGTGGCCGATATTGGCCAATTGGGGCTCTGGGGTTAATGCATTATTTTCGTAATATATAGGTACATCCCTGTATATACAGACTTATTAACCCCTAGAGCCCCAATTGGCCGATATCGGCCACAACACGATTCAGCGTGACGGCCCCGTTTTAATTTTATTTTGATTAATTTTATTATGTTAATATGTTTTATTTTAATTATGGGTACAGTGGTTTGGCAGTAATTAATGTTTTGGTGATACAGTGTCATAATTCAATTTTTTTACTAATTTTTACTAAAATATTTTGGGACATCAACTTGTCAATCGGCTGAGGGGCCGAGGCCTGAAGGGTTAACAACTTTGATGTAGCAAATTTTTGTATTTCTTTGATGTAACGAAAACCTCAGCATAACGAATGTCAAACAGTGCATTAGAGCAATTAATTGTGTCTCAAAATATGTGTAAGAATTGGCGCGAGTGATGTCATGCGCCAAGCTTAGGTCAGTGACATTTTAAATAGGATAGAAAACGAATTTACCACGTGAAATTTGTAGCACCCGACGTTTCGGTGACGTTGCAGCCGCCGTTGTCCAGGGTAGACTACTCATGTTAGACAACGGCGGCTGAAACGTCGGGTGCTACAAATTTCATGCGGTAAATTCGTTTTCTATCCCATTTACATTGACATTGTGTTTTTTGTGTCAATACTGAAATATTATATAAAGTAAAATTGGCTGCGATAATTCTCGGTGACATACTCGGACAGAGAGCTAAGAATCACCAATAGGGAAGGTCAAGGTCCACACCGATTGTCAATTTAAAGGTCACAAATGTGATGGAAAAACTAATAGTCTTGCACTAACCGTGTGGCATTGTGAGCACCTCTGCACGAAGATTTTCTTGCCATTGTCCACATTTCCGTCCGGAACACCCATGTTTAATCAAGTCTTTGCGGGAACACCTGCGGGGAATAAGAGGCCTTAGTGTAAAGAAAATTACGTAAAAATCACACGACCTAGGAACGTGTAACGTAAAACTGCAAACATGACGCAATAATCACACGATCTAGGAATTCGTGACGTAAAACTGCATGCATGACGTTTCAAAGTGCATGTGGGGCACTAGGTACGAAGCGCATCCATAACCAATGTCATGAGATTTGACAGCAAGGTAATGGAGCAGGGTCACGCGTGATTGCATAACGTAAATTTCGCGATTACACCGATAAAATAAGATCACACGCATACGAAACAATATCCTTACTCATTCTTCTTCAAGCACTTATCCCTAACGTGGTCGAAACAGGAAAAAACCAAGATATATCACTCTTACATCACGCGGGAAAAAAATGCATGCACGTGATATGAGGTCTCAGCGGACGAAATTATTGAATTATAATACAGCGGTAATGATTTTTGGATATTTTAAATGATTAAAATAGCGCAACTCACCACACGAAAGACGATTTAAACCGAAATTTGGCAAAGCCTGCGCCCGTCAACGTGCGCGGTAAAATCGAAAATGGCAGGCAATGACGCAGTGTTGCTAATTGTCACCAATCAAAACTTGCCAGATCACATGTAGTTGGGTCCCATCAAACGGGGGGCGCCAGTTTTGCATGCGGCAGTCTTGCACAAATGTCACTTTTGACAGTTCCAAATCTGTTGAGGGCAGATTTGCAGGAGGCAACCTTGCAGGCGGCAACCTTGCAGGCGGCATTTTTGCAGACGGCATTCTTGCAGAAAGCAAACTTGCATACAAACCCGAAGTTAGCAACGTTTGAGAATGGCGCATTAGGACATGATTACATGAATAAAATAATTTTATATTATTTTACAAACCAAAAATAAAGCAGTAAAGCGGTCATATGTTATTAATTTTAAATTTAGAAAAAGAAGTAGCAAATCATCATGTCAGGGTAAATTAAAGTGGTGAATATTTTTACCTCTCCACATTTAATTACCGGCATCCTTGTAGTGGATGATTCAGTACATCAAACTAAACATTAAAAAAAATGTTTTAAGTTTTTCTGTTAGGTTAGGTTAGGTTAGGTTTTTCTTTCCCTAAAATCGAAGTGACATTAATTACCGGCATCCTTGTAGTGGATGATTCAGTACATCAAACTAAACATTTAAAAAAAGTTTTTCTGTTAGGTTAGGTTAGGTTAGGTTTTCCTTTCCCTAAAATCGAAAGTTGATTGCTGAGATCCGCGATGGAGAGGACACTCAAAGAAGTGGACTGGTTTCCGTACCCTGACATATGAAAACGCGGCTTTTGTCGATTTCTACTCTGGTAACACTAAATTTTAAATACGATGTTTTGCTTCTAACTTCATTTTCTGCAAAAATGCCGTCTACAATAATGCCGACCCTCGAAACGTCAGTTTGACATTTGCAAAACTGCCTTCTGCAAGATTGCCTTCTGCAAAACTGCCGCCTGCAAGAATGCCGTCTGCAAGATTGCCGTCTGCAAATCTGCCTTCTGCAAGTTTGATGGGACCCCATCAAACTTGCAGAAGGCATTACATTTTTTTTAATGTTTAGTTTGATGTATAAAAGTCATCCACTACAAGGATGCCGGTAATTAATGTCACTTCGATTTTAGGGAAAGAAAAACCTAACCTAACCTAACCTAACAGAAAAACTTAAAAACTGTACTGAAGGTTGCCGCCTGCAAGGTTGCTTCCTGCAAGGTTGCCTCCTGCAAATCTGCCCTCAACAAATTTGGACCTGTCAAAAGTGACATTTGTGCAAAATTGCCGCATGCAAAACTGGCGCCCCCCGTGTTAACTACATGGGGGGCGCCAGTTTTGCATGCGGCAGTCTTGAACAAATGTCACTTTTGACAGTTCCAAATCTGTTGAGGGCAGATTTGCAGGAGGCAACCTTGCAGGCGGCAACCTTGCACCGGAAACCTTGCAGGCGGCATTTTTGCAGACGGCATTCTTGCAGAAAGCAAACTTGCATACAAACCCGAAGTTAGCAACGTTTGAGAATGGCGCATTAGGACATGATTACATGAATAAAATAATTTTATATTATTTTACAAACCAAAAATAAAGCAGTAAAGCGGTCATATGTAATTAATTTTAAATTTAGAAAAAGAAGTAGCAAATTATCATGTCAGGGTAAATTAAAGTGGTGAATATTTTTACCTCTCCACATTTAATTACCGGCATCCTTGTAGTGGATGATTCAGTACATCAAACTAAACAAAAAAATGTTTTAAGTTTTTCTGTTAGGTTAGGTTAGGTTAGGTTTTTCTTTCCCTAAAATCGAAGTGACATTAATTACCGGCATCCTTGTAGTGGATGATTCAGTACATCAAACTAAACATTAAAAAAATGTTTTAAGTTTTTCTGTTAGGTTAGGTTAGGTTAGGTTTTTCTTTCCCTAAAATCGAAAGTTGATTGCTGAGATCCGCGATGGAGAGGACACTCAAAGAAGTGGACTGGTTTCCCTACCCTGACATATGAAAACGCGGCTTTTGTCGATTTCCACTCCGGTAACACTAAATTTTAAATACGATGTTTTGCTTCTAACTTCATTTTCTGCAAAAATGCCTTCTGCAAAAATGCCGACCCTCGAAACGTCAGTTTGACATTTGCAAAACTGCCTTCTGCAAGATTGCCTTCTGCAAAACTGCCGCCTGCAAGAATGCCGTCTGCAAGATTGCCGTCTGCAAATTTGCCTTCTGCAAGTTTGATGGGACCCGTTAATACATATATATATATATATATATATATATATATATATATATATATATATATATATATATATTTTATTTCAAAAAATCGCAATAAACAAACACATAATTTAAATATCAGTAAATTTAATAAGTTTTAAAAATATTATATTTGACTTTCGAATGCTAATCGTTTTATAATAAAAGAAGTTAATTTTTTGACAGGAGTTTGACGTTTCGCTGTTTGGCAGAACGTCGCGCGCGGCTGTCCTCTGCGAAAATGTACGCAAAAAAATAAGTTTAAACCCTTTTTTCAGCCAGAAAGCAAACAAAATTCATCCGGTGTATTAACACAGCCGAAACTGCCGCAAATCTCCATGACGGTGAGTAAACAGCAACGCTGTACGTTCTTGTGTATAAAATGTAATAACTGAAATCTTGTGAAATAGATGTCGGATAATTCGATCGTGCTCAGTTTCCACGAGACGCTTCTGCGAAAATCGGACGTAGACCTCTTGATCGGCCCGCACTGGCTCAACGACACGATAATCTCGTTCTACTTCGAGTACCTCGAGAAGGTGGCGTACTGCGAAGAGCGAGAGCTGCTGTTCGTGCCGCCCGAGGTCACGCAGTGTATTAAAATGGTCAGTCCGGAGGAGATTTCGATGTTCTTGGAGCCGCTGAACGTGCGCAATCGGAGCTTTATATTTTTCGCGCTCAACGATAACTTGCGCGCGGACCACGCCGGCGGATCGCACTGGAGCCTCCTCGTTTATTCGAAGCCGGAGCAGCGGCTGTTCCATTTGGACTCCTCGGAAGGGAGTAATCACAATCACGCATGGTCTTTAGCGGCGCACTTGGCGCCATACTTATCTCAATACGAAAACGGTACCTACCTAATTCTTCCAAAATTACCTAATAAGAAAAAGGCACTTTTATGTGCTTTGCACAAATCGCAACGTTAGTCTTCGAATAATCATTGATTATATAGCCTATTAGATTGCTCGACACCTTAATACGATATGGAAACCAGTAATTTACTAAGAAACGCTTGTAGATGGCACTTATAGTTCCTGAAATTGAATATTATTTCAATATCGCAACTTCCGTGGTATATTATGGAGGCGCACTGTAGAGGGCACTCTAACACGCCTATACAGGTGAGTTTTAACTACACGGCGTCCTTGAAGTGGTTGAATCAGTAGGAGCAGGTTATTTTTTATTTTTTTATATAACCAGTTTTGAGCAAGCTGTGCCATCTAGCAGTAAGTAAAATATCGCAATAAAACAATATTCTAGACATTTTACCTACCAGCATATGGCGCAATGCCTTGAACGCTTTTCATAGATTTAAAAAATAATATTTTTTGGAATATTGAAAAAAAATATTTTACCTACTTTTAATAAAAATTTTGTAAAAAAAAAAAAAGTTTTTTTTTGTATTTTGAACAACTTATTTGTGAACAATTTTTTTTTTGTTTCTTTTACATTATTTTAATCAAAAGTTGCTTATTTGCTCGTACTGATTCTCCCACTTCAGGGATGCTGGTTAATTAAAACTCACCCTGAATTAATAACATATTATTATTTTAATGAAATTTTCATAAAGAAGTTAATATGTAATTGGGTACCTATTGGATACAGTTTTCAATACCTAATAATTACACACTTTAACCCGTTGAGTATGAGTCAACCAAATCTGGTCGCAAAACAATTATCCGTTGAGTACGAGTCGACCAAATCTGGTCGCGCGTTTTTTTCACTTCTTTGACGTTCTCATATTTATTCATAATTATCTAATTGTTTTACAAAATGATATTTCAATATTATATATTCGAAATTTCAATGCAATCATTGTGCAGTTGTTCTTTTTATGATTGCTGTAGTAGTTTCGTAGTTATAGTACTTTAAGTCGATGTCGCCGAAAATCCTGCAAAAGAGACAGATGCATCCATGAAAATACCCATTTACTCCAAGGGTTAATGTTCTGATAAATTTATTAGTCTATCTAGATAGAATGGCATTCTATCCCATATCCGTTATCGCTGGTTAAAAAATTGAGTTTTTATAATAAATCGGTTCTTTATAAAAAATCATTTATTATCAATGTTATTATAGACGGCCAAATAAATTGCTATTAGTTTGGCCATCAACACTATCAGCACCACCTGCATATTTCGCCGTCTCAGTAGGGTTACCAAATTATTCTAGGGAGTTGCGCAATATATTACTATATATAATAATGTGATATAATACGCAGAGCGAAACTGGATGTGGTTTAAAAACTCGCTTTCTCACCGTGCTTTCTCGTGATTCAGAATAACTGATGTTGCCGCAAATAGTCTCGACTGAAGATCATTACGCTTCAAATTTCTTGCAAAAATGGCCAGCCAGTCATAAACAAATAACTTTTATACAGGATGATTTTTTTATTAGTGACACCTTGCAGTGGGTGAATTAGTATGAGCAAATGCGCAATTTTTAATTTAAAAAAATGGGAAAAACACTTTTTTTAATTTTAACTTTTTTGTTTTTTTTTGTAAATTTGAAAAACTTGACTGAAAAATAAAAGTATGACAAGCGCTGAGCGCGCTGCGCCATCTAGCAATAGGTAAAAAATCGCGAATAAGCAATATTAGTGATATTTTACCTACGTAAGTGTTTAACTCTTTTTATGCTATTTTACGAAACAAAAAAAAATTTGTTACAGATAATTAATAATAGAACAAGTTTTTTCTGGAACAATAGATTTCAGAGAAATTATGAAAGTAGTTGTATAGGAATATATTCGACTTTTACGAAAAATACTGGAGTTTCGCCACTTTAATTAAAAAATTTGTTGATTTAAAGAATACGCATCCTAAAATTTTTTTTTTTTCAAAATGGCAGGAATTTAATTGTTGCCTCCGTATCATTCCCGATGTAAGTAGAATTTATGCCACTTTCAACTGAACAAAGTTCAACTTATTAGCATTTGTAGCGTATTAGATTGCTCAATGTCGCTACGATTTGCAAACTAATATTTTACTACGAAATGTAATGTGTAGGTAACTAATGCTGCCCCCGATAGTAAAAAGGACGCATCTAACATTTTTTCCGAAATAGAGTTATATATATATATTGCCGTGATCAGCAAAAAAAGACTCATCTGCTCATATTTTTTATATTTTTCTAGCTCGTCAAAGGATGCAAGTACATGTATTTTTCTACGAATACTGAGCTTAAAGGACGCATTGAATGTAAACTAGAATGAAAAGGCTTATTTGCGTATATGTGTTCTTTTCTTTTGGAAAATTTCCATCAGTTCAGAAATTGAAAAGACGCATTTTCTTCTGTACTAAGTAGGTAAGACGTTAGTGATCACTTGCGTCTTTGCAATCTATTAATTCACTAAGTAGTTTAAGCGCATGTGGCAAATGGGCCTTTTATATTTAGTAATTCCTTTAGATGTTTGGACGCTTAATTAAGAATAGGAATATTGCAAGTATGACAAATACTACATTAAAAAGGCGCAAATAGCCAATTGCGACCTTTCAACTTAAGGAAAAATCTAGTGAGAACTCATTGAACACTAAAAATAAAAGCAGTTCATTAACTATGCTTAGTTGAAAAGACGTAAATGGCTATTTACGACTTTTCAACCTAATATCAAGTATTTTCATAAAATTTTTTTACTAAGATGAAAAGGAAAATTGTTAATAATTCAATAAATAATTAGGATATAGAAAAATTATAAATCACACATTATAGTTGAAACGCAAACCCAATTTATTGCATTAACAGAATGTATCTATAGTTTTTCTTTATGAGACAGCAAGCATTTAAATATTTTTTACACAAAACATTTTTTATCTCGGTTTAGACTTTATGCTACATGCGCCCTTCTTATTATCGGGGCCAGAATAGTTTCTAAAATATATTAATATGTTCAATATGACGAATTTCGTGGTATAACAGTATAAAATAATAATATAATAGCAAACGAATTTTTAAATCATAGCTCTTATTATTTGCCTAAAGTCAATTTTTAATGTTGTAGACAGGTTTCAATATGTAATAATTACTCACCTTAACCCTTCAGGCCTCGGCCCCTCAGCCGATTGACAAGTTGATGTCCCAAAAAAAATTAAGTAAAAATTAGTAAAAAAAATGAATTATGACACTGTCTCACCAAAACATTAATTACTGCCAAACCACTGTACCCACAATTTAAATAAACCCTATTAACATAATAAAATCAAACAAATTAAATTAAAATAAAATTAAAACGGGGTCGTCACGCTGAATCGTGTTGTGGCCGATATCGGCCAATCGGGGTCTGAGGGGTTAATGTTCAGATATACTAATAAATGGCATGTAATCAATGGCGTGTAATCAGCCTATACATATAAAAAGATGCAGTAGATGGCATTAATAATTGAATGTTATTATCAATATCATTGGTTAAATTATTGGGTTTTTATATAATTGGTCCTTTATAAAAACTTTTTATGATCAATATACATTTTATTATTAACCCTTAGTTAGGTAGCCATGAGAATGAAACTCACAACGGCATGATTTCAACCCTTGAAAATTTATTTGTAAGGGGTTTTAGAGCACGCGTACTAATGTATAATGGCGGTTTATTCAATGAAGGCGACTTTTTTTGCATATAATTACATAATTGCATAAATACAGAGATCGGCCGCCCGCGAGTTGTCGCAACGGAAAAACTACCGATCGGCGGTTTTAGCATACCAGCTGTTAATTTTAATTATCAATCTACCAAATAAATTAGTGACACCTGCATTTTGCCGGCACAGAAGGATTGCCAAATCGTTCTATGGAGTCGCACAATTTAATATATAATCGATGATATTAACAAAATAAAAGCTATTTTCGATATATCCAACTAAAATTTCTACACCATTTTTTACTATTTTCTAATATATCTTACTTTCTAACAGGGTGCTTCTTTCCGTATAACTTTTCACTGTATCAATCCTGCACTAATAACAAAGGCTATGTCCACAAAAGTACTTAGATATTTAACGTTTATTTATTTTATTTCAATCCGGATTGTTGTTTCAGGGCAAATCGATTTTATAGTAAAAGAAACGCTACAACAAACAAACGGTTTTGATTGCGGTATCCACCTTCTTTGCAACGTCGATATTCTCGTCGAACACATTTTGCAACATCACAAAGTCGAAGATTGCCAAAGCGCGTCCCGATTGGCAGTTAACCAAAAGCGAACCGAACTGCTTCGAATCATAGAAGAACTACTGATGAACTGACCGCCTTATCTCTTTAAACAAATGAGACATAACACCAAATTTTATTAAACGAGCTTTATTAACACCATAACTTATTAAAAAATACCGTTGTTTCATTAAAAAATGTTGTATATGTATAATTATAAGTAAAATGGTAGATAAATTTAATCATTGATGTAGCGCCAAGGTAGGTAGGCTGGTATTTCGTTCTACTCTACTTTTTATTAATTTTTAGCTATACATACGCAAAAGAAAATACAGTAGCTTTCAATATATACAAAAAGAGAGAAATGAAAATAATGACTGTTTTTGCAAGCAATCTAAAGGTCTTTCAATAAAGGCACTCAAATTTAAAAAATACATGAAGCAAGTTATGTCAGGTATAACAAAACTTGAGACTAATATTTTTAGGGGATATACGAGTAGATTATACAGGGTGAGTTTTTAATTAGTGACACCTTAAAATGGGTGAATGAATCAGTACGAGAAAATAAGCAAATTTTGGCAGAAAATTGTTGAATCAAATAATATAATGAAATTATTTTAAAATTACATATTCTAAATGATTTAGAAAATTTTGAAAATCGGTCAGCTGTTTTATTTGACCTTGCTGATGGATCGAGGTCGATGAACTCGGCGGCATTGAATGACGTTTACATAATAGTCGCGAAGCATGGCGCTGCGCTGTTATTATGAATCCCTATAGGAGCTTGTCCATGGACACTTCAGAAAAACGGCACGGCAGCGCCGCCGTATGCATCATACTTCTCCCTCGGCGAGGCGTGTTTATTTATGGCAAAATTTGTATCAGTATTGTATGGCAGTGTATGGGAGCTTGTCCATGACACTGGACTTTTTCCCGGCGCACAATTGTTGCATCACCTTGAAGCTGTTTATAAAATGTTTGTACGTAACACGTCGTACGGCGAGAAAACCGTGCAGTGGCTTACGTTTTTTCCTACGACGCGGTCGATGCGCCGTATGTTGAAAAAAGTGGCGTGGACAAGATGCGTAAGGGCTTTAGATCACGCAATCTTGATGGTCAGTTAACGACGCCGCCTCTCGAGATAACGGCGCCTGCGCACTTCGATTAATGATTAGAAACGTCAGAATTAGAATGTCAAATAGAAGTTTTCTAATTTCCAAGCATCGTTGATTGTGTAATTTTTCATGGTTAAACGGTAAAGATTAAAAATCAAGGTCCCTTTTGAAAGGCCCTATACATTTCTAATTCTGGCAAACTGGAAGATATAAGACATGATTTAAAATACTGATCGTTGTCATATGAATTGTAAAAAAGACAAGTGAAATAGGCAACAATATCATTTCTTTAGCCACTGAGCTCTTGCTACATCTTCGTAAAACAATAATAGTAAACGTTGTAAATAAGATAAAAACGAATTTACCGCGTGAAGTTTGTAGCAATCGACGTTTCGGCAATGTTGGTCTGGTCCAGTCTACCCTGAGCAACGGCGGTTGCATCAAGTGCTACAAATTTCATGTGGTAAATTCGTTTTTATGTTGTTTATAATGTCAAACAACCACGATAGTCTTTGATTTCATAATAGTAAACGTATCAATAAATGTATAAAATTTTATATATCAAAATTAATTATCTTTCTTGGTGCTCCATGGCTCGACCCATCCGTGGAACTCTCTATCTAACTCCTCAGCTACCGCAATCGTCAGTCGATCACTGTTTAAGTTTCCTACGATCTGGAATCCGAGAGGAAGTCCGTCTTTGGACAGGCCCATCGGGACGTGCGTCGCCGGGAACCCTAATGCATTAAAAATTGCTGTATAACAAAAATTCATCGACCGGATCAGCGGTTCGTTGTGATACAACGCGGTAGTCGGATGCGTGGGGAAAATGAAAACGCCGTTGTCGCCCAGCATCTCCTTGAATTCGTCCTCTAAACTCTGCCGTAGCTTGAAGTATTTGTTGTACTGTTCGGTGCCTGGCTCGCCGCCTCTCTTATCCACTAAAGCCGTGACCAACCCGATGAAAGTATTCGGAGACGTCCCAAAAATATTCTTTACAATCTCTGTGAAAATACTCAAAAAACTGTCGCTCCCGATTATCAATTCGCCGAACGTCGGAGCGTCAGTCACCTTCATATTCGAAAACCAAATCGGAGCAGCTTTCGTCAATTTCTTGACATAAACTTTCTTCGCTTTTAGGTTGAAATTCTTCTCCAAATGATTGACAGCTCTCACTATACTATCCTGGATCTCTGGATCGACAGGGCACACCAACGGATTATTGCTGTCTAATTGGTAGAATATATTTAGATTTTTTATATCGACCGGCTTATCGAGGTTGAACTTTGGCGCATAGTCTCCTGCCATCACTTGCAAGATTGGTTTCAAATCGGCTGCTCGGCGTGTCATTGGCCCGGTTCCTGAAAAATTTAAAAGTATAGTTAGTTCTCGTTTTCATAAAGAATTCTGCATCGTAATGCTCGCTTGGGATATTTGCTAAACACAGCAGTATTTTAACATAACAGTAGAACAGTTGGTAGACTTATGAAATGCAGACTTAGTTAGTTAGTTAGTTTGTCTGGGCTATTTCCCGCACTTGGCCTCTTGATTGGGCCGTTGTGCGTGGCTCATGTTTCTATTTATGTTACTCCAGCCAACCCAGGCTATCGCAGAAGGTTAGCAGCCTGTTTGGGTTGCTACAGGCCTCCGGGACAGATGCTGGAGATTGTAGTATTCTTGCCCGTTGCTCTGCCACGCTCCTGCATTCCATGAGCACATGCTGTGGCGTTTCTTCTTCCTCCATGCATCCTCTGCATAGAGGGCTGTCTGTCACACCTATGGTAAACAGGTGAAGTGCAGACTTATAAAGCATCCCCATATGGCGACGGACAAAAAAGTCATTGAGTGCCGCGCTGTTGTCTCCATATGGCGATACATACACACGATCCAATACAGACGAAACTCAGAAACCGAGATAGAGTAAATTAGCACAATAAATAGCAATATTTTAAACAACGTCTTGAGAAATGGTGGATGCAATCTATTTTCTGTATATAATTGATATACCATTAGTAGTAGTAAACGGAGTAGGGGGCTTGTTTCCAGCCCTTGATGTCACCTGGATCTATAAGATCTTTTGTAACCACCCACTTTGTGGTTGGGTCAGTGGTCTGCTAGTAGCCCGGTACTGCTTACCAGTCCAAGCAGATCACTGACCTTCAAGTTGGGTAGATCGCTGGGTTCGAGAAAGGCTCGTCCCAGTAAACTGTGTCTTTTTGCGGCAAGGCCTGGGCAGCGACCAAAGATGTGTATGCTGTCTTCTGGTTCTTCGCCAAATATTCGGCAGTCCATGCTCTCGGTCAAGCCAAGGTTGAATATACCATACATACGATATACAATACATACATAATAAACGATACATGCGGTAAAAAAAACATTTAAATTTCACTGTACCTATTATTATTATTATTCAAATTCATACACTACCTAGAAAAGACATCTGGAACTCCGATCCGGGTTCCGGATATTGTCCCACATTTGAAACAGAGAATTTCGTTGGTTTGTGTCCGAATATACCATTGAACATGCAAGGCATCCTTATCGATCCTCCTATATCAGATCCTGAAATAACATACAAATCGGTTTAGGATTTGGATCAGTATATAATGTTGTTGTCCATAGCTTCGCTCACTCTAATTTAATGAGAATCATACTTAAATTGCTCAAAAATACGTTTCCTATTTTACCGGGGTGCCAATGATAAAATCAGTGAAAATAAAAGTAGCAATGTACCAACAGAGCAATCGTGTGGAGGGGGGAAGGAGCGAGTGTGGGAATCCACTCAGCAATTTTTTGTACTTTGTGTAGGGTGAAATCAGACAACCTTTATACGCTATTAAACCTATTTTATGCGTTATTGAACCTACGCTATTTTTACGCTATATGGCTCATGCTATATTAGCCTTCAATGCCAGAATGATGGACATCAATTGAGGCCTTTTCCATTCCTCCTCCAATGCACTGGAAAATAATGCTCTGTGACTGGACACCAGAGATGCTTAAATTTTATTAATATGACTTTCAGCATACACTTCCATACCCCAGTAACCTCGCTCGTTGGAGCTATTCTGAGGATAGTTCATGTCCCCTTTGTAGCAATCCCCTTTGCATAGCTAGACATATTCTAGCTAGCTGCAAGGTGACTGTAGATCAAGGGCAGTAAACTTACCACCACAACAAAGTCCTTGATGTTATTGGCTAGGTAATTACCCTCTCAGTGGGTCGTGCCAACAAGGGTCTGTCTGACAGTACCTTCCAAACCCATCTCAATAATCGAGAAAGCTACAGATTGGATTCTGGAGGTCGATTCGGTCTATAAGCAGTATAAATTCACTGAAAGTCTCGAATGCACTGCCCTCCGTCCAGATATAACTCTTTACTCTCAATCTCGGAAGATGTCTCTTATTGTAGAATTAACTGTTCCACGAGGATCAAATATCCCAAAATACCATCTCGCAAATGCCGTCACCCGGAATGGCTTTATTGTTCAACTTCTTGCAGTGGAAGTTGGCGCTCGTGGCCTGCCATCCAAATCTCTGTTTCACCTCTTTAAAGATCTTTTTGTCTCCAGGAAAATAATAAACTCCTTCCTAGAAAAAATATCCAAAACCGCATTTTCTGCATCTCAAATTCTAAGGCTTTGAAGGGGGAGTGAATGAATGGTAAGGTGGATGCTCACATGTGGCAAGATAGCTGTCCTAAACCTACCACAGCCGTTCGTTAGTACGGAGTCCACCGCTCACCTTTAGAAGTGTAATAATAGTATTATGACGGGCCCTAATAGTACTATGATGGGGTGGGGAATTGGTGGGGGAATAGGGGTTTAAATAGTCACCAGTGAAAAGTTTTATTAGGAATATGGAATAATTACCAATCCCGAAGGCGCTTCCCGCAGCGGCCTGGATGCATCCTTCACCACCCGAAGATCCTCCAACAATTCTTGTTGTATCGTGAGGGTTGGAAGTCCGTCCATGGACATAGTTGTGACTCTCCCACCTGGTAAAGAAAACATACACTTATGGATACTTAGAAGACTAGAATAATTTTCATTTTATTCATTATTGCCAAGAAATCTTTAGATAGCTTTTATTGCATAAGCATATAGATTCAGTCGTCAATAGTATCGGTGCCTTTAGTTCTATTATGAGGGTTTGTAGACTTCTTAAAAATATACACTCTTCAAGGACGGTTTATGTCACATACATTATTTTTGGAGTGTCTCCACAGTATGTCACATATAAGCTGGGGATTGAGCGTGTTTACAACGGGTTTATACGTCACCTAAATTCCCGCTCATTTTCCCGCTCATCCCGCTGAAGGATAGCAACTGCTATAGTTTAGAGACATTGAAGAACCGGCGAGTAGCATCAGATACATCGCTTCTATATAAAGTAGTTCATTCTGAGTTGAGCAGTCCATATCTCCTGAGTAGTGTGAGCATACGAGCGCCTTCTTGACTCACGCTCGATCCATTTACTTTTTACATCTGTAGGTGTAACACAAATTATGGTGCAACTCGCTATTGCAACGTGCTGTGCATGCATACAATGTAGGTTTTAACAAAATTGACTTATTTAACCACAACAGTAGTTAAAGAGGTCCATAAAAAGCTGGTAATTAAATCAGATTGAATTGAGAACTGAATTGAATCGAAACAAATCATTCACATACACCCTACAGATACAGTCTGGCCAGAAAGTTAAGACCCGAAGTTTTGGGAAAAAAATATTTATATTGCACAACACAGTTATGTGAGAATAGTAAGGCTAAATCATCTAGGGACATGTCTCAGTACCGTCTCCCAAGAGGTGTATTGAACTCAGACTAGTGTTTCTGCTCCTTTATTGATTTTATCATGTAACATCAACGTTTGAATGATTGTGAGCTTGAAAGAAAAAGAAAAAATGTTAGTCGTGCCTCCGTTAAATAATCATTAATTTTGACTACGATTGAAACTGGTAGGTAACAACAATTTGTGGTTAACCCTTCAGGCCTCGGCCCCTCAGCCGATTGATAAGTTGATGTCCCAAAATTTTTTAGTAAAAATTAGTAAAAAAATTGAATTTTGACACTGTCTCTCCAAAACATTCATTACTGCCAAACAACTGTACCCATAATTAAAATAAAACATATTAACATAATAAAACATAATAAAATAAAACAAATTAAATTAAAATTAAATTAAAACGGGGCCGTCACACTGAATCGTGCTGTGGCCGATATCGGCCAATTGGGGCTCTAGGGGTTAAACTATGCGAAATGTCAGACTAAACATAACCTCAAAATGTATCTAGAATTACATTTTGAGAGAGTGGAAACAACTTCTCTAACTTCGCTTCGAATAGTTTGTTCATTTTTAATGCAAAAAAATATAAATAGAGAATTATTAGCAAAATAAATGCAATTTCATGAACTGATGAATCAATAGAAAAAAATCATCTCTCATAAGGATTAGTGTTGCCACATCAAAATAGTTTCACTCCATGTTGAATTGATTTATACTCTTAACCCCTTGAGTATGATACGACCAAATCTGGTTCTGAAACAATTATCCATTGAGTATGATACGACCAGATCTGGTTCCGCGTTTTTTTCACTTCTTTGACGTTCTCATATTTCGGTTATATTCAAAAAAGATGTACATAAATAATAATTTCATGTCCGACATATTTGCTCTTTATATACACACGGTTGTATGTTACACATTCCTTGCTTTGTCATTTTTTTATATAATATGCACCCTTCTCTTGACTTTCCACATTGTAATCATAGCATAATATTAATTAATTTCATAAAAAAAAATTTTTTATTTTTTCTCTCCCTTCATGACTCATACAAACATAATTGTCCTTTTTATACCCTACAAGAACAAAATTAGTATATGGTTCAAGTATCTTCTTTTTCAAACCCTATCTTTTTCCACCTGCAAAAATATATAAATTTCCTGTTGTTTAAATAGAAATACTGTAAACCTAGGTTGAATCTTATAATAAAAAAGGGTGCGTAAAGTTTGTCCAGCATTTTTGACATGCGAGTCACTCAGAGGATGTCACGGACGATGTCACAGCTTTTTGTAGAAATGCTAGCATTTCAAGTTCACATTTCATAACTGGCAACACTATGCGAAGTGCCGTCCATATCAAATCTCCGCCATTTTAATTTTAGTGGCAGTTATTTGTCGACACTGAATACTTGGTGAAATTATTGCGAAATTTCTCCTGTGAATCACGGTGACATTCTAACCAAAGTAAGCTGTGTATTATTATCAGATTCTGTCCTATCATAGACATAGCAAATACAAGTAATATTATGTGGCCAATTCAACTGTATTGTGAGTTATTTTGATATGGTAATTAAGTGAGGTCATGTTATCACAAAAATTGGTTGACATGTTAGTCACATTTCGTGACTCACATGATGTGACTCACGTGAAACATTTAAAGTAAAGCAAGGATTATACTGTATACACTAAACTGGATATGTTAACAAAGCTGCGTTTAATTCTTTTTTTCTTGTATTTACAATTTACATATCATTAGCATTGTATTTAACACCCGGCTTTATAATAATTGTGACTCACATTAATACAAAATACAGGTATGTCACGAAACAATTTAGTCACAATTTTAATCATGTGAGTCACATGTACATCTTTTTTGATAATGACCCATTTATTCATAATTATCTAATTGTTTTACAAAATGATATTTCAATATTCTATATTCGAAATTTCAATGCAATCATTGTGCAGTTGTTCTTTTTATGATTGGTGTAGTAGTTTCGTAGTTATAGTACTTTAAGGTCGATGTCGCCCAAAATCCTGCAAAAGAGACAGATGCATCCATGAAAATACCCATTTACTCCAAGGGTTAATGGGTCAGAATGTACGCACAGTTACAGCCACATATATGCTCTCACACAAACATACACCAATACCCATGAACCAACACCCACATACACACAGTGTACTTATACATTTAAAATTCTTTTCCGTTTTCTTTTTACTATGTAGCATATTTTATATTCCTTTTTAATATTGTCAATAATTTAAATCATCGGCTTTGTTGTAACATTGGCTTTGTTATAGTTATATATTGTTTATATTTTATTGTTTAGATATATATTGTTTATATTTTATTGTTATGTTTTTATTTTTTTTTAAAATACTATAAAAAATCACAAAGAGATGGAGTCAATGATGTCCTAACAACTTACCACATGCAGAGTTCGGAGACGTTGGTCAAACCCAATGGAATCGCTCCTGCCTTCCTTATCAACTGAATGGCGACTGCGTCCGCCTCAGCGATGACATCCTTTCTGCTGACCAATCCACAAGTGTTATGAAGACCTGAAAAGAATATTTTAGGTAAACAACTATAGATTACAATGGGGACGCATGTGTGAGTGCGCGGGATCTTTTTGTAGGTGGCGCCAGCGGTGATTTAAATTTTGTTTTCCCGGCTTAAAAACGGACAAGGAAAGAAAGTAACATGAAGGCGCATTTTTTTTCTGTCTGTCTGCCTGTGGGTATTACTCTGTGATAGCGCCCAAAAACTTATCGCCAGAAAAAAAAATAAAAAAAACCGAAACCTAAATACAAAAAAAGGGTAATAAATGGATCTATTGTGTAAAAAAAATGTGTGATATATTGTAAACAAGTGAAATCTATTCACTCCCCTCTTCGAAGCCATAGGATTTGAGACGCGGAAATTAAAGTTTTAGATAATTTTTCTAGAAAGGAGTTGATTATTTTCCTGGAGAGACCAAGATCTTTAAATAGATGTAACAGAAATCTGGCTTGTAAGCCAAGAGCGCCAACTTCCACCGCGTGAAGGTGAACAGTGAAGTCTTTCCGGTTGACGGCATTTACGAGATCATGGTGTTTATTTAATTTGTACTCGTGGTCTTTTGGGATATTTGATTCCCATAGAAGAGTATCGTCCGAGATAGCGAGTAAAGAGTTATATCTGTACGGAGGGCTGTGCATCCGAGAGTTTCAGGGAATTGATACTACTTGGAACCCGAATCAACCTCTAGAATCCAATCTGAAGCTTTTTCAATTATTGAGAGGTTTTGTAATGGAATGTTTGTTGTCTTTAAAGTCTTGTCGCATAAACTGTATTGGGAGTTGGAGGGTACTGTCAGACCCGTGTTCGGACGAGCCACTAAGAGGCTAAGTACCTCGCGAATAACAGCAAGGACTTTGTCGTGGCTGTAAGTGTACCGTCCTTAATCCAAGGCCACCTTGCAGCCAGCTAGAATATGTCTAGCTGTGCAAGGGGTGTTGCTACAAAACTATCCTCTGAATAGCTCTAACGAGCAAGGTTACTGGGGTCTGAAAGTTATGCTGAAAGGCATTTCAGCATATCTGGAATCCAGTCTTCTGGCATCCAGTATCTGGCATCAGGCCTTCCAGTGCATTGGAGGAGGAATGAAAAAGTCCCTAAGTGCTGGCCAGCCATTCTGACATTGAAGGCCAACAGCATGAGCCATTCTGTTGCTGTCTAAGTCTCCTCGAAAGTGGGATTTCTTTAGGTCCACATTGCCCATGATTGTACTACCATAACCCAGACTAGTGCCTTTCTGGCTGATTCCAGCAAGAAACTTTTTATGGAAGTCCTCGCGGGATTTGAATTATCGCCGACATAACGCCGTATGTATAAAAAAAACTGACCAACCTTTGACGGCAATGCAATCTTTTGTGGTGAATGGAACGCCGAAGAATGGTTTCTCCTTTGCCAATTTCTCCTCGGTCATGGTGCCGTCCTTTATGATTCTATCGGTGGCCCGCGCCTCTATCAACGCTTCCTCGAATCTATCCTCCACTAGAGTGTTCAGCACTGGATTTACTTCTTTTATCCGCTCTATGAACGTGTTCAGCACCTCCTCGCTGGTTATCTGGAAAGAAGAAAAGGGAGCAAATAAATATTTTTTCTTCATTTGGATTTCGACTGCAATCAATTGCAATGGAGTAATCGTCTTTAATACTGCAATATGTCATATGCTAAAAACAATATTTTTGCCTTTTTTATGCAATTGTATCCAATTAACTTATCTTTGTGACATGGCAATAGTAGATTTTCATTTTAAATAAATTTCTATGTCGTTGCGCCAGTTCTAAACTGCAACAACTAGAAATCTTCTGCTTTGAGATAGTTTAAAGTTTTACAATGGAACTGCAAATAGAACAATAATAGTAACACTATGTAATTATAAATATTTATTGTAATATTTATACTCTTTTATATGCTTGATATTACCAGCTTCCAACAGTGACAATTCGAAACGTTGATTTTTGGAACTTTTATGGATAGATCTAGCCTACAATGATAAAATGGAATATCACTCACTAAAATCACTCTCGATCACACTCTCGTCACTCATTGGTAAGCGTCTCTCCATAATTAATTAAATAAATAATAAATTGTTAACTACATTTTTTTGTGTTTCTCTACTCTCTTATCCGCTGAGATATAAATCGACGTAAAAGTGGAAGCCTGGTTTCCGCACACCATCAGAAAGAGAGACCAGGCACGTTTCCAATAGTCTCTTAAAAAATGTAAAAGAACGGAGTTTTCATGAAAAAAAAACATATTTGGCATTTATTCGCAGCGTAAAATCGTAAAATCGAATCGCCGCGTGAAATCGAAAATTACGTTCCTCCGCCAAAAACTATAGTTTTATTCATGCATTCGTTATGTGTATAGAAAAAAAAACTAAAATACGAATCAATTGTTCATTTTTCATGAAAATTTTGTTTATCTGTACATTGAAAAACGAAATTATGTCAAACTTATTCTGAAACATTTGACCGTAATTTAAATCTCTCTTATTTAATCCATTAAACAAAAAAAAACATATATTTGAATCGGATTAGCAGCTCCGTTACAACCGCCGTTGGAGTCCATTGGGGTGGGTTCCGTTGTAACCGCCTTGGGCTACGCGGTTCGTTTCTTGGCTAAGGGCAGGGTAGGGCCAAGCACCAAAAGATGGCGATAATATTCTATTCAAATGTATAGCGGAATTTAAATATTGGGCCAAACCCGATTTCACAATGTGATTTCGGCCCGACAAGACATATGTGTATACCAAATTTCAAGTCTATAAGTCTAATATTTCGAGATTTAAATATGACTAGGGCGCCCCCTGGTGGACCGATTACAACCACAACCTTTTTAACTCTTGACCAAATGATGCCTGTATACCAAATTTCAGCCCAATCGGATTAAGCGTTTGGGCGATATCGTGGAGGAATACACACAGACAGACACGCAGATTTCTATCTGGGATTGGTCTTAATCCTCTCAGGGAGGCTCAAAATATATATTTCCGTCTTTATCTCAACAAAAAAAACGCGTTCGCAGTACTTTCCCTCCACGTCGATTGGTGGGCTGGGAAAGTAAATGTATTGAAATCATAACTAAAGACAACCGCACTGTGAATAAGTTAATAGTAAACACACATTTTAAAAAACAAGCTTATATTAAAATGCTCTGTCTCGAGCCAACCCTGGGTGGAGCAGCCATATCATAGAACTTAGAATGGGCTATCATTATTGAATGCTATACAGAATTTCGTATTTGTGCTGTTGACCGTTGAGGAGTACCCTCGTTGAAAGACAACCCCGGGTGCAGCAATAGAATGCGTATTCAAAAATTCGTTTCTGTGCTGTTTCCCGTTAATGAGTCCCCTCGCCGTGAGCCAACCCTGGGCGCAGCAGCCATGTCATGGTGAAATTTAGAACAGTCTATCATAATTGAATGCATATAAAATAGTAGTGGTTCTAATTCAGCTTGCAAGATTTGACCTAAACAAACTAACATACTAACAAACATTGCAAGGTAAATAAAAGCTTGTAAAAATAGCCCCCGCCTCAGCCATCCAGACGCTCCCGAGCGCCTATAATCTCCTTTCGCCGTATTTTACGAAATATAATAAAAAGAAACTCGCTCCTCGAAATGCGACCATTCCATTTGTCCTCTTTCTTTCTCCTCTCTGCGATCGCACTATCCTCTCGTGGGATTCGCGCCGACTGGCTTTTTATTTCGACTCCTTTCCAGAGAAAAGGGTAAATAAAAGATAATTTAATGAAAAATTTTCGCAGAGCTCGCGACGGGTGCAATCTCGGCGAGAATCCCCCGTAGAAAACGGTGAGAAGTCTCTCTGTTCTAATAAGAGGAGTATTCTCGTCACGTGACCTGTGGATGCTTTCTGTACGGTAATGAAAGGTATATAAAAAGCTGGAGCCGGATACTCCACAGGGCACACGAACCAAACCAAACAGTAATAATATAGATAGCCTCAAAAGTTACCCTATCATAATCTCCAGCAGATAAGCTTTGGGCTTGGCTGGATTTTATTCATAAGCTTTATTAAAAAATGGGTACTTAATAAATGAGAAAAAAATACATCTAATAACACATCAACCTAATATAATAATACTAAAACCATTGATTATGTAGGGTATTAGATTGAACAATGCCATAGTACGTTTTGAAAACCCTTCTGCGCTATTGAGACATTATTTTATAGTTTCCATACTATAGAGACATGAGAATCTTAATATTAGCAAAAAAAAAAAAATATTGGTTAAACATACATATATACCGTTTTTTTCGAGAGCAGCCGTTTTAAGATATTGCAAATGATCAACGAACTCTGGTGATTTTAAATAAATAAATAAAATATCTATTTTTGGCGACTTTTCAATTATTTTTTTTTTCTTTTAGTATTTTTTTAGTACGTATGATTTCTAAATTGAATAACAAAGTAATAAAATTTTGGAAAAGTTATAACTTTGCATTTTATGCACCACAGGGACACTTATGACCTATCAATGTATACAAAATCTATTTTGACCAAAATCTATATGAACCAATTTTCACAAAACGTGACAAACATGTTATTACGTGATGTACATCGCCCTTTAACAATTTTATGTATTAAAACTGTCCATACTCTACCGCAAAGGTTATGGTCCTCAAAGGGTAAAGCACTTTAGATAAGGCGGGATAGGAACTTACGGAAGAAGAAGAATATCGGAAGAATAAGAATATTTTCGTCCGGAACTTTATACATCCTGAGTAGGTACTTGGTCTATTTGCTTCAAAGTTAAAGCATTCTAGATAGGGCGGGATAGCAACCCACGGAAGAAGAAAAATATTTTCGACTCCCCCCCCCCCCCCTCAATAGTGATTGATTATGACAGCAAATAGTACAATTATAGTATTTCTGTGGTATTAAAATGGCTATTTTCCGATATGGTTCGTTTTTCGGCTAGCCTTGGGCGGCTCGACGTTATTATTTGATTAAAATGTGTGTCGTTTTTTTTGTGCCGCTTGTATAAGAGATATTGCAACTAAAATAGATATTTCGAGATTGAAATGACTAGTGCGCCTCCTGGTGGACCGATTTCAACCACAATTGTTAATTAGAATCGCGTATGTATTTCTAAGATTTTCTTAAAGAAGTCTTTTAGCAGTATTTTCGTAGTATTTTAGTAGTTTCTTCCTACTATATTTGTAGTTTTTTCCATGGTAATACAATAGTATTTTTCAAATATGATGTAGTATTTTCTTAAATATGAGTTTAAAAAATATATCTGTCGCTTGAATATGAGATATTCCAAGCAAAATTGTACGGATTCGACCCAAAAATATGTCTGTCCAATATATCGAGATTGATGTATATCAATCTTAACTGTCGCGCGACAGCCCTGACTGGCTAGCACCGAGGCGCCCGAGAATCTATGTAGTGGTAGCGTACGGACAACGGGCGCTTGTATGCGTACGAAATCGGTGCGTACTATGGAGATGTTATGCTGTTCTTATTTACTATGACATAGTTCACCTTTTGCTATTTATTTAACGTTTTACGGTAAAATTAAAACAAAAGCGACGTAAATCTTCCATTTCTGACTTGTTAAAAACAAAATTACACAGCATTTCCACTATTTATCACTAAATACAATTTGGTACGTCCATTTATTGTAATTATATGTCATCAGATAGTGTAATTTGCATAAATAATGTTTGCATAATTAGAAATCCACTATGCAGCAGTTCGCTCGATTGAGTGTGACAATATGAAAAAAAAACCCTGAAAATTAAACATAAACCTTATTTTACACATTGAATTTATTACAAATATCAGGCACGTTACACTAATCGGCGTCGTATTAAAAGTCTTCAAAATTGATTGATTGAACTGACTTTTCAAAATAGTATGGAAGTTATCTCGGATGCGAATTGCTCGTGGCATCAAGAGGGCAAAGTTTTGTCCTTTCCGTTTTTGACCATCCCGGGCGAACTTTTGACCATCCCGATATGAAATTTCAAAATCTAAAAATAATTCTCACCTAATGTCTTGTTTATAAACCCTCTTTCGAGCCGGCAAACTTTCGCAAACTTCCCCGTTTGAAAGCTGCATCTTTGCGATGGCCCAGTTTCGCGACAAAAGTTTCATGAATCTTTTATGCCGGAAAAGCTCATAAAAGATAGTAGCAGATGGTGTACGGATACTCTTATATATTCCTCGCTCCCTGCACAAACAGGCGTATCCAAAAAAATAGGTGAAATTAGGTGTTTAAATTTGCGGCGTCGCGCGTTTGCGATTGGAATTTTTAAATAAGCGGCGACTCACGTTCGAATGTGATATCTTCACTGCGTTGTATCGCTCGTTCAAAATTCGATTTTTTACGGCGAATTCTACGGCGACGCGCGTTTGAAATAAGATTTTTAAATTGAATGAGATGACGTCCTTGTCTACTTGGCGGAAAAGTCTTAGGGTGACACATCCGTTTTTTTTTATTTGACTATTCTTATAAATTATTGTTTGTTTTTCATATTTTGACTTTTAGAACTTTTTATACAGGTATATCCATTAAGTTGTTTAAATAACATTTTTTTTAATGTTTGTAATCAACGATGATAATAATTGCATAGTGTTTTTTTATATAACAGTACTTATGTTTTTTAAAATTGATATTCATATAATGATTAATCAGGACAATTCAAAAAGAACGTGTTTTTGGTGTTCACATGTGGTCACAATGACGTAGCGCGCGCAGCCAAACCATGAACAATGATATTGGAAATGTATGGAAGTAATGCAAAGAATGTGTTCGATATTGTTATTGATAAATTCGAATTCATTTTAATATTATATTTTGCATAATTCAATTATCGATTGGTGAGAGCTGTCAACTCACAAAAACCTGACAGTTGGCAACATCGCCCGCTTTCGAACGGGCGGCGAGTCAGTCCGTCAATTCGAACGGTAGCAACGATTTTCGACCGCTGTCACGGCCTCGCCGACTTAGACAAAAACCTCGTTTGTTGTCTCGGAATCGCGGACTCGGATTCGTTGTAAAAGGCACAAGCGATCCTACGGGAGTGTTACGACTGCACCCCACAGGAAACAGCGCGTCGCACGCGACCTACTTTTGGATCAGCGCACGCGTCGCGCCGGACACGCCGCACGAATCCCTCGATCGTGCCGTGCGCGCTACGCAAAAGCGGAATCAGCAGCGCGCATCCCACTACTGCAGCTACATGACCGTCAAGGTACGTGAGTTTTGATTAGCGATCGCCATATCGATAATTCACCGCTCAATACTCATCATAAGTTTTCAAACGCTTCCACTGTCAACTAAACTTTGCACAAGCAACCAAATGATCCACCCGTAACCCATTTGATATCCCCGTCAGACGGCATAGTTACGAGGCGGGATATCGCACAGAATGTAAATAACAAAATGGCGGTTCCGGGAACATTTTACCGCGTTCTTCTGAACTAGGATAATAATAATATCAAGTGCATAACTAATAAAGTTGTTGAATATAACATAATTTGGTATTATTGCAGTATAGGTACCTCTTCTAGATTGTTGATTTTTTAACGTCACCAGACTATATTCACCACGCTGATTCCGAATCTGCAATAATATTTATTCGGTCTCAATAAATAAGCGAGATATAGGCATTCAAAAAAGCGCCAAACCCATACATTTCGGTAGTTTTTTTTAAAAATAATACATAAACACCTATTTGGCGGTAGGTTAGGTTAGGTTAGGTTAGGTTTTTTTAAAACAACCTTAAAAACTGAGGTAAAAAATATTTTTTTTTTTTTTGTATGTAAATTTGGTTTCGAAAATTTACGCGTCCGAAGCTTTTTTCTTTCACATTTAGCATTACAATGATCTAACCTACTAGTATTTCTTTGTTTTTTCGATTTCTGAGAAAGGTACCTATACTGCAATAATTCCCATAATTTCAACAGAATATCGTGAGTCTGGTCATTGATGTTTGTTATAGGTATGTATGTAAACAAAACTTGGAAAAATCACGAGTAAAACTGCGTTTTTGTTTATTTTTTATCTTTAAAAATGTTTAAGATATTGAAGAACAAAGTGCACCCTTCGCCCAACCCATCCATCGCATAATCCTCGCCAGACTCGGAATTTCTTGACTAGCATCAATAATAGACCAGATTTAATTACTTTTACAAACTGGAAAATTAGGTCCTAAAAATATTCACTACCTCCTCGACTACTAGCTTTTTGGCGTGTGCGATATACTTGAAAGTCCTAAAATGGAGAACAAAGAGGCGTATCTGCAAATTTCTTAAAAAGATGGCTTTTTCATGAATTAGTCTTAAATATATTACTTTTTAACAAAAAAAAAACAAGCCTTAAGAACCGTAAATTAAATTATTTATTTGCATTGTTGTCTTCTATAAAGATATGTCAATTTCAATTTTTTGTGGTTATTGTGGTTTAGTAACATGAAGTTTTACAATTATTCAGTGCGTCATAACCTGCCTTTTAGGCGTACTTTTTTTTAAAAACAAGAATGCGAACAGAAATTGATTTAAACAATAATTGAAATGTTTAGCAATCTTCAAAAGTTGCTAAAATGAGATACGCACGTGGCCAACGATATAATCGGCCTTGAATGAGCCAGTGCTGTAGTCTCCCAGCATCAGCTGATTGAAGCATGGTTAGTGATATCACCGGGGCCTGTTATTTAAATTAGCATTAGCAATCGTTCGGATTTGTCTGTGTCTATATTGTGGCGTAAATCCAAAAAACTATACCTACACAACGGCGACAAGTTGAAATTTTATATCTCTGCGTAAAAAAAACATAATATCACCATAAAAAAATAAAGTATCTAATAAACTATCGGTTATGGAATTAGCGGGATTGAAATTACGACACAACTGTCATAAATCATATCGTAAAAACTGCAAAGGTACTTTATGTTATCCTTGATGTTTCTATGCTGCGCGGCAAACGAAGCTAATAAATCCCTGGTAAATTATACAGGGTGAGTTTTTAATTAGTGACATCTTTGTAGTTGATGAATCAGTACGACAAACTTTTTTGTTTTTTTTAATAGTTTAAAAAGCGACTTCACGATGCGCTACCTAGTGGTAGGTAAAATATCCGTAATATTGTTTATTAGTGATATTTTACCTATTGCTAGTTGGCGTTGCGCGCTCCACGCTTCTGGAACTTTTATTCAATAGATAAAATTTACAAAATTGCAAAAAAAAAACAGTTTTTTTTTGCTTTTTTTATTTTATTAGATTTTGCTTTTTTGTCGTACTGATTCACCCACTGTTACTAATTAAAAACTTACTCTGTATACTGAAGTGCACTGACTTCTGTTATACTAGTAGGTACCACATTATAATAACATCTGTGTCAGTACTAATGCTTATATAGATAGGGTATTAGATTGTTGAATGCGGTACTTCGTTTATGGCAGCTAGGATTTTATTAAGAAACGCAACGTGTAGATGGCACCCTATATATAAAACCCAGTGTTCTCTCACTCTTACTACATTGTTGATATGTTCTCTAAAAGTCAGGTGCTCGCCGTGAAGTATTCCTAGATATCTTACACTTTTTATCGATTTTAGTGTTGAATTGCCGATAGAGTAAGGGTAGTCTTTAATTTGCTTAATTCTAGTGAAACGAATAATTTGTCATTTTTCAACATTCAGTTCCATGTTATTAGATTCACACCATTTTTTCAATTCACAAAGATCTTGCTGTAGCGAATTGCAATCCTCCATTGTCAGTATTTCTTTAAATATTTTTAAATCATCTGCATACATTAGATGCCGACAGTGTAGACTCTGTCGTGGTCCGAGATTTGATCCCTAAGGCACACCAGATTTAACTAAGGCAGGGATCGATCTGCATACTTTCACACGAACAATTTGTGTCCTATTTGATATGTACGACTTCATCCATCTAAGTAGGTTACCGTGAATACCGTTATATGCAAGTTTCATAGGTAACCTTTAGCGAAGTCGGTATACACGGTATCCACCCAACAGGTTATTTTCCACCGATCAGTTTTTGGTTAATCCATGATAGTATGGACAGATTATATGTTTAAAATGTCGTGTAACATGATCGCAGACAAGAGATTCGAATACCTTTCCGAAACAGGAGAGTACCTATGCTGATTGGTCTGTAGTTAGATACTGAACTCCTGTCTCCGGATTCGGTATGATATTAGCAATCTTTCACTACGACGGAAATACTCCTATCTCAAGACAAGTTGTCTACAATCTAAATTGTTGTCCTAATGTCCAAATGTCAATAAATTAACATAAATATATCGTGGTTTTTAAATTAATGGTAATTAATTGTTATTATTGTTATAACAATAAAACCATTGGTTAAATTAATTAGTTTTTATAATCAACCAGCCCTTTATACAAAAACATTCATTATCAATGCTATTATAGATTGAACCCTTCAACCTTTCTGCCGGCGCAGAAGGGTTGCCAAAACGTACTTGAGCAATCTAATTCCCTATACATATAATCAATACTAGTACGCTAGCTGTATATTACAAAAGTACAGCTATTTTTTGTGCTGATTTGAAACTCCGCGCGCGCCGTCGCCGAATGTACCAAGAACTAAATTTGCGTTTAATATGAACTTTGTTTTTTTTTAATTTAAAAATTTGGTTTTAACAGCCATTAATAGTGTTGTCCAAGTTCCTCTTCAATACTATTTAACGATCCTATTTTTCTATCGATACATATCTATTTTAGACCAACCAGACAAATTATAGGTCAGGCGTCCAATAAGGGCGAATCAGTGTTGACAGTCTGTGCAATAAAACAAGCGGTGTGTGAGGTATTAAAGAATTTTTTTATGTTTTAAAAGGCCTATGTATGCTATTATAATACATTCTGATGTCAGTGCTGAAATGTCACTGATTCGACTTTAATATTTTAAAAATACAGCATTGCTCCAGCATTGCTGTTATCAGTCGCTATCATCGCTAGCAACAATCACAATCAATTAAATACATCAATTACTACAATAATTAAATGCATAAGTTTAATTGAGGAAATCGATGAATTACGTAATTCCATGTTTTTTCTTTACACGTATTGTGTATTGTTAATTAATTATACGCCGTGTTGCCTACTATTTAGACTCCTTTATCAAGTTGGATATGAAGAGTTTTTGTTTTATTGGGAGATTATTTTACATGAAAAACTAAGGTTTAAATCATCTATAACTTTCATTGATTTAAGCTTTATTACTAAGAAAAAAATATTAAATTCCGAAATTTGTTTTTCCTTAGTAGCAAACACCTAAACCAAAAAGCAATTGAATTTTAGCTAGAAGATTGCTTCTATCGTTTATGTTAACCCTTTCGCCTACATTACATTACATGACATTACATTTTCGTCGTGTCCAATTGACGGCTAAAACCGCTCTTGGACGTGTCAAAATAATTGGGTTATGTAGTAAGTTTCGTTACTACTCTTTACTGAACATACCGAGAGACCGGAGTAATCTGGTCGCAATTGGAAGTAAGGGCGCGAGTGTAAGCCCGCTGGGTAACATACCTGGTTATCTCGCGGATAAGGCGTTGGCCTGGGCATGTGGCGGAGCTTGACGGCGGACTGTTTTGTCCAAGTCTTCTGCGCTCAATTCACGGGAGACAGAACGAACAATCGTTAAAACTTTCTGAGGTGACAGGTTCGCCCGTTGTAGTTGACAACTATATTTTTGCTCTTCATATAAAACTGGGCCATATGTTAAACTCCGTAAAAGCGATAGATAAGACTGGGGAAGCATTTTTGTATTTGTTTAAGAAATTTCCACGCCTCACTGAAAGCTAAAATAAATGAGGGGTTTTTGTCGGTCCACAGATACGAAAACTGTTTAAGGATGAACATTTCAATAATATCCTCAAAGTTGATGAGAAGTTAGCCTGAGATTCCTTTGTTCAGGTGTCCAAAAACTTCCTTGGAAATCATAAGGCAGAAAACTTACGGATCTTGCGGAAAATCTTCTGCAGTGCTACGATAGACTGGGGTGTAACATGTCTTAAAGTTAGATGCTCTCTAGACGAGCAAGCTTGCTTGTCAAGCATCGCGTCGCGGGCTGGGAGGGGATCGTAAACCGCAGCAAATATGCAAATATTTTTTGAAATATTTACCAATAATGCCTAATTTTGTAGTTTTATACCAGGGAGTCACATCATTTATCAATCAATTACGTCTAATTAACGTGACTACTTGGTATAAAACTACAAAATTAGGCATTTTAGTAAATATTTTTAAAAAATATTTGCATAATTCCTGCGGTTTACCATCTTCTCCCAGCCCGCGACGCGATGCTTGACGAGCATGCTTGATCATCTAGAGAGCCCCTTACGTTCACACTTAGACTTCTTCCCCGAAAACTTTGATGTTAGCAACGAACATGGCGAACGCTTCCACATAAAAATTTCAGACATGGAAAAAAGATACCAGGGAAATTGGAAAGAATCAGTATTAGCGGATTATTGCTGGACGCCAATCAGGGAATCACCAGCAACAAAATACAAAAGGCAGGCAAAGCGATTGTGCCATCAGTGACCTTCATCTGAAGGAGAACTACAAAGTAAATACAGTAGAGCGTCGATTATCCGAACGTCGGTCAACCGAACGACCGCTTAACCGAACTGCTGCGGCCGCAGATTCTCGGTTAAAAACAGAACTCGATTGCCATGAATGTGATGAAGAAGACGTTCAAGAATGGATGAGGGTTGATGATGCAGATCCAGTGTACCAAATCATGCAGGACAGCGATATTGTAGACCTCGTTAATGATAACGCTGACGCCGCCAGCATCTCATCGACTAGTGAATCAGAAAATGAAGATGAAAAAATACCTACACCTTCTGAAGCATTTACATGTCTAGATACTATCTTGCGATGGTTTGAAGCTCAAAATGAAAGCGACCAGTATCAGATATCTGTATTGAAAAAAGTGCGGGAATTAGCTGCTCATAAGCTGGTAGGCTTGCTTCGACAGACCAAAATTAAGGACTTTTTAAAGCGTTAATTCGTTCCTCTTCATGTACATGTATTACATACACACATATCTATTTTGTTCACTGGATTACTACTCACTATTGTAATAAATAATAAAAGTTAAAACAGATTACATATATAATACATATTATTATGTCCATATATGGTTTTATTAATACAGTTTTTTATACAGTTCCATTATCCGAATAAATCGGTTTTCCGAACACCCTTGTCCCCCAATTAGTTCGGATAATCGACGCTCTACTGTACATGCATGGGCTTTTAAGGGCAGTTCTGAAAAGCCTTAATAACTAAAAAACAAAAGTTAAACTTGCATTTTCATTATTATTTCCGTGTTCAGCACCCTTGAAAACATAGAGATAAAATGTTTTCATCAACGTTACACAAAAAAGTTAAATTTTCTTGACTAGTGTTTTTTGTCCTTTTTTCTCTAATGCTATATATTTTTTCCTGAACCTGATCTTGATCAAGTCGAACATTGAGGACCTTAGACTTCATCTATAACGATATTGGACGTAAACGGTCTTGCCCTAATATGTGCCACCAATATGTCAATTCTCGTCACGTGTACGAACCAGATAAGCAGAAATCGATGAAGCGTATAACGCCATTACGTATTCCGGACGCATTGCAATAAGCCAGGGAATGTACGTTCAATTCAAATTGCACGATTTGCTCGCCTCTCGCTCGCACACACATCGTCTTGACTGCTCCGGTCCAACGTTTGCTAAATTGGATCATACATTTTTGCGATATACTGCTCTGTCAAATAAATACCGGAAATTGTTCAATTAAAAAGTCCACGTGCAAGCTATGAAAAAAGAAAAAAAAAATGGGTTATCACCCCACGACTTTCCCGGCAAGTAGCCAGGGACTTATTTCACTTGAATATTCATTTCATAAATAAAGTCGATGAGCAGTTGGTGAAAATTCCTGTTAATATGCGACGCAACGCAATGAAAAATTGAATTTTGAACGCGCGTCATCCCATTCAATTTAAAAATCAAATCACAAACGGGGGTCGCCGTGAGCTTTCAAATTCGAATTTCGAACGATCCACGCATCGCAAGCTTCGCCACTTTTAAGGGCCTTACTATTGAATTAATGTATGGCGGACTTTGAATATTATTTGCGTCGCTTGTATACGATATATTCGAACCAAAATTTCACAACGTCATTTCGTATCTGTGCATCAAATGTCAAGTTTAAGTCCCATATTTCGAGATTGGAATATGACTAGTGCGATTGGTATAGAAGAAGATGTGCTGCAGCGTCATCTAGTGCCGAGTTACAACAAAGTGGATAGCGCGAAAATATTATCCTTGCTCAAATACCTACGTATACCAAATTTCATGAACCGTATAGAAATTAATGCTCTGCAGCGCCACCTAGTGGCAAGTTACAACGCGGGTATCATATAAACCTTCTCCATGAAAATATACATATATGCGCCAACTTTCATGGTGATCGGTCAAACGGTCTCGAACAGACAGACAGTATGAGAAATATGGTTGTAAAACTCTTTTTCAAAAATATTGGTACTACTGCAAGAATAAATAAATTAATAGTTTTTAAAAAACACTAAAAACACGCTTTTGGGCTATGATACGATATTCACATACCCACGGCTATGATACGATATTCCATCATGGAATACCAGTGCCTATCTTCCGGCTTCATCATCAGACCTTGAAACCTAATCGTGGTCAAAGTTCATTCCAAGACTTTTCTAACAAGTCCAAACACAGCTATGATACGATGTTCCATCATGAAGTTCCAGTTCATATCTTCCGACTCCATCATCAGATCAGTTCGACAGTACCATATTATTGTATTGTCATCAGAACTACATACAGCTGCCAATTTTCATGACGCTACAATCCTTGGAAGATGGTTAAATTAGTTACCTTAGATTCCATTACATAGTTAGTTACATACAGGTCGACCTAATAAAAGCGTGTTTAAAAGAGGAGCAATGCCTATTTTAAAGTGGTCCCCTATACATTACTCAACTGACATCCGCTAAAGTGAGTGAGCTGCGGCCAAGTATCGCTTTATTAATCACTTCCTTTATCAATCCGGGAACCCCTGACCTTTTCATTGCCAGCAATCGCTTTGACAATGAAACAATTTGGTCCAGCCATTGTACCGCGGATGTCACAAAATTCTGTCAATTTTCTGGAGGTCAAATATTTAATTATCATCGTCGATTTAAACATTAATATGTTGATGTCCAAGTAAATATGTTGTGTGCCTAATTGTAAATAAGTAATCATCACAAAAGTAATGCATTATTCTTCTATTGGAATTTATAATTAGGAATATCGGCTAACGTATTCTTATCTTTATTGTTTCGAAGGCGGGCTCTCAAATATCGTATATCTAGCTAGTGTAAAACTATCGTAAGAGCCAAAACGAACACTTCGAAAAAAAACGGTTTCTTTAACAAGTCATTCATAAGAGAATGGGCTTTTGTGCCCACTTTTCCAATAGCTGTAAATCATATACTAATGAAAAGATCTATGTACGTAGAACATTTATTACTACAATGACTGATTTCAATTATGATCGGTTTCTAAGTTTATTTATTTATTTATTTATTTAACAGGAAAAACATACGGCGCTACAAAAAATATTACAATTACATTAAATACAATATTTCTGGCCGATGACATGCTTTCAACAATAGTTTTAGTTAGTTAAGTCTCCAATACGAACAGTGCATACTTTGGGGGTTCGGAGGGGAAAAGGAAAGGAAAAGGAAGGAATGGGTGTCAATAGATTTTAAGTAATAATGTGCAGTACAAAAAATAAGGAAAAATTACTCCATCATATAAACCTATCATATAAAGTTAAAGAACAAAGAATGAAAAACCAAATAGTCCCTAAGACATACGTATCCCATGAGAAATGTCTATGTCGCATTTTCGATAAATTTTAAGTATATGCTCTGCTTAAATTTATTCTCATTCATGTTAAATAGGTCGATATTCTGGAAATGATTATCGTAAGTTGACATTAAGCGGTACATAATGGAGTTCTGGGCATACCTAGTACGGACGCGCGGGACTTCGAAGGTACGGGGAAAGCGAGCCACGCGTGGTGGTACGTGAAAAGATAGATTATGTGTGAAATACGGGTTGTCCACGTTGTTGTGGATAACTTTATGTATGTTAAATCCTTTATGTATGTTATATCCATTTATGTAAGTTATATCCTATTAAATATGGCCATTTACCTATATCCCCTAGGCCGCAGTGTTCCGCAAAGTTTTTGAGTTCAAGGTACACCTACCAAATTCAGAAATTTAAGAGGTACACCAAAGAGAAAACCAATGTTTATTTCATATTTATTTAATTATTAAAGTCAATATAATATGAAAAAATGTTTCAAGAGAAATGTGTGCCTGCTTAACTGAGCACAGGCGATCAAAATTTAAAGCAATCGTCGATAAGGCTGCTCTCATCTCTTCGTCGCCAAGGTCCTCGGGCGTTCTCTTTAGAGTTAAAAACCCCAATTCGCATAAGTGGCTCGTAGCAAATGGTAAGATAATTGCAACAGCACGCTTTGAAAGCAGTGGATACTCATTTTTTATATGCAGCCAAAAATGTGCTAGCTCTGTTTCGAAAATTTTTAGTTTTAATGTCCGATCAGTTTTTAGCTCTATGAATTCTTCCTACTCGTTTATTGGTAAGTGTCCAAGGGAAATGCTGTCTGAGAATGGATTTCGTACCCAGTCCATAGGTTGCAGAAAAATAAGTGTTCATTTTTTCTCCTAATAGCTCAAAGTGTTTCACTATCAAAGCCTCCACTTTTTTCTGCATCATCTTCACAAAACTTGTCATTTTTCCGCGGCACACCAACTAATGACCATGGCACACCAGCGTGCCGCGGCACATACTTTGCGGAACACAGGTTGTCCTAGGGCACCTAACACATCCAGGCATTGTATTTTTAATAACTATTTTAACGAAAACCATCGCAGAATACCCGAAACGATAAACTACATAAGCTTTGTGAGTTCAAGCTATATATTCCTAAGAATGCTCGATTTTGTCAGCAGTATGTACAGGGGAAATACTGGGTTATGTTGCTTCAACTCTGTAATGTGTGTCTCATGATTTCATTGCCGCTCTGTTTACTGACGTATGTAATATGCTAAGGTCATCTGTTCAACATGGTGAGCCCATTGACTGTACATCATAATATACTATCTTTTATAAATCTTCACTGCAAATAATATTGGGAGCTAATTGGCCCTTGCTGAGTTGGCCACGAAGACCCATTCTGTTCAGGGTTGGTCACACTCACGGGTCAACGCCCATCCGGCGGCCTCCACGCATGAAGTGCGAGCCCGGGCAGGACTAGTTTAGGCCTTAGGGCTAGTTTCCCCTAGGAATCAACCTTGTGGCGCTCCTGGACAGTCTGCGCACTGTGCGGCGTAAGCCAATCGATTGTGCACTCTGACTAACAGTCGGGGGAGTCTGGAAGCAGTACTGTTTCCTATAGAGCGGGGGTGGTTGTGGACCTTACGGTGACTGCTCTTGAAACGACCATCGGCTACCCGATCCTGGGTGAACAGCCGGGCAAAAAATGCCGTGGTCCGCAATAGATTCGGTTTACACCGTTTCACCGCTTCGTGAGGAAGAGGACCGCGCAAGCGACCTCGAACTCGTAACCAATCGAGAGACCGGAGTAATCTAGTCGCAATTGGAAGTAAGAGCGTGAGTGTAAGCCCGCTGGGCAACATACCTGGTTATCTCGCGAATAAGGCGTTGGCCTCATACGGGCATGTGGCGAAGCTTGACGGTGGACTGTTTTGACCAACTCTTCTGCGCTCAATTCACGGGAGATAGAACGATTAATCGTTAAAACTTCCTGAGGTGACGGGTTCGCCCGTTGTAGTTGACAACTCTAGTTGCAAATAATATTTTTTAAATAAATAATTTGCATTGGGATTTTCTTGTAATTAGCCATATTTAAGACGATTCCGAACTTCAAATCTCCGAAACGGCTCATAATTGAAGTTTGTTGTCGTAGTCATACATACTGTAAATAAACAGATCTTTCCAGTGGTAAATACGTCATTGTTATTGGAGAGGTGGGCCCAGTGCCTATATATTTTTCCCATTATCCTTTGCTATACCAACCAAATGTTCTATTTAACAACGAATAATAGTCGTAAAATAATACATTTAAATTTGCCAAAATACAATAACAAATAATAAAACAAATAGTAAAAATGGTACCTTTCCGAAATGCCACATTTAGAGTTTGTCACCCTAAATATGGCATAGATACTTTTGTTGTACTTTCTATATAAACAAGTTTAAACCTCAGAGTAAAAGTATCGCAAATGCTAATTTAGCATTTAGCAGTAAGTAGGTATAGCGTTACACTGATTTATTTAATGCAAAAATTAAATAAACCATTACAGATACATGGAAAACTACACTTACTTTTACATTATAATAGAAATGGTTTGAATTATTATTTAAAAAATATATTTGGTGTCTTTTACTAAATTAGTCTTAATTGAAAATAAAGAATGTAGCCAGTTACTTTGTTACGTGTCATACGTTTCTATACCTAATAAAAAATTGTTTTTTTTTAATGTGAAAAAAAAACGTTATACAGTAAAGCAGATAAAAATAGGAGATAGTTACCTATGGATAACATTTTCGAAAACATTTTTTTTTAAATGAGCGACTCGCTATTCTGATATCGGATGGCTTTTTATAAAATATCAAAATGTATAAAGTATCGCACAGCATTAAACCGCTATCTCGCATCTGTCGGCAAGATAAGAAAAAGATAACGGACAAATGAGGAATAGGCACATAAAAAATGATAACATTCAATGCAAAAATAAAATTACATAACGATCATGTATTTCTGGCTCGAATATTGGACATTGTAATTTTCTAATCTAGGATCGACACTTGATTCATTGCTTATTGCTTTGTTGTTATCTTTGTATTGTTTCCTGTAAAATAATAATAATTAATTTAAAATAGCTAATTATGAAACAGTTCCGACAACAAAAGATAATGGGTAATTTCCTACTCACTTGCGAGGTTTGCTGTAACACTTTGCCACACCATACCAAACGAAAGCTTATAACAACTGTAACATTACATTTTATACAGCAGCTAAGCTGAAATACGTGTGTGAAAAAAGTTAAAGTGTTAAGTAAAATATTTTATTCAATTATTACATATTTGTTTGTAAAATACCTCATTTACTTTGTTTTATTTAAACAACACGGTTGTTTATATTATTTTTATACAAGGTATATAGATAAAACATATAGAAAATATCACAAACTATAAACTATTAATAGTAAAAATAACTGCATAGTACCGAGTGAGTATTTTAATCGTCCCTCGAAAGCTAAAGCTGTAATTAAGTTTATGGCTGATAGAAAAACAGCCAATAAGTAAAATAGATATACACTTGCGAGCAACTAAATCGACTCACCCGCTCAGTTCGGATAAAAACTAGTTTTTTTCTAAAATGACTAACCGGATGTACACCAAATACTTTTATGAAAACATAATTATTTAGCTTTCTATAGACACCTTTTTTATAAAAATCGGTTCAGAACTTTTTAAAATAATAATAACTGAACGGAAGTATTGGAAAGTACGCTATTCGTCGCAAAAAGTAAATCCCCCGGAACAGGTTTATTTTTAGCAGTCACTTATCAGTAGTTGACGCCAAAAAAACTCCGTAAGCCAAACTCATTATTGTCGTAAAAGTATGGATACTACATCAAAAAAGATCGCGCAGGTCATTGCTTTATTGCAGCAGGGCCTTAGTCAACGAACAGTTGCTCGTCAAGTGGAATTTAGTCAGTCTGCCGTCTCAAGAGTAAAAAGGAGGTTTGAACAAACTGGTACCATCAATCGGAGACCAAAGAGCAGCCGGTTCCGATGCGCTTCTGAGAGAGACGACCGTTACATCGCTTCGACGTTACTGCAGAATCGCGAGCTCGCTGGCGTTAATGTACAGCAGGAGCTGAGACAAGTTCAAGGGGTAGCTGTCAGTCAGTGAACGATCAGAAGACGCTTGAAAAAATCCAACCTCGTTCCAAAAAGACCTGTCACAGGCCTTAAATTGACCACACGCCACCAGCAAGCGCGCCTTTAATTTTCTGGAGAGGACGTCAGTTGGAGCATATAGCAATGGCGGTCAGTTTTATTTACTGACGAAAGCAGAATGTCTCTGTATGGCAGTCACAGAATAGGCTGGGTCTCCAGGCGTCCAGGTGAGTGATTTTCGCAGTGCTGCTTCGCTGAAACAGTCTCCTACGGCGGCGTTTCCTGCATGGTGTGGGCTGGCATTTCTTTAGAAGGAAGGTCCAACCTCGTTTTCGTGCCAGGGGGAGGTCGGAGAGAATGCCTGAATGCTGAACACTATATCAAATTATTCTCCTGGAGCATGTCATACCGTATGAACGATTTATTGGAAAAACTCTGTTTAATACATGATAATGCACGGTGTCACACAGCGTGTATCACTCGGCGATTCTTAGATGAAGTTGGTTTGGAGACGATGGACTGGCCAGATCTCAGTCCAGACATGAATCCCATCGAGAATTTGTGAAACGAGCTGAAACGAAGAGTCCGAGCCTAAAATCCGGCAACTTCTAATATCTACGAGCTCAAGACAGCGTTGTTAGAGGAATAAGATGGTATTCCTGAAGACTTGACCAAAAATCTGATCAGGACGTTGAGGAACCGCATGCGAGCTGTCATCTGGGCAAGGGGGGGGGGGGGTAACACTAAATATAAATTTATTTAACGTTCATTCTTAGGTTTGGATTTTCCGTTTTAATTTAATTTTAAGTATCTCCAGTTTTCTACTCCTGAACATCCATTTGACTCCCCTTTTTAAATATTATTTAATTAAAAAAAAAAAACCTAAGCGGATTTTTATGATTATGATATTAAAAGAAGGTAACAAAACAAGGGTTATAAAAAATATATAATTGTATGGATCTACTTAGCCATTTCTGAAAATAATAAGTTTTTTTCCGCACTGAGTGGGTGAGTCGATTTAGTTGCTCGCAAGTGTAGATAATCAGTGTGCGGGTGTCAGGTAAGATTGGGCTGTTCTGAGTGTTTTCTGTTTTCATGTGATTTTGTTGCTACTTTCTGGTTATTATACTAGACTTGATTGATTTTTGCTATAGGATTGGATTTTAGCTGAACTGCTGATTCAAATAACGACGTATAAAAAACCTAGGTACGTAATAAACCCTATTTAATAGTATTTAATAATTAGTTTAATTCACAAAATCATCCAGATATACAAAACTTCGGATATGTATAATTCCAAAACGATATGGATAAAAGAGTTGAATAAATGAATTAATGAGTTTAAATAAACACTATGATCTCGCAAATGCCGTCACCCGGAACGGCTTCACTGTTCACCTCCACGCGGTAGAAGTTTGCGCTCGTGGCCTGCCAGCCAAATCTCTGTTTCACTTCTTTAAAGATCTTGGTATCTTCAGGAAAATAATCAACACCTTCCTAAAAAAAACTCCAAAACAGCGATTTCCGCATCTCAAATTCTATGGCTTCGAAGGGGGAGTGAATGGGTGGTAAGGTGAACGCTCACATGTGGCAATACAGCTGTCCTAAACCTACCACCGCCGGTCGTTAGTCCGGAATCCACCGTGCACCCCCCAGAAGCGTAATAATAGTATTATGATGGGCCCGACTCCGGCCGGTGTATTCCATAGCAGCTCCGTTCGTAATTTATTTATTGATATTTTTACTTCTTTACACGAGCACAATTAATTGCCATAAATCTCTAGTTGTTACGATCTGGGTACAGCTTTCATACGAAATTGCCCATTCTCTTTTAACCGGTCGAAAGCCAACCTTCGCGCGCGAAAACCTGCGCCGCAACTTTTTGGTCGATTTTATAAATAAATACTAAAAATATCGCTTTTCATGAATTCCCTCTTGTCACCTAGTAATTAATATTGTTAGTGATGTACATTATATATTTATATATTATTTAAGGGCCGGCCGAAACCGTTCGCGCGGATCTGTCAAACGACGCAAAATTCCCATAGGCACTGTTGGCGTCCGACGGGTTGATACTTGTATTCAATAGAATATCTTAAAGACTAAGGCGGCCACCTCTAAGCTATAGGGGGAAGTCTCCTAACGCCGAACGGCACCTAGCGTCGGACACTAATAGTATCTAGACTAGTCGCGGCGCGATCGATACAAAGACGTAGGAAAAGGAAAACGTACGCTTCCCCGCACCCTTTTAACCCGTCTTTGTAACGACCGCGCCGCGACTTGTTGAAATACTATTAGTGTCCGACGCTACGTGCCGTCCGGCGTTAGGGGACTTCCCCCTACTTTCAGAATAATTTAATTTTTAGCCTACGTTTTTAAATTACTTCCAACACCGGGGAGTCGCGATGTTATTCACCTCCGGAAACATTCCGACTGGTCTAATTATATGTCATGTCGACATTTTTTAATTAAGCTAATTTAGGTGCCGGGGTTTAAAAACCCAGGGTGGAATTTTCATTGTGGCTTTTGACGTCGGAAACAGTTATTGCATAGATACATTATTCAATTATAGCAGCCTGCGGTATGAGCGCTTTAAAAAACCAGTATTTAAAAAAACTCGCGTTGCTTATGTATTTTATTTTAATTTGTTGTGTGGGGCCTTTCCTAAGGTCTTTATGAGCCTTGTAACACTGCGACCATTGCTGATCTATTGTGTTTGCCACCTACTATAGTTCTGCGCTAAGCCTCGTGTCATTTAAGAACCGCGACAGGCTTTTGGCGCCATATTGTTTACCTCCTCAGGTTGGAGGTAATGACCACCCAAGTGGGTGTATGTTTTACGCATCAGCGGGCCACACTCGCACATGAGGTGCAGGGGAGTTTCCTCGGCCCCATGGCAGACACATTTTGCACATTTTTGTGTCTCGGAGCCTGCAGACAGAACCTGCACATTTTTGTGTCTCGGAGCTTGAGGTTGTACATGTGTTTGTTAAGGCCACAATGCCCCGTGAGTGCCCTCACCAGTATGCGTAGATTGTTACTATTTAGCGATAAGGCCTCGTGGGCCGTCTTAGGGTTGTAAGCCTATATTAGCGCATTCGATTGGTTCAACCCTAGCGTGTTGTTCCAGTGGTTTACGGATTGTTCTAAACATATTTGTTTGAGCATTAGGTTTGCAAGGCTTTTTGGTACGCCACAGCACGGTTCAGGGCCGTATAACGTTCCCTTTGCTCCCGTCTTAGCAAGTTCGTCGGCCTTTTCATTTCCCTCGATTCCTGCATTGACAGGAACCCATCTTAGAATTACCCTGTTCTTTTCACGCAGGGAATTCAGTAGTGATACGCAGTTTTGCACTAGCTTTGAATTAATAGTATTCGAGGCTAGTGCCATAAGAGCTGCCTTGCTATCCGAGTGGATATAGATACGGTGGTTAGCGTAGTTCTAATGGAGGTTGATATCCGCAGCTGCGTATGTAAAACATAAATGCGTCTATTTCAAAGAAATACTGCTGAATAAACGAATAAGCTGTTTATTACATGGAATAAATACATAAATTACAGTTATAACCTTCATCGTGACATATTAATGTAAACAAACAAAGAATGTAATCTATCTGTGTAGGATTCTTGAAGTTTTGTTGAGGAAGTGTAGTTTGTGTGTGAAGTTTGTGTAGGATCCTTGAAGGAATTTTAGGAAACGTCAATGTTATTTTCCCAATTAAGAATGGATTTACAAAAATCGCCGATATTGGTCTTTTTACACGACTGCCCACAAAAAAGGAGTGTATTGTGTTCAGGGTTCATCTATGTATGTTTTCCGTTTCTTTATTCCACCATAACTTCTAAACGCTTGAACCAATTTAGAAGTGAGTGGTAATATTAGAATCGCTGTGTCATTCCGAGTGTCATAGGGTACGTGCGACGACCCCTTGCTCTCATATAAGGAGAAAGTAGCGTCTCAGATATAAATCGTCGTGCCACATGTTAGTTTTGTTATGACAGTCATCATTTGACAGTTTTTTTTTCGTTCTTCTTCGCGGCCGCCAGGAATAAACCTGTAGCGCCGTTTTTAATTTTTTTAAATTATTGTTTTTGTTATGTTCATTAATTAAGAAGATTAACAAAGCTCTAATATCATTTTTATTAATAAAATATAGTACATGTCTTTGTTATTTCTCAGGGATTACATTTTGAAAAATTAACTTTTACACACCCATTTATGGCAAAAAATGTCGAAAAGCGGTAATTTTGAGATTAACGTAAAAACGACCACTTTTAGTGAGAGAACAAATAAAAAGCGGTAGGTAATATAGTCGTTTTTAAATGTCGGGCTACATTTTTCATTCACTTCTTAATTTAGGCATTAAACAATAAAACCCAAAATATTTTGCCATTTCCCTGCTGACAACCAGCAGGTTTACTACTACATTTCAAAACAACCACTGATGCTTGAAAAAAAAAACAATAACATGGCTAATTATGCCCTCTTTAATTAGCTGGTTCTGTATTGTTGCCATACTTCCTAATTAATAAATAGAATACACCGCGTGAAGCGTGAAGCGTCCGATATTTCGGCGACGTTGCAACACCCGTTGTCCAGGGTAGACTCGAGTCTAGAGTTTACCCTGGACAACGGCGGCTGTAACGTCGGGTGCTACAAGCCTCACGCGGTGGATTCGTTTTATCCTATATGTATAATGTCAAACAACCGCGATAGTCTTCGATTTCATAATCCTAATTTAGATTTTTTTTAAATTAAGAAAATAACTAAAATGTTCGGGTGTTTGTGGCAACCGGGCACGCTGCTGAATCAAATGGCGGTCAGAAGAGATTGATTAAATTAATTATTATGTATCAAGTTCGAATAGTCTCGTTCTATTCGTGTGGTGCCCGCAGTGGCTTGCTGAGCTCTCCTTAAGTAGCGGCCGGCCACTCCTTTAAGGTGACTACCTCTCCCAAACAGTGAAAAACTGACATTTTGCGATCAAATTTACGTGACTCCCGAGAACATTTAAATAATAATAAAAATATGAGTCTTGTAGAAAAAAATTCAATATTTTATACTACGATGTCGAATTTTAATGTTTTGATTTTTTTCTTAATAAAAATAAATAAAATCTGAAGTCATCACTTTTTTGTAAATAGCATTTTTCTTGGAATCTATAAGGGTCAACTTGAAACCATGTTGGTAATAAGAACGAAGTAAATGTTCAAAATGTAACATTGCTTTATTTTTAATTATTTTACTTTTTCCATTACAATCTTCCAAAAAACCAAAATAATATTTTTTTGTCAAGCGAAATTTCAGTAAAATGTCATCTTGCACAAGCAAAAATAGTCCTTCCGTGTATAGCGCCCCGCTCGACTTTCCCTTGTCAAGTCCAGTCCGTGCGTGGCAGCAAGCTGCGGCGGTACTGCTTTAGGCGCTACGTCGCTTATTTTTACTGTTTAACGCGATCTATTTCAAGATATTATTTTGCAAAAAGGTGCTAACTTGGAATCGATCACAAAACATGGGGAAGAAATATTCATTAGCATCCAATAATGCATAAAAAAAAAAAGGAATAGGGCTGACAGACTCAAAACGGTGAGTTTCATGTAGCAAATTTTAATATTTTCGAGCGATCGACGCGTCGCATTCAGAGTCTGCATGATAATGGGGTGTTTACACGGTTCGTTTTTCGCCGTGCGGCTAATCGCTTCATAAATCGAATCACAAAGCCGCATCGCTACCCCATTTACACAGGTGACTGAAATCGCATGCGACTAGGTCATATCTTCGAAAATGTTGAGCAGAACAGATGTTTTACGTGCCGGTATCGAAATAATTAGTAAATTAAATACTCAAGATTTGCTCGAAGAACAAAGAAAGAAGAAGAAAAAGAAGAAGGAAAGAAGAAAACGTAAATTTTGGGTACGCGGGTGGATTTCTCGACGCAAGCTATTGGGTGCTTCGGATTCTTTATTGGTGGAATGGAGTTCAGAAGATCCTGATTATTTTATAAAACGATTAAGAATGACTACAGATCAGTTTGAGATTTTACTACACAAAGTTACTCCGCTTATCCAAAAATGTGATACTAATATGCGTAAGGCGCTTTCAACGAAAACTAAATTGGAAATAATCCTGGAAGTTCTTGGCTACCGGTGATAACTACTCAAGACTTGCAGAGACATTTAGATTTAAAGAATGCACCATTATTTTTAAAGGATGTATTGTATGCTATACCTATATAATGTTTTACAAGAGTATGTTACGGTAAGTGCAAGTCATAATTAATGGTAATGCTTTTATTATAAAGATCACAATAATCATTTTGCAAAGTATTTTCATACAAACATGATTTAACAGCTTGAGATAGAATATCGACGTTCACTTCGTATTGTTGTCCAGAATTTTCGTGTGTTGGTAGTAAACAGCCTTCAAAATAGTCTTCTTCATTATCGAGGTGGCGAGAAATTGAGGGTCCGGAATTCGATGCATCGCGTGTATATTTTAAGGTTGAACTCGTAGGTCTGGAAGTTGAAAGGTAGCGAGAGGTTGAGGGTTCGGGAGTCGAAGTATAGCGTGTATCTGAGAGTGAGCTCACAGGTCTAGGAGTTTGATGAGAATTAATGTGTTTGAGCCTTTCTTGTGACAAATAAGTATTAATAAAATTTTGACAAATAATAGCATTTGCTAATGGTAAACCACGTAATTGGTTTGCCACATGTTGGCCGAATGTATCAAATTTATCATGACGGATACTTTGAGCTAAAGATTCTAATCTCCCGACTGCTTCAAAATAGGCGGGTCTTTATTTTGGGCACGCTCCGTACGTTTCTTTGGAGACAAAAACTTTTATTTCTTTTCTGCAGGCTCAGTGTTAGATCCTTGTCCCAATTCATCAAAATATGATGACGCATCGCTGTTTGTGTTCACCGCTGAATCCTCGCTTTCTTTTCCCTATAACCAAAAAAAAAAGTTTTATTTGTTTTAGGTGCCATCCACAAGAGATCAATGGATGAAAATACAGAAAGATTTTTTTGATCGCTGGCAATTTCCTTTTTGCTGTGGGGCTCTTGACGGAAAACACGTCTTAATTTAAAATCCACCACACGGAGCTTCCGACTATTATAATTACAAAGGCGGTTATAGTGTGGCAGTGGCGTGCCCAGGGTTCGTAAATAGGGCAAGCCCGACATACCTCTTTGTGTTTTTTTACGCTTTTTATAGTAAAAAAGTGGTACCTCTTTACTCTTTAATCTTCAGTTTGAAATTTACTGCTTGGGTCGTACATTCAATAAAGCACACTGAAGGCATGCTACTGCAAGACAGAATTTAACATATACTTATCAGCAGTCGCATACCTCTAGTGGCTTTAAAGGACTCTCTAGACGATCAAGCATGCTTGTCAAAAATCGCGTCACGGGCTGGGAGGGGATCGTAAACCGCAGAAAATATGCATTTTTTTTAAATATTTACCAAAAATGCCAGTCACGTCATTCATCAATCAATTACTTCTAATTAACGTGACTCCCTGGTATAAACTACAAAATTATGCATTTTTGGTAAATATTACAAAAAAATATTTGCATATTTCCTGCGGTTTTACTATCCCCTCCCTGTCCGCGACGCGAAGCTTGTCAAGCATGCTTGATCGTCTAGAGAGCCCCTTAGAAAAGCCATTTTATTTGCTTGAGTTGACCCTTGCTTGAGTTGATAAGTTGACCCTTGCTTGTATGAGCTGTAAGACTATTTTATAAAAAAGTGAACAAAAAGTAAAATAAGTGACCCTTAGAAAGCTAGCCATGGGAATGAAACTCACGCTGGCATATTTTCATCGTTTATATTCTAAATCGAAGCGTCTACCTTTTTTCAAAAATGATTTTATTACGTCTGAGTAAAATGATGGCGAACGCTTTAATTCTTTTAACAACTGTTTTTCAATAGCAACCATAACTCAGATAGACGTTCCTGACCCTGTGTATTTCTTAGGTAAGTATGAATAAGCTTAAGAGATGAGAATGCACGTTCTGCGGAAGCACTTGTAGCAGGAATAGTGACGACAAGATACGCTAACTTCAACAATTGGGGAAAGGTGTCTTCGAGGCTATTCTGACTAATTCGTTCAAAAACATTGCAATCTTTCAATTCAAGAGAGGAGTACAAACAAATCATTTGGTTCTTTAAAACCTTCTGTCAAAATGGTTTGCATAAATGTCAAATAATGAATCTAATGCCTTTGTAGGAAAATCTAAACGGTATTTCTCTTATAGTTTGTTGTTGAAGAGTTGGAAAAATTTCAATTTGAAAATTTGCGAATATCGATCGTCAATTTCGCAAAATATGTTGTCAATTAATTACCTGGACAAAAAGTCGTTTGTATTCAGTATGAGCACAGCGTACGTTGCGTCTCAAACGAGGTGCTGAGTTATTTTGTAGATTGTTTTCATAAATTTGATCAAATTCATATTGAAATTCAACACGTAACCAAGTCTGAAATTCCTTTATTTTGTTTTCCTTTCTTAATTCCTATAACCCACATCGACTTGTGATTTTTGAAGAATGTTGTACAAACGCTCAGTTTTTTAAAAATTCGGCGGAAAACAAGGTGAAAAAATTTAAATGGAATGATCGCATCGAGTTTTTAAAATTCTTCGCTGCTAAAACCGTATCCCCGTCTTAGTCCTGCGGGTTGTCACATATGTCAGAAAACAAAGTAATAAGAATACATTACTGACCACAAAGGACAATTTCCTCCATTTTTTTATCAGGCACTAAAACCACAAATCAATTGAAATTACACAATAAAAAATTAGCCCGACGTCACTCGCACATTGCAATCCAAACTAATTATAATGAAGTCGCGCTTTCTGTTGACACGTTCGCATTCGCAGTTCGCATTCAACGTCATGGCTAAGCAAGCCCGGCTTAGCTCCCGATACAAAAGTTGTATATACACATATATTGTTTAGCGTAATTTGCCACAGGTGCGAATGAGAGGAACACTGATTTTGAAAGCCGCATTGAAAGCCCATAATGTGCGAGCGAGACAGCAATCGCGCCCTGTCTATAATTATCGCACCCTGTCGATAACAGATTTTTTCTCGCGTGGAGCGAGCTGTGCGCGCTAGATAGCAGTAGGAGCGCTAGCAAAAAAAATTGTTTAGTTGTTTTTTTACGAATTGTGTTATTCATTTATTTAATTGTTAATTTGGAATTATAGGCAAGCCAGGCTTTTCGGCTTATATGAAGAGACCGCCACTGTAGTGTGGTGTTGTTTGCTATAGTGGATGCCCATTACCGTTTCATATTTATAGATGTCGGAACTAATGGACGCATGAATGACTCGCATATTTGGAAAAAAATCAACATTCTACAATGCTCTTCTAGCTAATAATTTGGAACTGCCGTTTTAAGTCATAAAGCCGTTTTCTTAATAAAGATATAGGTTTTATGAATACTTCGAACCGTGAAGCTATTATACCACAGGCATTCTCTACAATTCGGCGAGATTTTGATAGTCTGTAATTAAACGCTTTTTATTTGTGTACCAAACCTTCATGTCTTGAATAGGGTTTCATTATATTTGTTGCCAAAGGGAAAGCATCATCACCAACGAAAACGGCTTTATTAGGCAGTTCCAAATTATTGGCTAGAAGAGCATTGTAGAATGTTGATTTTTTCCAAATATGCGAGTCATTCATGCGTCCATTAGTTCCGACATCTATATAAGATATGAAACGGTAATGTACATCCACTATAGTACTTTGTAATTATAATAGTCGGAAGCGCCGTGTGGTGGATTTTGTATTAAGACGTATTACCCGTCAAGAGCCCCACAGCAAAAAGGAAATTGCCAGCAATCAAAAAAATCTCTCTATATTTTCATCCATTGATCTCTTGTGGATGGCACCTAAAACAAATGAACTTTTATTTTTTGGTTATAGGGAAAAGAAAGCGAGGATTCAGCGGTGAATACAAACAGCGATGCGTCATCATATTTTGATGAATTGGGACAAGGATCTAACACTGAGCCTGCAGAAAAAAAAAGTTTTTGTCTCCAAAGAAACGTACGGAGCGTGCCCAAAATAAAGACCCGCCTGTTTTAGAAGCAGTCGGGAGATTGAAATCTTTAGCTCAAAGTATCCGTCATGATGAATTTGATACATTCGGTCAACATGTGGCAAACCAATTACGTGGTTTACCATTAGCAAATGCTATTATTTGTCAAAATTTTATTAATACTTATTTGTCACAAGAAAGGTTTAAAAACATTAATTCTCATCAAACTCCTAGACCTGTGAGCTCACTCTCAGATACACGCCATACTTCGACTCCCAAACCCTCAACTTCTCGCCACCTTTCAACTTTTAGACCTACGAGTTCAACCTTAGAATATACACGCGATACGTCGAATTCCGGACCCTCAGTTTCTCGTCACCTCGATAATGAAGAAGACTATTTTGAAGGCTGTTTACTACCAACACAAGAAAATTCTGGACAACAATACGAAGTGAACGTCGATATTATATCTCAAGCTCTTAAATCATGTTTAGATGAAAATACTTTGCAAAATGATTATTGTGATATTTAATAAAAGCATTACGATTAATTAATTAATTATGACTTTCACTTACCGTAACATACTCTTGTAAAACATTATATATATATCATCCAATACATCCTTTAAAAATATAGAAATCGTGCATTTTGGAACTCTAAATGACTCTGCAAGACTTGAGTAGTTATCACCGGTAGCCAAGAACTTCAGGGTTATTTCCAATTTAGTTTTCGTTGAAAGCGCCTCACACTTATTAGTATCACATTTTTGGATAAGCGTAGTAACTTTGTGTAGTAAAATCTCAAACAGATCTGTAGACATTCTTAATCGTTTTTTTAAAATAATCACGATCTTCTGAACTCCATTCCACCAATAAAGAATCCTAAGCACCCAATAGCTTGCATCGAGAAATCCACCCGCGTACCCAAAATTTACGTTTTATTATTTCCTTCTTCTTATTCTTCTTCTTTCTTTGTTCTTCGAGCAAATCTTGAGTAATTAATTTACTAATAATTTCGATACAGGCACGTAAAACACCTGTTCTGCTCAACATTTTCGAAGATAATGACTTAATCGCATGCGATTTCAGTCACCTGTCTAAATGGGGTGGCGATGCGGCTTTGTGAGTCGATTCGTGAAGCGATTAGCCGCCCGGCGAAAATCGACACGTGTAAATACGCCATTACATCGCGGCTCGCGCGTAATCAAGTGGTTCGGCAGTATACCGATAGATGGCTTTGAAAAATAATAAGTTGCACTTCACAGTTTCGTCTCCCTCCTCGGCTCCCCCCCTCGCCTATGACAAGAAAAAGTCAAATTTGTGTTAGCCAACAGCGTCGCCTTAATTAAAAAAAAACTCACGAATGAAATAGCATACCGGGTGGTTTTTTTGTGAACACACATACACAGTACATAAGTACACACACAGCACACATACACAGTACACAATGAACACACATAAGAACACTCATACATTTTCTCTATTACTTATTAGCTAATAACTTTTCCATATGTGGCATTAATATCGTAGAATACAATCACTTATAGTTGTCAACTATAACGGGCGAACCCGTCACCTCAGGAAGTTTTAACGATAATGATCGTTCTACACTCCCGTGAGTTGAGCGTAGAAGACTTAGAGACTAATACAAATCTACCGTCTAGCTAAGCTAACATGCCCGTCAGACGCCAACGCCTTACGGCGAGGCACCGTGAAAGGTAACCAGCGGGCAGCCTCGCTCCCTGAACACCAGTTTTGAAAGTATATCTCCGTCTGGAATTAACCATCAGGATACCTCCAACCTCCCGACTGGTTACGAGTTCGAAGTCGCTTGCGCGACTTCTACCTCCACGTATATTCAGCGGTGATTCAGTTTGAATCTGTCGAGGACCATTTACATCTTTTTCCCGGCTCTGAATTCAGGATCAGGTAACTAATTGGTCATTTCAAGAGTGGTTGGGGACAGGTCAACATCAGCCCCCGCTGCTTAGGAAACAGTATATCTCTAGTAAGTCAGAGTGCACATATCGGTTGGCTGTCGCCGCACGGCGCGCAAGCCGGCCAGTAGCGCCGGGAGGCAGTCCCCCAGGGAAAACCGACCCACCGACCGTGAGGCCTGAGACGTGAGCGTGAAACTCCTCAAATATTATCATATGAAGTTGAAAATTTACATGTTGGTTCAGTTCCGATGACAGTGCGTTTTTTTATGGTAAGCATGACCTGATTATACACTCAGGGTTGTCTCCCGACAAGGGGACTCATCAGCGGTCAACAGCACAGACACGAAATTTCGTATGCGCATTCAATTACGACAGCCCGTTCTAAGTTTCACCAAGACAGGACTGCGGCACCCAGAGTTGGTTTCTAACGAGGGAACTTTTCAACGGTCAATAGCACATACACGAAACTTTGTATACGCATTCAATTACGATGGCCAGTTCTAAGTTTCACCATGACATGGCTGCTGCACTTATAAAAAAATTAGAGTCGGTTTTTTTTTGTTATTTCTCATCCGCTCGTATAGACCCGTTACCTTATGTCTGTGGGGAGGATTTATTCTAGACGCGACGGGAATTCCCCTGACAGATACATGACACACACTGCGCGCGCGTTCAAAAATCAACTTAAGATGCGTTCCAAAATCAAATGTACAATCGATAGTACGACGCGTTTTTAACACATAAATTTTACACCCCCATTAAATTACAAAAAAAACCAGTTTGACCCTAGCCCATGTAACACGTTCTCCTAGATCCATGCTAGCCTCAACTTCTAATAGTACAAAACTAACCTACCGACGATTTGTAAGACTTGAATACCGTGAACGAATTCATTTGATAATAATTGATCAATTACGTTATATTGAATGGAGGCAAATAGTCCGACGTGCTTTATTTTATACCAACAACAAACACGTAAGCCCTGCGCGACAAATAATTGTAATTTCGCCCTCGGTTCGCATTAACGACAGTTATTACAGACGAAATCACCTCAATTCCAAGTTAAAGACACAAAGCAGCCGCCTTCGAGGAAGCGACTACGCCCTAAAAGGGTAGTAGGTGACACTAAAGTGCCATGGAAACGTACAAAGTTTAAGACCGTGGCGACCTACTTTGGTGGGTAGGACGTCGATGGCGAAACCGCCGACAATATGTTTAAGCGATACGCTTTTAAATTAATTGGCCCACTCCGTCGAGAGGCGCTGCCAATTGGGTTAGAGGTCGGATAGTGTTAATTATTCCAGCAGGCGCTCAAGTGCTTTCATTTAGATAAGGGCTGGCGGTAGCGTATAATCGAATTAAGCCTTCTTACTCGAGTATCACAACAAGAAAGCTGTCGTGTTTTGATTAGGATGCGTCACTTAGGCAAATAAACGATAGTCTCGCTGACATACTCTTCAAGGTACTGAAACACATGCTCATAAAAAAGCATGCCTAGAATTCTATTCAATTGTACACATTACGTGGGAGCTAATGGGCCCATGATGAGGTGACCACGATGACCCATGTGTTCAGGGTCGGTCACACTCACGGGTCAACACCCATTCGATGGCCTCCACGCATGGGGTGCGAACCTGGGTAGGACACTGGGTCAACCAGTCTCCCCTGGGAATCAAACCTCTGGCGCTACTGGACGGTCTGCGCACCGAGCGGCGCAAGCCAATCGACTGTGCTCTCCGACTAGCAGTCGGGGGAGTCTGGGAACTGTATTGTTTCCTATAGAGCGGGGGTGGTTGTCTACCTTACGGCGACTGCTCTTGAAATGACCATTGGCCATCCGATCCCGGTTCAGAGTCGGGCAAAGGACGCCTTGGTCCGCGATAGATTCGGTGCACACCGTTTCACTGCTTCGTAAGGGAGAGGACCGCGCAAGCGACCTCGAACTCGGAACCAATCGAGAGACCGGAGAAATCTGGTCACAATTGGAAGTGAGGGCGCAAGTATCTCGAGCCCGCCGGGTTTATTCCTGGCTCACTCGCGGTAAGGCGTTGGACTCTCACGGGTTGTGACGTAGCTAGACGTAGGATTGTACTGTCCAAAGTCTTCTACGTTCACTCCAGGGAGATAGAACGACTAATCGTTAAAACTTCCTGAGGTGACGGGCTCGCCCGCTGTAGTCGACAACCCAAAATTCCCATAGGCACTGTTGGCGTCCGACGGGTTGATACTTGTATTCAATAGAATATCTTAAAGACTAAGGCGGCCACCTCTAAGCTATAGGGGGAAGTCTCCTAACGCCGAACGGCACCTAGCGTCGGACACTAATAGTATCTAGACTAGTCGCGGCGCGATCGATACAAAGACGTAGGAAAAGGAAAACGTACGCTTCCCCGCACCCTTTTAACCCGTCTTTGTAACGACCGCGCCGCGACTTGTTGAAATACTATTAGTGTCCGACGCTACGTGCCGTCCGGCGTTAGGGGACTTCCCCCTACTTTCAGAATAATTTAATTTTTAGCCTACGTTTTTAAATTACTTCCAACACCGGGGAGTCGCGATGTTATTCACCTCCGGAAACATTCCGACTGGTCTAATTATATGTCATGTCGACATTTTTTAATTAAGCTAATTTAGGTGCCGGGGTTTAAAAACCCAGGGTGGAATTTTCATTGTGGCTTTTGACGTCGGAAACAGTTATTGCATAGATACATTATTCAATTATAGCAGCCTGCGGTATGAGCGCTTTAAAAAACCAGTATTTAAAAAAACTCGCGTTGCTTATGTATTTTATTTTAATTTGTTGTGTGGGGCCTTTCCTAAGGTCTTTATGAGCCTTGTAACACTGCGACCATTGCTGATCTATTGTGTTTGCCACCTACTATAGTTCTGCGCTAAGCCTCGTGTCATTTAAGAACCGCGACAGGCTTTTGGCGCCATATTGTTTACCTCCTCAGGTTGGAGGTAATGACCACCCAAGTGGGTGTATGTTTTACGCATCAGCGGGCCACACTCGCACATGAGGTGCAGGGGAGTTTCCTCGGCCCCATGGCAGACACATTTTGCACATTTTTGTGTCTCGGAGCCTGCAGACAGAACCTGCACATTTTTGTGTCTCGGAGCTTGAGGTTGTACATGTGTTTGTTAAGGCCACAATGCCCCGTGAGTGCCCTCACCAGTATGCGTAGATTGTTACTATTTAGCGATAAGGCCTCGTGGGCCGTCTTAGGGTTGTAAGCCTATATTAGCGCATTCGATTGGTTCAACCCTAGCGTGTTGTTCCAGTGGTTTACGGATTGTTCTAAACATATTTGTTTGAGCATTAGGTTTGCAAGGCTTTTTGGTACGCCACAGCACGGTTCAGGGCCGTATAACGTTCCCTTTGCTCCCGTCTTAGCAAGTTCGTCGGCCTTTTCATTTCCCTCGATTCCTGCATTGACAGGAACCCATCTTAGAATTACCCTGTTCTTTTCACGCAGGGAATTCAGTAGTGATACGCAGTTTTGCACTAGCTTTGAATTAATAGTATTCGAGGCTAGTGCCATAAGAGCTGCCTTGCTATCCGAGTGGATATAGATACGGTGGTTAGCGTAGTTCTAATGGAGGTTGATATCCGCAGCTGCGTATGTAAAACATAAATGCGTCTATTTCAAAGAAATACTGCTGAATAAACGAATAAGCTGTTTATTACATGGAATAAATACATAAATTACAGTTATAACCTTCATCGTGACATATTAATGTAAACAAACAAAGAATGTAATCTATCTGTGTAGGATTCTTGAAGTTTTGTTGAGGAAGTGTAGTTTGTGTGTGAAGTTTGTGTAGGATCCTTGAAGGAATTTTAGGAAACGTCAATGTTATTTTCCCAATTAAGAATGGATTTACAAAAATCGCCGATATTGGTCTTTTTACACGACTGCCCACAAAAAAGGAGTGTATTGTGTTCAGGGTTCATCTATGTATGTTTTCCGTTTCTTTATTCCACCATAACTTCTAAACGCTTGAACCAATTTAGAAGTGAGTGGTAATATTAGAATCGCTGTGTCATTCCGAGTGTCATAGGGTACGTGCGACGACCCCTTGCTCTCATATAAGGAGAAAGTAGCGTCTCAGATATAAATCGTCGTGCCACATGTTAGTTTTGTTATGACAGTCATCATTTGACAGTTTTTTTTTCGTTCTTCTTCGCGGCCGCCAGGAATAAACCTGTAGCGCCGTTTTTAATTTTTTTAAATTATTGTTTTTGTTATGTTCATTAATTAAGAAGATTAACAAAGCTCTAATATCATTTTTATTAATAAAATATAGTACATGTCTTTGTTATTTCTCAGGGATTACATTTTGAAAAATTAACTTTTACACACCCATTTATGGCAAAAAATGTCGAAAAGCGGTAATTTTGAGATTAACGTAAAAACGACCACTTTTAGTGAGAGAACAAATAAAAAGCGGTAGGTAATATAGTCGTTTTTAAATGTCGGGCTACATTTTTCATTCACTTCTTAATTTAGGCATTAAACAATAAAACCCAAAATATTTTGCCATTTCCCTGCTGACAACCAGCAGGTTTACTACTACATTTCAAAACAACCACTGATGCTTGAAAAAAAAAACAATAACATGGCTAATTATGCCCTCTTTAATTAGCTGGTTCTGTATTGTTGCCATACTTCCTAATTAATAAATAGAATACACCGCGTGAAGCGTGAAGCGTCCGATATTTCGGCGACGTTGCAACACCCGTTGTCCAGGGTAGACTCGAGTCTAGAGTTTACCCTGGACAACGGCGGCTGTAACGTCGGGTGCTACAAGCCTCACGCGGTGGATTCGTTTTATCCTATATGTATAATGTCAAACAACCGCGATAGTCTTCGATTTCATAATCCTAATTTAGATTTTTTTTAAATTAAGAAAATAACTAAAATGTTCGGGTGTTTGTGGCAACCGGGCACGCTGCTGAATCAAATGGCGGTCAGAAGAGATTGATTAAATTAATTATTATGTATCAAGTTCGAATAGTCTCGTTCTATTCGTGTGGTGCCCGCAGTGGCTTGCTGAGCTCTCCTTAAGTAGCGGCCGGCCACTCCTTTAAGGTGACTACCTCTCCCAAACAGTGAAAAACTGACATTTTGCGATCAAATTTACGTGACTCCCGAGAACATTTAAATAATAATAAAAATATGAGTCTTGTAGAAAAAAATTCAATATTTTATACTACGATGTCGAATTTTAATGTTTTGATTTTTTTCTTAATAAAAATAAATAAAATCTGAAGTCATCACTTTTTTGTAAATAGCATTTTTCTTGTAGTCTCGAGGCAAATAGTCCGACGTGCTTTATTTTATACCAACAACAAACACGTAAGCCCTGCGCGACAAATAATTGTAATTTCGCCCTCGGTTCGCATTAACGACAGTTATTACAGACGAAATCACCTCAATTCCAAGTTAAAGACACAAAGCAGCCGCCTTCGAGGAAGCGACTACGCCCTAAAAGGGTAGTAGGTGACACTAAAGTGCCATGGAAACGTACAAAGTTTAAGACCGTGGCGACCTACTTTGGTGGGTAGGACGTCGATGGCGAAACCGCCGACAATATGTTTAAGCGATACGCTTTTAAATTAATTGGCCCACTCCGTCGAGAGGCGCTGCCAATTGGGTTAGAGGTCGGATAGTGTTAATTATTCCAGCAGGCGCTCAAGTGCTTTCATTTAGATAAGGGCTGGCGGTAGCGTATAATCGAATTAAGCCTTCTTACTCGAGTATCACAACAAGAAAGCTGTCGTGTTTTGATTAGGATGCGTCACTTAGGCAAATAAACGATAGTCTCGCTGACATACTCTTCAAGGTACTGAAACACATGCTCATAAAAAAGCATGCCTAGAATTCTATTCAATTGTACACATTACGTGGGAGCTAATGGGCCCATGATGAGGTGACCACGATGACCCATGTGTTCAGGGTCGGTCACACTCACGGGTCAACACCCATTCGATGGCCTCCACGCATGGGGTGCGAACCTGGGTAGGACACTGGGTCAACCAGTCTCCCCTGGGAATCAAACCTCTGGCGCTACTGGACGGTCTGCGCACCGAGCGGCGCAAGCCAATCGACTGTGCTCTCCGACTAGCAGTCGGGGGAGTCTGGGAACTGTATTGTTTCCTATAGAGCGGGGGTGGTTGTCTACCTTACGGCGACTGCTCTTGAAATGACCATTGGCCATCCGATCCCGGTTCAGAGTCGGGCAAAGGACGCCTTGGTCCGCGATAGATTCGGTGCACACCGTTTCACTGCTTCGTAAGGGAGAGGACCGCGCAAGCGACCTCGAACTCGGAACCAATCGAGAGACCGGAGAAATCTGGTCACAATTGGAAGTGAGGGCGCAAGTATCTCGAGCCCGCCGGGTTTATTCCTGGCTCACTCGCGGTAAGGCGTTGGACTCTCACGGGTTGTGACGTAGCTAGACGTAGGATTGTACTGTCCAAAGTCTTCTACGTTCACTCCAGGGAGATAGAACGACTAATCGTTAAAACTTCCTGAGGTGACGGGCTCGCCCGCTGTAGTCGACAACCCAAGTTGTACACATTACGTGGGAGCTAATGGGTTCAGTGCAGTTGGGCGATTATAACTTATGTGTTAGGGTCAGCCCTACTCACAGGTGAACCCATCCAGTAGACTGCAGGCATAAGTGCGTGCCCAGGTAGGACTCTGTGCCTGCGGGGCAGTTCTCCTGGGAATCATTCTTCGGGTGCTCCTGGACGGTCTATGCACCGTGCGGCATCAGCCAATCGACTGTGCATTCTGACTGATAACCGGGGGCGTCTAGAAACGGCTTACACGTTCAATCTGGCATCAGTTCAGTCCGTGACTTTGGTCAGACTGACGGGAAACTGATCTTTTATTGCGTTGACTGATGGACTGAACTGATGAATTTTCATACGTTTTCATAATTTCTATTAGTCCATCAGTACAAGGTCGCGGACTGAACTGATGCCAGATTGAACGTGTAACACACGTCGTACAGCGGAGGTAACAACGTTAGCAGTAATAACAAGTCTTTTTTTGTCAAAATACATTTGAGGCCACCAAAATCATAGTGACCCAATTGCAAAAATCATTTTTGTGGATATGGGTCAAAAAAGTTAAAGAGAATTCTTAAGTGAACATAGCAAAAAAAAAAGTAGTACGGCACATACTTTTTATTTTGATGATTTCTTGAAGAAATCAATTTTGGGCGACTCTGGAATTATAAATAATATTTTTTATATGGATTTTTGCATTAAACTCAAAATCACTAAAATGTCACTTGGGCCACTCTGGTTCTGATAACCTCATTTCAACTCCTTATAGACCTTAAACCAAAGAAAATCCACATGCAGTTAATAGTTTTTATCGACGGATTTTAACGTAGTTGGTGCTACCAGGCATAATAAAAAGGCAACCAGACGACAGAATATCTCACAACTATTAACGTTGCCTACCTATAGTAACGTATTTGTAAAGCCTGAAGGCAGCTGTCTGTTTATTTCGAAACTCAATGGAACAGCCTCCGCAACGGTAGCTTATTGTTATAGAGTTGTAATATAACGCTCATTGTTAACAAAGACCGTTTTCATAACAGTCCATCAGCATTTGTAAATTGTATAACGGTAAATAAGAAACAAGAACACGAATCCCACGTGAATACATAGAAAACCGGTCGAAAGCCAGCCTTCGCACTCAAAAAAGTGCGCCGCAATTTTTTGGTCGATTTTGTAAATTAATACCTACTAACAATATAGTTTTTATCATGAATTCCCTCTTGTTGCCTAGTAATTAAGGTATATTATATATTTATATAATATATATGGGGGCCGAAACGGTTACGCGCGGATCTGTCAAATGACACAAAATGCCTATAGGCACTGTTGGCGTCCGACGGGTAAACACATGTATAATAATAATTTAAATGGGATAATTCGTGAAACTTAAAAACAACTGTCTTAATACGATCTAGAATTAATGCTGATTTAAATTGAGTCAGTTACTGACTTCACAGTCAAAACAAGTGAGCGTTGACCCGGTACTGTCATCGTGTAAATTGATTTCGAGTCAGTACCGCGCTGTCGCGTCAGTGCTGACTTCAACACCCTCCTTCCCCCACCACACGCGCCAGCAGTACTGTGACCGCGTGTAAACGTCGGTCAGTAGTCGATCAGTCGCTGGCATTGCGCTGTGACGTTGCATCGTATGAAAAATTAAACTAGTGAAAATGGCATATTCTTCCCGACTGACTTCAATAACGTGCGTACACCCTAACTAAAGAAATAGCTTTGACAGATTGACTGCAAGTAGACAGTATGTCAGTTCTCGGCGCCAACACAGTCGCCTATCTATAACTAACAATGTAAACCTGCACTCAGGCCAGGCGCGCACTACGGTGCGGTGAGTTGCAGTACGTTTTTTTTACGCCGGTTGGAAAAAATATAGAATGTTTGTAGTCCGCGCAATACGGTGGAATAGTAGGACTTAATTGTTGTCTATGCAAGTCTCTGCTGTCGATCTGCGGAATTATTTCCGCATTGCGCGGGGTTCTATATAACTCCATAGTATGGAAAAACACGTCCAGTGACGCACCGCAGCCAATCTGACACAATCCACAGAGTTTAAATCCGGACCGATTTTTTTCCGTAGTGCGCGCGCTTTCATGCAGTTCACAGATTATCCGAAAATAAAACCCACTTACGCTAACTATTCTTTAGAGTTTGGGCATTACAAAATGATTAACGTAATAAATTATTAATTTGGAGATCGCTAGTCCTTCTACTATAATTATTATTCGTAGCCGTATCCAACAACGTATCTATCATTACGCAAACTCCCATAATAGAAAATTATTTCTCTCTCGTGAAAATTGTATCTACGAGAATGCCGGTGTTTTATTCATTGATTTTCACTGAAACTGTTTCATAGATATTTTTCTATTTTCAATATTCCCTTCCATAGGGATACTCCACGGGGGCATTTTCGTAAATTGAATTGGACGTTTGTTTGAAATGGCGCATGGCGTGACGAATATATACACAAACAATAGTCCCGCTGATTGAACAAAAACAAAAGGATGCATTTTATTTAACCCAGCATCGTTTTTTTTTTTTGTAGAATGCCAGCGTCCTCCGTTGAATGCTATGTGCAGCGACTTTCCGGGAATTTGTGGCGTATTGGAAGGTGTGATGTAAGAACGTAGATAAGAGCTCAATTAACCATTTTCACTCGAGAGGTGACTCACTCACCATGTGGTTTGATGCCGCAACTCGAGAGGTGACTCTCGCTCACCGGTTTGCTGCGGTGACTCGATGCGCGTCAGTAACTGTTTACGTTTACTTTCTTCGACACGGGTTCCTACGCTCCTACTGTATAATATTATGATGTGGAAATAAGATTCTCTTATCTGAAATTAATCCGGAACCACGAACCGGATTGCATGTTTAGTTCGAACCTAACAGTCGTGGCAGAGAGACTACTAAAGTGTAAGTTTTTGATCCCTAAAAATTTGAGACGTCAGACGTCGTAATACTGAAATAAGTTCAAGTGAAGATGAGTTCGATTCCACGGTGCTTAACAAAGAAACTACGTCTCTACACAGAGATATTGACGATGCAGAGAATAGCAGCAGTAGTGACGATAGTGACTAAGTAAGGGGTGTAAGAAGGCGAAATATCAAGGTTTAGAAATTTGTTCAATAAATTATAACGCCACTTAACAGCAGAGAAGCGAAGAGCCGCTTGATCACTTGCGATATTCGAAAACACTAGTTGGAGATTTTCGCCAGCCACGCGATCGAGCCTCGACTTCAACCTCCGATTCCGAAGATATCCGCTTGAATGGAAAACTACATAACATTCTAACAGGAGTTAGGAAGGACTAAAAAGTCTGTTCGTAGAGAAATAAACCCGGAAAAAGGCATCAATCGACATAATTATTGTAATACTTCTCCCCGACAAGCCGGGCATGCATCTTGGGAATTTTTACTAGAAATATCACACACAGAAAAATTACAGACATTAATAATATTTAAGAAATTATGTTTATAAAGGTGTAGAGATATAAAATGTTAAAATATAAACATTTTATACATTAATTTGTGTGTGTAATGATTTTAAGTTACTAGTAAGAAATGCACCAAAAAGGCTGCGAAACGTCTCGAGCTGCTGGCGCGCCGCGCAAAAAAGGCCCCGAGTGCAAAGAGTTAGTAACAAATTAAAAATTCAACGTTCACAAATTTTCATTTGAACTTTGAAGTACCTATTTGCTTGGTATTCCTTAGCTATAATTTTGCTACTATAATATTATTTAAAGTATATATTGGGTCCTTACCTATGAAGTAACTGTTCTACAGGGTGAGTTTTTAATTATTGACATCCTTGAAATGGGTGAACCAGTATGAGCAAATAAGCAACTTTTGACAACAAATTGTCATTTTATCAAATAATATAATAACATTATTAAAATTTTTTATTTTATTGTATTTGTAATGTCTATTCCATTTGAAAAATGGTGCAATAAGTGGTGGTAAATGTCTCAAATATTCAAAATTCATCGATCAATTACCTCGACCTCGATTCATTATCAAGGTCAAATAAAATAGCTGTTGTAAATCATTTGTAATAAAATGTAATTTTAAAATAACTTTATTATATATTTTTATTCAACAATTCGTTGTCAAAAGTTGCTTATTTGCTCGTACTGGTTCACCCATTTCAAGGATGCCACTAATTAAAAACTCATCCTGTATAAAAGACATGAAAAATGTATGAAAACTATATATTTAATTAATAGAAATATTGACCCCTATTATCTATGCAAATTTGTTATTTTAATGTGAGTTGCTTAATTCCTCTGCTGTAAAACTCGTACACAGAAACCAATGAAAGCTTTAAAGGCGGTTTTCAATAAATCTTCAAATTTGATTTTTTTCCCTCGTAAAAAGTTAGGTAAATTCTGAAAAAAAACGATTGGCGCAAGGTCTTGCAAGTACGGTGGGAGACTAAGAGTCTCCAGCCGCAACTCCTGCAACTTTGCGATTGTTTGCAGTGAAATCTGTGGTTATACGTTGTCATGCAGAAGCAGTGCCTATGAGCGATTGACCAGGCTCGGTTATTTAATCATTGTTTGCAGTTATTAACAGTACACATTTACGGTAACTGTATAGCCAGACTGCAAGAAGCTGTAATAGAAAACACCGGCACAGTATTTTATATTTGAAAATAATGCAAATTTTCAACTTTATCATGGTTGCACAAACGAAAATATTTGAGCAAAAAGAAACGACGGAAAGACAAACAGCTGATTCTTAAAAAAGAATAACATGGATTAGTCCATACTATATAACCCCGCACACTGCGGTAATTATTCCGCAGATTGCCGAGAGACACTGGCGTCGACAAAGAATGACTAATAGGTCCGAAATTTCCACCATAGTGCGCGGACTACAAAAACGCGTTTTTTTTCGTCCGGCATAAAATACGTACCTTCCGCAACGCACCGCACCGCATTGCGCGCCTGACGTAAGTTTTGAAATTCGGTTGGCTGCCTGCGAAACTCCGCTATTGCAAAGCCCGGAACTAACGAGCAGTTTTTATGTTGCTCTTGTCGCCGGCTTGCAATTACTGCAAGGACTCTTCTAGGAATGCAGGTTCCGTATGGTAAAACACAGTATCTACTTTTGACTAAATTTCCCAGGAGAGCCGAAAACAGATAAAAACACTGCATAGGTAAAACTGTTCAACTTTACTGACTCGTTTATTGCTCAATGCTATACACCGTGTCCCCGATTTAAAATGGACCATACACTAACAAACAGTTATGTTTTCTTTCTAAGTCTTATAAACCTATGTCTTTCAAGATTTGGTGTCTTCCAATATTTGGGTAAGAGCACTTCATGCGCCGACCAGCTGCAGTGCCCAATGGCATAAAAAAAGCATTGTACCTTTAGTTTGATGGCGCTTGTCCGCTTGCGTTTGCAATACGCATCCTACGTGTTCTCGCCCTTTTTTATTGTAAATTATAAATTATCCTCATGGGCCGGCTTTTACATATATGTATTACTAGATACTTGGTTTTTAGTGTAACTGGCGACTATACCGATTTCTCGATTATTCTTTCTATACCGATTTCTTGATTAGTCTGTCGATTACATTTAGCGACAGTCTAATAATTCATAAGACTATACCATAGTCCTGAAAATCAGGCATCTTTTTTGCAGCGTATGTAGTTCTATTATTAAGTACCCAACCTTTATTATTTTTGTAGATTATTGTGGTTATATATTTATTGCCGCAAATAAACGTGTTATTATTATATATAATCACAGTTGGAATTAGTTACAAATTGTATTGCCAGTTTATTTAAAAACCAACTGATTTAATAACAGATTTAAAAATAGTTTAAATGAAAATTAAATGGATCAGTTCGCTCGACAATATAGGGTCCGACACACTGGACCTACGTACGCAATGTACGCAACGCATGATGACATTTAGCCCTTGAACTTAGATGGAAGCAGACACACATTCCACGTTGCGTAGGATAATAAGTGTGTCTGCTTTCATTCAAATACAAGGGCCAGATGTCATAATGCGTTGCGAACGTTGCGTACGTCGGACCAGTGTGCCGGACCGCTATAAATAAAGATAACATACAGCACAACCAGATACAGATCGTCTAGGTCAAGTTGGTTGTGCGATTTCGCCTTACTTTGGGTTTGCTCGCATAATTATATGGATAGAACTATGTGTTTCACTTACCTACCATTAATGTTTGTTTGTAGCTAATTATGTAGGTATGTACAACAATCTACGTGTCTAGTTCTCTTCTTTTTGCATTACTTAATGAAATTAAATAAATAATGAAAATAAAATATATTTTTATATATAGGAGACTATTCCCAAAGTGTGTACTTTAAATTGCCTATGATATCTACTATTTTGGTTTCTTTTCCTACCGATTATATCCCTTTTTATGGCTGCACGGTTTTTCTTAAAAGATGGGTTAAAAACCAACGAAGGTCGTATTGAGAACCTCGAGGTCAAGATTTTTAATAATTTATTGCTTTAAGATTGCTTTGTGTATAAACTTGTTTAATAATTCTAGAAATAGCTTAACGATCTTTAATATGCCGTTGAATAATTCTTTTTAGGCGTTTCCTTGACATTTTCCTCGCGGAAAATATCAAACATAGCGTCGCTTGTTTGATATTATCGCTTGCTTGTCGTCATATAAGTACCCTTTAGTGAGTAGAAGTCATAGTCATATTGTATTAATTTCAAAAAGTACATACTGTAGAATACGTCATTTTACATTTGCTAGAAGTTAATCACAACTTCATTACGTGTACATATACTTTTCATATGTAAAGGCATTCGGATCAATTATAAAAATCAAAATCAAACGGACTCAAATAACAATATATATTATAAATAGGATAGAAAACGAATTTACCGCGTGAAATTTGTAGGACCCGACGTTTCGGTGACGTTGCAGCCGCCGTTGTCTAGGGTAAACTGAAGAGCTGTCAGTCCGTTGTTTTGCGGACATACGGTATATCGGAAGCCCACACATACGGACAGATATTTGCATGCAAGCTCACACCATCATCCCTACCATCTACGTTCAGTGCAAACGTCGCTCGTGAATCGAGCACGCGATCTATGCGACACTGAGCATTTTCCGAAGGAGATGGAACATGTCAATGATGTCCTTAGGAAAAATGGATACGGAAAATATCACGAGACACGCACACGATCTAATACGGACGAAACTCAAAAACCGAGCAGATCAAGAGCATTCTTACCATACGTCAAGGGCGTGACAGATCGAATAAGTAAGATGCTAAACAGATTCGATATAAAAACGATCTTCAAACCGACCCAAAATATAGCTCGATTTTTGAGGCCTGTAAAGGATGTAATACCACTGCAAACCCCGGGTGTGTATAAAGTCGAATGCAGCTGCGGTCTAGCCTACGTTGGACAAACGAAACGGCCCATAGCCACGCGACTGACAGAACACATCAAAGCTGTTAAAAACGTTCAGCGAGAAAAATCGGCGATCTGCGAACATATATTGGATAGCGGAAGTAACCACTGGATGCAGTTTCAAAATCCCATTGTTCTATCCAAGGAACAATTCTACTTTCCTCGCATGATCCGGGAAGCCATTGAAATAAGAAGAACTCCGAACTTCAATAGAGATGACGGCTACAAACTCTCTTCTACGTGGAACCCTCTTCTTAAAATGTTCCCGCCGCCGAACGCCGAACGCAAAGACGTAAAACAGGATACAGTGAGTGTTGTGTGCAAGACGGATTTTAAAAATTCCCGCGCTCCGAGCCCGGCCCCCCACCACCGTTATAACCTACGCAGTGGCGGCAGCGGTTTGCGGCCTACCCGCAAAACAACGGACTGACAGCTCTTCAGTTTACCCTAGACAACGGCGGCTGCAACGTCACCGAAACGTCGGGTCCTACAAATTTCACGCGGTAAATTCGTTTTCTATCCTATTTATAATGTCAAACAACCGCGATAGTCTTCGATTTCATAACAATATATATATATATATATATATATATATATATATATATATATATATATATATATATATATATATATATATATATATATATATATATATATATATATATATATATATATATATATATATATATATATATATATATATATATATATATATATATATATATATATATATATATATATATATATATATATATATATATATATATATGATCAATAAGATGATTATAAAGTAAATAATAATAAAAGCCACTTACATCGTGACGAAGGGAATAACGAATACAAGATCAAGGGAATCCTTCGTCACGATGTAAGTGGCTTTTATAATTATTTACTTTATAATCATCTTATTGATCAATTCTAAAAAGAATATATACACAAAACTATCAAATATATATATATATATATATATATAGATATATATATATATATATATATATATATATATATATATATATATATATATATATATATATATATATATATATATATAATATATATATATATATATATATATATATATTTAAATATTCTTTTAAAAATAAAAATAATAGGTTTTTAAAATAGTCGAACAAAAATTTTTAAATAGTCAGTTAATAAACAATACGTTTTACAATAAAATCAATACTAAAGTAACAAAATAGATTTGATAAATGGTAAATTATCTTTTAAAAATTAAAACGGACTCGTCAAATTCATCAAAATTATAGAGAGCATGCATGGTTAGGTTCCTTTTTATGCATTTCTTAAATGCAACCTTGAGGTATTTTAATTTCTGCTGGCAACGAGTTGAAAATTTTAAACCTCAAATATAAAAATGATTTCTGGTATAAAGAAAGCCGCGCTTTGGGAATTACTACATTATTTTTATTGCAGACTCGAATGCTTTTCCTCGTTTTTCAAATTTGCTTTCGCATAAAGTAAGCACTGATATATTAATTCAGATTTAAAAGTAAAGCACAGTGATCGTCTCTCTTTAACCCAAATATCGTCCTGAGACCTTGCTTTTGCAGTATAAAAATAAGAAGGCTATCTGGTGCATTACCCCATGCTAAGATACCATAAGCCATCTTCGAATGAAAGCACGCATAATATGTGCTCATTGTGGCTTATTCTCCGGATACTTATGGGGCCCTCAAGCAATTCGATTAATTTCTATCTCGATTCGGCTCATTCCCATTACATAATGTATATAATTTTTTGCTTAGGATTATAGTGTTCGGCAATTATATCATTCGGCAACAGCTGTTTGCGACAGACGTTTGTATCTATGCCAGTGATGATGTTCGATCTCAATCTTGCTTGAATTCAATCTTCCGTGTTTTTTGTTCATGTTTAATTATAACAATATTACCTTCATGACTTAGACTTTTCTTTTTTACTTTCCCGGCCCACCAACCGACAGGAAGGGAAGACATTGTAAATGCGCATTTTTTTTCGAGACGTAATAATATTTATTTAGAGCCCCTTGAGACGATTAAGACTTCCCATATTGAAGTATTTGTGTGTGTATTCCTCTACGATAGCGTCCAAACTCTGAATCCGATTGAGTTGAAAATTGGTATGCAGGCATCATTTGATAATGTCAAGAGTTCAAAAGATTGTTTTTGAGATTGATCCATCAGTGGGGGCACATATCAATCTCGAAGTATTGGACTTAGAGACTTGATTGAATTTGGTTGTGCCGACAGCACCTTTCCCGGTGCCTCGCCGTAAGGCGTTGGCATCTGACAGGTTGCTGGTGAACTAGACAGTCGAGAGACAGAACCTCACGAGACAAAACGATACATTTCGTTAAAACTTCCTGAGGTGACGGGTTCGCCCGTTGTAGTTGACAACTCTAGTTAAGGTGACGGGTTCGCCCATTGTAGTCGACACCGCCCAACTGTTAATACTGCCGTTAATCTTATTTCTCAATGTCCATTTTTCTTATCATTATATCCTACCAAATGGCACGTATTATATTAGCTCTATTAATCATGGAGAGTTCTCTTTGTTTGGTTTAGTTTTTACACTAAAAGCCATGCTCTTACGTCATCGCGATCCGAACGACATTGATAAATTATGTAGGTACTCTAGTTGTGACATTTCTACTCTCGACTACCTCTGTCATATTTTTCTACCGTTGGGGATATTAACGGACAAATCTAGATTATTTATTAAAAGGGTAACATCGTAGGTTATATATGGTTTACGAACTTTGATTTTATTTGGTTCTATTTTTTTTGTTGATCTATTTTTAATTTACAGGATGAGTTTTTAATAAGTGGCATCCTTGAAGTGGTAAAATCAGTACGAGCAAATAAGCAACTTTTAAATAAAAAAAATAAAAAGAAACACATTTTTTTTTCAAATTTGAAACATTTTCGAAAAATATAAAAAATGTGTTGCGAATCTTATTCACAATATTTTACCCATTACTAGATGACGCAACGCGCGAAACTTTTATTATTCAGTGAAGTTTTTCAAATTTACGAAGCATTTTAGAAAGCCGCACATAACTGCACATGTAGCACTACCTTGCTTGCTCATTCATGTGACGCGTCTATCCTACTCGCTCGCACGGATACCCATCGAAGGACAATTTTTTCACATATCTCACTCGCACCTTCCCTCGTTAGTCATGTGCGCTGGCCTCCTCGATCGACTAGTAATGCAATTTGAGTTAACTGTTGATATCCTTCCATGATACTAGAGACGCGCACGTTTTTTATTGCTATTATTACAAGTTTAAATTACTATGCTGTACACACAATCTGCTTTAGAAGTAATGCGACATCGCCTAAATGTTTATGATAACCTGCCTATGGCACAGTATACCATGGGACCCTAAGGTTGGACCCCCATTTACATCTCGTGCACCCCGATATTTTTCTCTCCCTGATAGGAAACCCTTGTAACTCGATATCGACCCCTGGGGGTCCACATAGACCACTTCGGGAATCACTGGTGTAGAGCAATTGCCACCCCCCTTAATCCTTTACTTATTAAATGTCCAGTTATTAAACGGATTGCTGCTACAAAGGTTGGTTGCCCATATTTATATGCAAATTCAGGTGAAAATTAGAAAAGAAAGGTAGGAAACACGGCAAATAAATTTTAATATAGGTCGATTGGTCTGGGATGTTTGAATATCTGAACGACGCCATAAATATTGGATTGGCACGCGTGGATTCGTTCCGAGACGACACAAGCACGAAAGGGAGGCGGCCCTGGATCGATAGATACATAGATGTATTTCAGGAAATTACCTGACCGAAATGCTTAAATTTCATGGTATCAATTTCGGTTATATTAATATTTAAGGGTAAGAGATTAATTTCGCCTGTAAAGCGACGACGCAATTAATCTTCTTAGTTGAGATTTTAGATGATGATATGAGGCCACCAGAACCAGAGTGGCCTAAGTGACATTTTGCTGATTTTGAGTTTAATGCAAAATTCCATATAAAAAATCATTATTTACAATTATTTACAATGATATTACACATTTCAGAAAGCAAACGAGGGCATGGCATTGCTTAAAAATTGACTAGGAAACTTTATGTTGACGCTTAATGTTGGCAAAACCAAATACATGCCATTTAGTATAAACATCAGAGGTCAACCCACTACTAATAAAACTATTGTAGTACACGAATGCGATAGCGTAGAGCCTTGTAACTGTCAGCCTCTACAAAGAGAAATATCTTGGAAATATCTTGGAGGCATCACTCTAGATTGCTTTCTCCGTTAGGCCTCTCATATACATAACGTGCCATGGCTACGAAGGTACGAATCCTTGGATATGTTTTCAAAGAACTGAGGAATATTCTAGATTCCAAAACACAAAAAACTGTTTATTATGCTTTATGTGAATCGCTTATTACTTACGGCATAATTGTATGGGGTGGATATGGTAAAACCCTGCTAGAGCCATTGCAAGTTGCGCAGAAATTTATATTAAAAATGATTCTACGTAGACCATATCGCCATCCCACTAATGACATTTATAAGGAAGCTAAAGTCCTTGATTGTAGGTAACTTTTTCTAAAAACTTTCCTCTTAAGGCTATTGTTGGACAATAACTCAAATTTAGGAATAATTCAGAACCGACGACCAGCGAGACAAGTAGAAAATAGCTTAATAATACCCAGAATGAAAACGTCATTTGGACAAAGACATTACTGTTTCATTGCGCAGAGATTTTACAATCTGATCAATATGGAAATAAAAATAAATGTGACATTTAGGGAATTCAAAAATAAATCAAAGAAATGGTTATCGAATCATGACAGACTAACCATACATCAAATGTTAGAAATAATAGTTTAATAGAACTTAGGTGCACAAATTATTAACATATTTTTAAACATATGTTGAGTATATTTTAACATTGAACTAACTACCAAAAATTATTTGTCTTTGTTGTTATATATTATTTTTGCAATGAATTGTACTTTTTTGACTAGTTATTTTTCTATTAAATCCTATATTACTTAACATATATTAAATATTAATGCCTGTTTCTTTCTTTTCTCACATATAACTTTATTTATATTATTTAATCAAATTTTATATTATATTTATTGCCGATTATATAATAGAATTGCATTTTATTTATTATATTATCTTTTAATATTTTTTATTATTAATATTATTATTATTATATTTTTTTGAAGACCACATTTTAGGGCAATTTAGTGTTATTAGGTTTTTACTGAAACTTGTACATTTGTAAGCAGTCAAGCAAACTTGATTGTAATATTAGAGTCCTGTCCACCCTAGAACGTGCTAGTCCCAGTTGGGTGACAGAATCAAATAAGTAAAATGTTAAGGTTTTGCCGTTCGGTTCCTGTTATTTTTGTAAGCAAATCAATGTTATATAGTAATTAAGTCTTAAATAAATAAATAAAATAAAACAATTCCAAAGTCGCCCAAAATTGATATCTTCAAGAAATCATCAAAATAAAAACTATGTGCCATACTATTTTGGCCCATATCTACAAAAATTAATTTTGCATTTGGGCCACTCTGGTTCTGGTATAGCCTCTAAGTAATCGATTCTGGTTCACGATGAGAACTTCAATTTATTTATTTATTTTTCTTATTACTAATGAACATTATATAAACCATACATTGATTAATAAAGTAGATTTATAAAATGTAAAATAGAACGTCGCATTATACATTAAAATACTATCTACTATACGATGACAATAAATAATGCCTGTAATTTAAACCGATGAAGGTTGGCGGTAAAATATCTTAATCTAGTGCCATCAAGTTAATGTCATTCAACTGCCGCAAAGCACGCGTCAGTAAGTCAACCTCGTAATTAGTTCGCAAGAACGGTTCTCCCTAAAGATGATTATTACAAGACGATGATTATTAGACACCAAAAGATTATCCAGGATTATCAGTTGTGCTTCAAATCAGATTAAATTAGAAATTAGTTAGAAGAACGGGCTACCATAATTGAATGCGTATACAAAATTTTGTGTATGTGCTATTGACCGTTGAGGAGAGCCCTCGTCGGGAGCCAACCCTTGGTGCAGTAGCCATCTCATGGAGGAACTTAGAATGGGCTATCATAATTGAATGCTATACAAAAATTCGTGTCTGTGATGTTGACCGTTAAGGAGTCTCCTCGTTGGAAGCCAACCCTCGGTAGAGCAGCCATGTCATGGTGAAATTTAGAACGAATTGAATTCGTATACAAAATTTTGTTTCTATGCTGTTGACCGTGGAAGAGTAGCCTCGTCGGGAGCCAATCCTGGGTGAAGAATCAGGTCATGCTTACCATACAAATGCATTTTCATCGGAACTGAATTAACATGTAAAATTTCAACTTCATAGGATAAGAGGAAGTGGTTCTAATTCAACTTGTAAGATTTGACCTAAACAAAATAACAAACATTGCAAGGTAAATAAAAGCTTGTAAAAATAGCATACAGTGGGTGGCCATAGCATTAAGACCGCCATGGAATTTCAACACAAATTAGCATTTTTCATTACTTCTAAACTATTAAACTGCAATACTTTCTGGTGTCCACATTAATAATTTTAAGTAAAAAATATTTTTTTTTAAAATCTGAAAATATTTAATATTTATTTAATGTCATATAATTAACTTAAGCCATGTCAATATGAAAGTAAATTTTTACTCCAAAATAATATTATTTTGATATTTGTTTTTTTTTTTTTTTGATAACGTTAAAAAAAAACAATTTGAATAGACAAAGTATTCTACTAACGTGTGTTATACTGATTCAATAATATCAAAATTATTAAATAGTAAACAAGTATAAATTGAAAAAAAAAATAAAATTAATCAACACAAATAATATATGAATAATAACGTTATGCAAGTTATTTATTAGACATTATATTCAGTATATCCAACTTCAGGCTGATCCAAAATGATTATCATTTAGTAATGTATTAATTGTATAGTTCATTAGTTCAAGCATAATATTTTTTCAGGACGTACTTATTAATTTATTCTGTACTTAACTTAATTCGATGTCATACACCCATAATTAATAGGTATCATGTAAATACAGGTGTCCCAGAAGTCGACGTCAAGCCGGAATCGGGTGAGGGAAAATCATAGTAGTTATCAGAAAAATATTTTAAAAAATCTAAGTTATCTATTTTTAAAATTATAGGCAAAACGATTTTTTTATAATTTTCTGATAATTAGTATGACTTGCCTTATCACCCGTTTCCGGCGCTTGACGTCGACTTCTGGGACATCCACCTGTATGTATGACATCAAGAATTAAGTTAAGTACAGAATAAATGAATAAGTACTGGCTGAAGAAATATTATGGGTACCTATTTATTAGGTATTTATTGATACCAGTTCTACATTGTTGATTTTAAAGGGCTCTCTAGACGATCAAGCATGCTTGTCAAGCATCGCGTCGCGGGCTGGGAGGGCATCGTAAACCCCAGGAAATATGCAAATATGTATATTTTTTTAATATTTACGAAAAATGCCTAATTTTGTAGTTTTATACCAGGGAGTTACGTCATCCATCAATCAATTACGCATAATTATCGTGACTCCCTGGTATAAACTACAAAATAAGGCATTTTTGGTAAATATTACAAAAAAATATTTGCATATTTCCTGCGATTTACGATGCAGGGAAGGGTGCCCGCGACGCGAAGCTTGTCAAGCATGCTTGATCGTCTATATTCACCACGCTGTTTCCGAAACTATAATCGTTTGTTTGACTCAATAAATAAGTGAGATATAGGCTTAACCTTTAGAGAACCAGCCATGGGAATGACTCACGACGGCATGCTTTGGACTCTCGAAAATTTGTTTGTATGGGGTGTTTGTAGTACGAATACTAATGTATAACGGTGGCTTATTTAATGAAGGCGACTTTTTTCGCATATAATTGTATAATTGCACAATACGATCGACCGCCCGCGGATTGTCACAACAGAAAAACCACCGATCGGTGAATTTGGCATTCCAGTGGATAAAGAAGTGTCGAACACCTACATTTCGATAGGTTGCTAGTTTTTTTAAACGATACATAAACACCTATATGGCGGTATGTTTGGTTTGTTTTATTTTAATAACCACCATAAAAACTAAATTAAAACTTTAAAAAAAACGACGCGTAAGTATATAGGCATTTAAAGGTGTCAAGCACCTACATTTCGTTGTTAGTTTTTTAACGATTCTCAAACACCTTTAAGGCGGTAGGTTAGGTTAGTTCTTCTTTAAATACCATCATAAAAAATAATTTTAAAATAAAAAATATATAATAAAAAACGACGTGTTTTTCTATCAGATTTAGCATTAAAATGATCGGATTTAGTAAAGTTTTTCTTAAAAAGGCGAGAAAGCAATACCGGTAATAAATTCCTTATGCTTGAACTGCTGAATTTTACACAATTTTTGCAATCTTTTTCGAACACCCTAATGTTGAAATCGGAGACTATCGCGGTCATTTGACATTATAAATAAGATAAAAAACGAATTTACCGCGTGAATTTGTAGCACTCGACGTTTCGGCGACGTTGCGGCCGCCGTCGTCCAGGGTAGGTACAAAATTCAGGGACAACGCTACAAAATTCACGCGGTAAATTCGTTTTTTTTGTCTTATTTATAAAGCCTAAAGTTGGATTAATAATTGTTTTCATGATCCGCGCGCCGAGGCTCCCGTTTCGGTAGATATTTTTTCAAAGGATACGGGTACGAGGGTAACGCCCCCATTTTCCGGTTATTATTTTTGATTCGCTGCTCCGCCATTTCCTGTTCATAAATATTCGATTCGTAAAATATTATTGGCCGGCGGAAGTAGCAGCCATGCGCGCTTCTGCTCTTCCGCAATTTTCCGGCCATTTCCGGTATGCAATCTGTCATTTATGGAGCAAAAATGGCGGTACTTTCAAAAACAAAACTTTTCACCAACCTTTTTCTTTCTTATTTTCTCCGCTATCGAGGTCGCAGACTCCAATAAGAGAGGGTTGGAAATGGGAGGCACTCGTTTGCCATCGTTTCTGTAATAAAAGTGGAACAATATCCTGCCCACGTAGACGATTACCCTCTGAACAAAATTCAAAATCCGCATTCCCAACTTCATCGGCTTGTCGCCGCCATTCTGTGCGACCACCGACATTATAAACACACGAACTCCACACAATACACTGTAAATCTGCCGTGGAATGTTTCCAAACGGCCGCGAAACACGAGATTCAACAAGTTTTTTATGCCGCGTTATTTCCGAAGACCAAACGTCAAAAACATCCGCCGAGCGACGCGGGAATATACAAAACTAACTACAAACATCGGCCAGTCGGCGAGCGCGATCCACTACGAGAATAATGATGTCTTTTTCCAATATTTGCCGTACTTACACGTATTACGCAGTTCGTATTCTACGGTTGTGTACGGTTTTAGGATTATCTACGATATTTTTTTATAAATTGACAAAGATCTCCTTGAAACAAACTGACTTACTTACTAGTTCATTTGGGGAGCGTATATGGAAAACATCCACTTTATGTCAAATGGAGAAAACCGCAATAAAACAGCTATTTGATTATTATCAACGAAAGATTTTTTTTTTTAAATAATAAAAATATGTTTACTAATTAAGTACTTTATAAGCATTCCAAACAAAATACACAAAAAGTGGTTTTGGAAAAGTACAGATATTTAATTTGGTTTTTCATGATTTGACATTAGTAATTTCAATTTCAATTATTTTCTATAAAATTTTAACAGATTGTTGAAAGTTAGTCTTTATGCCTTTATTATTATTATTACTAAAACTTTATTTTTTTCAAGTATTAAAGCGTTGAGCACTTTTCGCCATCTATCGGGAGAGAAAATGTCGCGAATATTATGTATTCGCGATATTTTACCTACCGCTAGATGTCGCAGCGAGCTCAAAGCTTGCCAAACTTTTATTTTAGGTTTCAAAATTGTTCAAATTTCCATTTTTAAAAAAAAGTATATTTTGTTATCTTTCCATATTTTTTATAATCAAAAGTTGATGATTTGCTCATTTTGATTAATCCACTTCAAGGATGCCGTTTAATTAAAATAATTCTGTATATACTGTTAAATACTGCTTATCTAGACTTATATTATGGGCGTTGCCTGGTTAAGAAGAAAGTTAAAAATTCAGTGTCCAAAAAGCCTGCGCAAGATTCTGTTACCCTATACAAAGAAGAGCACATGAACACAAAATTTGAATATATGTGGCTGTAGGACATTGCATCATGATTTCTTCGTGCAATGCGAGTGCAAAGTCTGGAATATCTGTTTGATAAATTAGATCTTTGGGAATACCTATCCCCATAATATCAGAGCGCGATAGGACTTACTGGTTCTTCATCGACAAAACTCCAAATCTTCAAAGGTACCTTTAAATTTGCGGCAGCGAACATTTGAAATAACTTGCCTCCGCCACAATCAAAATGCTTTACAATGGGGTCGTTCAAAACTGGATACCGGGCATGTTTACTAGAGCTACAGAATAATTTTCTTATTATTTTAGTTTTTTTTTGTTTTTATACTTTTAATTTTATTTTGTTCTGCCATGTATACACGCGTGTGTCTGTGGTGTAATACAACTTTTCTATACATACGTATTGTGTACATACAGATGATTTTTAATTAACCGGCATCCTTGAAGGGGGTGAATCAGTACGAGCAGGTAAGCAATTTTTTATATAAATTTGGGGGAAAAAAATCCGAAACAATTTTTTTGCTCATTTTTTTTAAAATACTATTAAAAGCGTTGAGCACGATGCGCTATCTAGCGGTAGGTATAATATTGCTAATATTGCTAATATTGTTTGTTACCATTATTATAACTATCGCTTGATGGCGCATCGCGCTCAAACGCTAGTCAAACTTTTACTTAACAGTCAAGTTCTTTGAATTTTCAAATAAAAATTTTCAACATTTTTTTCCTCTTTTTTTTTCCCAAAAAAAAAAATTAATTTCTTTTATGCTCGTACTGATTTACCCCCTCGAAGGATGCCGGTTAATTAAAACTCATCCTGTATATTTTTCGACCGATAATTTATAGGAATTGAAATCAAATAATCTGATTTAACCAATTTAGACGTCAATTTCGTACTTTTTTTTAGATGAACTATTTTTTATATCGTTTCACTAGATGCGTATAAAGATCCTAACCTTGAATTCCTTAACTTGCTAGTTTATGCGATTTTCTGCTTGGTACGTATATGTCACGTTCAGAACTTCCCGCCTCGCGTTCTCGAATCATATCGACACTACTCTTCTTATGTATTTAAATTCCTATGTATTACTTTCATTACCGTATTTGTTACAATTTTTTTTGTATTCTCAGTCGAAAATGGTTTCAAACTAAGCATTAAAATTAAAAAAAAACGGAGTTTACAAATCCTCCTTGGTTTACAAAACGTTGATTGTTCCACACGTTTACAGTTTACAACACTCTTTGGTTGACGGTGAATGAAAAATACGGCGATCCCTCTTGAAGTAGTCCGAGACACGGCACCAACAAAATACGGCAATACAATCACTCTCTAGCGCGGCCCAAACCAGTCACTACCGTGCGTGTCATCCATGACTCATATCTCCGTCTTCGTCTGGCTGCGGCAGTTAGAAAGAGCGAAAGCATGGGTCGTTCGTTGCTAGAGATGAACGGAGGCGCTTCTCTGTGATCTCGCGAGCGAATCGACTTGTAGTTAGGATGTGTCATTTCATGGTCATTTCTCCAGAGCAAAATGCTAAAGGGGCAAGCCGCGTGAGATCTGGCAAGCCGCGTCTCAAACGACTGTGCATACTGTTTAGTCGCGACCATAAGCCGCGGCTTGCGGACGCGTCCGATAATATGATTGCTCCTTGACTGTTCATTCGCGTCTATAAGCCGCGGCTTACGGACGCGTCCGATAATATGATTGCCTCTTTATGGCGTCGAAGCGTTGCCATAGTGATATATGTACGTGTCTCCGTCAATGCGCGACTAGACAAAGATGGAGGGGGTACTATGTGCTGCTGTCTCTTTCTATTCGGCTGTTGCATTCTCAGGCTGGTCACGGGGTCTAGTAGTTATATCCAATGGCAAAATGTAACGTCACTTGATGTTTCAAGGTCGCGTTCAAACGCTGCAGCGCTCCGAATCGCTCTTTTGCATGCGCTGAACGGCTTTTTTTTGTCTTATTGGAAAGAGATTCTCTCAACAAATTATGTTCTTCTGTATTTTGTGTTTAATTTTATTTTCACTTCGTATAATGGCTGTGGAGTAAAAACCGTACTAGTACTAGTCGCTAGCCTTGCAATCAAAACTTAATTTGCTAATGCTTAGCGATTCAAGCTCGAGTCCATTTTTCCATTATTGGTCGATATCGTAAAAATGAGTGGTGTTGTTTATTACGTCACAACTCCCCCAATCGAGGGGGCAATCAGTGAGAAAACGCCATGCTGTATTTGGAGCGATGCGACCCGACACCAATAAAAATAACTTTTAATTTCCATTGATGGAGGATTCTATTTCTTATAATCTTATACATATGTATACAACTATTATATTGAGGTCATGTATCGTCTTATGATAATGTAATAGAGATGATGCTACTGTACGTGCCAATATTATTAGGACCACCTTGCATTTGCGAATAATAATTTACTTACTCTATTCAATATTCTTAACATTTTAAATCATATTATATTATACTTTCTAAGTCCACCAACCGATCATTTGGGATAGTATTGTGAACGCGCAAAAAAGGACCTTATAGTAAGCACTGCTGACATGATACCTGGGAACGACCTTATCTGAAGAACTCTAGTTTTATGATTTTTTTGAGAAATATAAGCAATAATTTAAAAAAGTTTCTAAGTGAATCCCTCGATAAGGAAATTTTAATTTAAATTTAAAATTTAGACTCAAAAAAGTTGCTCATTGCCTTGGACATTAAGGCTTTAAACTGATTTCGAAAACTTTTAGGCGCGATTACTCCTACAATGTAACCGGTGAGTGTGTTTTATTTTAATTTATTTCTATTGACTGTTTAAATCTCTAGCGTCGCACTCAGGCCCGGGGCTAGGTTTTTAGCGCCCTGGGCTATACTCAGCTCGGCGCCCCCTCCCCCATACATAATATTAGCTTAGCAAATTAGCAAGTTACATTGTCGGCTGTCACCAACTTCTGCAATTTTTAGCATTATTTTAGTCTTTAACAGTATTGAATTTGACAAAATGCACAAGCATGAGAATATAATAATATGGATAGTAAAACAGCCTTTAGTTTAGTTACAGGTTTAATAACATTAAATATACAAGCAGAAATATACAACACAAAATGTTTGTTAACTCAGATGACGATTGTAACATATCATTTTTTTATCAATAAAATGTAATGTATAACCTAATAAAGTTTATTTAAGTATTATTTATTTACATAATGTTAATAAAGCAAGATCATTTAAAATTCAATGTTAGTAACAACATGAAACTCAGTCTACAGTAATGGTTTTTTTCTAGCCAAAATTATTTATAACATCGGAAAAGTTCGTGTTCATTGTAATGTCCCGTTCACAGCACAGTAACATCAACGCATTCAATTTACTCTCAAGAAGAGTTGACCTTTTATCATTTTTGACTCTTGATAAGACAGAAAATCCCCTTTCTGCTGTACAGTTTGTGACAGGTAGTGTCAGGAAGATTCTTAGTGCTACTTAGTGCGTCGCTACCCCACCCAAGCCCGTGGTTACTGGCCCCAGGCTTGCATACCTGGAGGCGGAGGGCGGCGGGCCGGCGCCCGGCGGGGCAGTGCAGTCAGTCACACGCAAAAATTACAACCAATGGAATCTTCTGCTTCATTCGCCTAAAAATAAATTGATTTATTACCAAGAAGAAAAAATACATTTTTTTTGGATAAGAATGCCCACCTTTAAATAAAAAAAATAACATATTTTGCCGCCCCTAGAGAGTGCCGCCCTGGGCTAAAGCCCAGTCAGCCCATTTACAACCCTGGGCCTGGTCGTACTTAGCCACTTTTTTTTATTTAGGCTCTAAATTAAATCAAATTAATTAAAACGTGAGAGCACTCTGAGAGTTACGCTAAATATGCTTTACCATTAACACCCTTATACCACCACTGCGCAAGGATAGTAATTCTGTGCTAGCTCTGCGATCGAACGTTCAGTATGCGCCTGGTCGCCGGCGCGAGCGCACGTAGAATCAGTGCCTGACGCTTCGTTAAATCTGAATGATTTAAGAAGATTCATAATCGAATTTTCCTATTTGAAAGTTCTTCCGCCAATTGGTTCTAAATATCGTATGGATTAGCTGATTGTAGCTGCCATTTTGGCGTAACTAAGCCGGTGCAGCTGGTGCGGCGCACCGGGCCCATGGAGGTTTGGGACTTCAAAATTACACTCCTGTCTACGATCGACATTGCATCTAACTGCTAAGCTAAGAGAGCCGAAGAAATGGATATCTCCAAACTGATCAATGGTTTTGCAGACAGCAAATCAATACGAAAACCACTCTAGTAATGTATTTGTTCATATTTTTATAATACATTGAGTAGCTAATTTAAATATGTAGGTATTCGAAAATTGGTACATTTGTATTAATATTATGTGGTTAATTTTTAGTCTAACCAGTTTTGCACTTAGTAGTTCTTCTCAAAAAAAACTAATAAAAACTGACCTTGTGAACTAAAACTGAAATTAGTTCAAGCGAACGAGATGTAAAAATACGTTAGAGCGGAATATGAAACGAACGATCGTCGATAAAAACTACCTGTCGAACTTACGTATTGAAAGAGTCACAACCCCGGTCTAAAAAAGACTGTCATTGAGCTCCCCGCTGATACTATATATACTTATATACGCATAGATATTTCAATACAATAATATGATAAAATATAAACATAATATAAATATATACATCATATATACATATATACACACAACCATTCATAACATCTCTACCATTCACTTCAATCCTTACAAACTTAACCTTTCGGAAGTCACATTTCAACTCATTCTGGAGTCATCATCTAAGCAAACACCTACTTCAATCTCACAAACAAACTGATGCTGATTACAACACTTTGCCCCTTTTAACAGATACTCACTGAATATTCACACCGACAACAAATATAGAGCATAAAACCAAGTAAATGTAGATTTCAACCCTTTGCCCGTCAATCAGACATTCTCTTGACTATTTTTTTTATAACACAATACCTACAGTTCTAGCTTTTCTCTTATTTAAAATGATATAGATATCATTATCTTGGTGAAATTACTAACTGTATTGTTAAATAATTAAATTTCGGTCATTTATATATTTTATAATGTAGATGGATTTTAAGGAAAGAGTTGGGATTTCTCCCGGGGGAGGGGATTGAGTGCAGCCACCATTTACCACCCCTCGCTGCTCCTTACCACAACCGTGAGTGATGACGCAAATATTTTAGGTTTCTGGAACATGATGAGTAGATAATTTGTGATACCCTTTTAGGGTTAGCTCGTTCCGAAGATGATACATTTACGTATCGAAGATTTCTCGTTCCGAAGATGTTTACCGAAGAAAGCGTAATCCATAACGTTGATTGAGTTTCTGTTGATTGTTGGTCATTCGACGTGAAGATTATCGATGCTACTCTGATCAAACGATAGAGTCAAGTTCACACTATACCGTTGTTTTCCCACGTTGTGTTGCAGAGGTCTCGTCTACTCTGTACAACCCTAAACCACGTTGCATTTGCAGAGGTCTCGTCAACTCTGTACAAAAGCCTAAACAGGGACATCGTTGCAGGATGAGGTCTCGTCAACTCAATCCACCACAGGCAACAGGTACCACCCGCCTAGGTCTCATCAACTAAGCGTCAGCACCCGCAACCTGTGCGCTACGGTGAATACAGCTAAATTTCGTTATAACCTTTGTAAACCTCGTAGTTGTTGGTATAGTGTTAAAGATGACAATTCCGTTCTTTCAAATGCAGCACTTCCAATCTCCATCGTATAACAACCTCCTTCTCAACCATTTCCACTCAATAGATACAACTTATTTCATTCGCTGTACTAGTTTTTACTTATTTATGTTGAATAATTTTCATTTCATTGTGAAAGGACTAAGATAGTCCGTGCGCCATCACATTAAAAAAATAAACAAATTAGCATGTAGCTAAAAATCTAATTTGAATTTACTTGAATGTGGGATTCATAAAGTCTATAATAAAATGGATTCTATATTAGGATTCTGGATGTTTTAATGGAGGAGATATAGGAGGATGTTTTTAGGAATTTGAAGTTACAAAACATCTATCAATTATTAAAAAAAATATACAAATCTATTTTTCTTATAATTCCCTTACAATCAGACTTTTTTTTTTTATTATTTAACGTTATTATTTATTGTTAGAAGAAAATGTAATTTAAAGTATATTTCCGTTTCATATTTTATTGAAGATCGCGTTTGTGTATCGACCATTCCAAACCTTCCCGTTCCTTCCCGAAGAGCGAACGCGACTCAGTCCCAGTCTCGAAAAAAAATGAACGAGTTGAAATCTACATTTTCCCAATACAGCCAATCCAATTCACCGAAAGCAGGACCAAAATCATGAATATTCAGAGAGCAGTCCCATTCTATGTCCTTTTGTAATACAATCCTTCTAAAATTATTTATTTTAAATTTGTTTTATGAAATTCGGACGTAAACCAGTTTCGACCTCAGAAGAATGAATGTATGGAATCCTATACTTTTCTACACTCATTCATCCACTCATCCAATATCGAAATCAATCTCAAATAAACAAATAACTAAAGCATAATTCCTTTCCTTAAAAAAATATATCTAAAACTATAGCTATGCATACATATATACATATATAAATATTCTAATTGATTGCCTAATAGTCATATTCGTTCTAGTATTTATAAAAAAAACTATCTAACCAAATCCAAACTTAACAAAATAAGATATCATTTTCATATTATTCTGGCAGCGCCAGTACCTCGTTTTACCGTTGTCATCGCTTCCGATCTCTCCGCTCTATCAAATTGTCAACTTACGAAAACCGACCAATGAAGCGCCAGCGAGCCCTGCCAGCCACAACGACACGTCAGGGGTAGCGCAACGGATCACTTTTCTTCCAGTGGTGGACAACCAATAGTACAACCACTCATGCAAACCCATAATCGATCCGCTTTGCTTGAATCGAGAAGAAAAGCAAACAGCCTCCAATTAATCGTATCTTTGATATTGTCCAGTCATTCCCAGAGCGAAACAATAGAAAAAAAATACTCAGTCTCACCTGCCATTCTCTCATTCCAGAAAAGACAAGTCAAACTTGCGAATTTGATACGAAATTGTGATACTCAAGATTAAAACAATGACAAAGCCAACTAGCTAAAATTTCACATCAAAATCCATACCTCATACTATAAAACATTCCTTGTATACCCAACAAAATACACATCTCCACTATCATCTTCTCATAGCCACACACACACTCAGCCATAATACACTCACACATAAAATATATACACACATATATACATACACACATATCTATATATATACATATTTTTACTCATATATAACATATATACATAAAAATAAATATACTCATAAATATCTTCGCTTACTACGTACAAATAAGATATAAAATACAACTTCACCACCGTTCCAACATATTTAAATACTACCTTTCCACCCTACAACTTGTATCAAAGCCAAATTCATGCACAGCCCTTTTATAACAAACAAATCCAAAACTAGTTATAAAAAAATACTCCACCACCATTCTAACATATCAATATATAAACCCACCACCATTTAATATGTAGAAAAGCCCCGTCTCATGCACAGCCCATTTAACATCAAAACAACCCAAAACTAGTTACAAAAAAATACTCCACCACCATTCTGACATATCTAAATATAAACACATCACCATCTAATATATATATTACAAAGCCCATGTCATGCACAAGCTCTTTTTATGACAAAACAATTTTAAAACTAATTATAAAAATTACTTTTAATTCCAATATTTTTCTTTCAAATATTGATCAAATTGTAATTCATCCACATAAATACATCTGCCACTCCTAATTCTCAGATTATAATATTATATTGCCAACAGTATTCAAAGAATCCTATTTTATAGTCTATAATTATCAAATTCTCTTGTTTTAATTCTCTTAGAGTTTCTTTGACATTATCACACAAAAAAACATCTCTGTATTATTTCCATTGAACATGGTCTCCCGCAAAAAAAAAATCAAAACAACTCACCAATCTAGTTCGCCACTGGAGTCGCCTAACAACCTATTCCTATTCCTCTTAATGAATTCTAATATTTTACCATAATATGTTTTATAAATACATATAAATTAATTCCTTGTATGATATTATGTGTTTATATTCGCTATCAACTTTTCGATTATATATCCTTCCATGTGTAGATATAAGATTTATCAATCCCTCTACTATTTTATATATGTTTATTTAGGCCTTTCTAAATTTTCCAATTTTTATAAATTTTTACGTATTTTTTATAACGCATTCCACTGTTTTATTTTTTACTTTCTTTAGTCCAAAATTTAATATAATCATTATCATTTTATTACTGTCGAATTAACTGAAGATCATATGACACTACTACTAGATTATCATTTGGATACATAGTTCAAAGAAATCGGCTAATTTTCTTGTAATTTTGCGGCTTTCCGAGCTTCTTGTAATTTTGCAACTTTACGAGTATTTTTAGATTTTATCTATTTTATTATTTTACAACGTTTTGCAAAGAATTCGGCTAATTTTCTTGTAATTTTTCCGGCTTTCAGAGTATCGTTAGATTTTATTTGTCTTATTATTTTACAACGTTTCTCAAAGAAATCGACTAATTTTCTTGTAATCTTGCGGTTTTCCGAGCTTCTTGTAATTTTGCAACTTTACGAGTATATTTAGATTGTATTTGTTTTATTATTTTACTACGTTTTTTCAAAGAAATCGACTAATTTTCTTGTAATATTGCGATTTTACGAGTATTTTTAGATTTTATCTGTTTTATTATTTTACAGCGTTTTGTAAAGAAATCGACCAACATTCTTGTAATTTTGCGATTTTACGAGTATTTTTAGATTTTATCTGTTTTATTAATTTACAACGTTTTGTAAAGAAATCGACCAACATTCTTGTAATTTTGCGATTTTACGAGTATTTTTAGATTTTATCTGTTTTATTAATTTACAACGTTTCTCAACGAAATCGACTAATTTCCTTGTAATTTTGCGATTTTACGGGTATTTTTAGATTTTATTTGTTTTATTGTTTTTACAACGTTTCTCAACGAAACCGACTAATTTCCTTGTAATTTTGCGATTTTACGAGTATTTTTAGATTTTATTTGTTTTATTATTTTACAGCGTTTTGTAAAGAAATCGACCAACATTCTTGTAATTTTGTGATTTTACTAATAGTTTTAGATTTTAATATTTCCTTATTATCTAAATTTGTTTTTAGGTTTCGATATGAATCTACAAAATTCAATCCTTTGGGTAAACGTTCTCCGTCCAAGATAGTCTCGACATTTTTTATCGACTTAGTCAGAAACCTATTCACCTTCCAGATCAAACTCCTATAACTTCTATCAAATAATTTCTTTTAATTTACATTTTTTTTTATTTATGTTTGTTAATAAAAAAACTGACTATATTAATTTTGAGGTGATTTTGCCATTTTTTTATGGTCTGTTTTTGGAAACTGAATATATTATGACGAATTATATCGTTTTTTAGAATTTCAAAGCTGTTTGTTGATTACTTCGTTTTTTTATGGCCGATCTTTGAAAATAAATATATTTTGGTGAACTACATTGATTCCTAGAATTTCAAAGCTGTTTGTGGATTACTTCGTTTTTTATGGCCGATCTTTGAAAATAAATATATTTTGGTGAACTACATTGATTTCTAGAATTTCAAAGCTGTTTGTGGATTACTTCGTTTTTTATGGCCGATCTTTGAAAATAAATATATTTTGGTGAACTACATTGATTTCTAGAATTTCAAAGCTGTTTGTTGATTATTTCGTTTTTTATGGCCGATCTTTGAAAAATAAATATATTTTGGTGAACTACATTGATTTCTAGAATTTCAAAGCTGTTTGTGGATTACTTCGTTTTTTATGGCCGATCTTTGAAAATAAATATATTTTGGTGAACTACATTGATTTCTAGAATTTCAAAGCTGTTTGTTGATTATTTCGTTTTTTATGGCCGATCTTTGAAAATAAATATATTTTGGTGAACTACATTGATTTCTAGAATTTCAAAGCTGTTTGTTGATTATTTCGTTTTTTATGGCCGATCTTTGAAAATAAATATATTTTGGTGAACTACATTGATTTCTAGAATTTCAAAGCTGTTTGTGGATTACTTCGTTTTTTATGGCCGATCTTTGAAAATAAATATATTTTGGTGAACTACATTGATTTCTAGAATTTCAAAGCTGTTTGTGGATTACTTCGTTTTTTATGGCCGATCTTTGAAAATAAATAAATTTTGGTGAACTACATTGATTTCTAGAATTTCAAAGCTGTTTGTGGATTACTTCGTTTTTTATGGCCGATCTTTGAAAATTGGAATTATATTAATGAATTATATCGTTTTTTAGAAGATCACGATTATTGATTGATTATATCATTTTTTATAGCCTATCTTCGAGAATTGGAATTATATTAATGAATTATATCGTTTTTTAGAAAATCATTAATTTTGAAGTGTTTTATTATTTTTTTAAAAAAAATCCTAATAGGATTCGTTTCATTTTTATGAAATTTACTTTATTGTTTATTTTTTTTATATTTTGTATTTGCAACTGAATATATTCTGGCGTAATACGACGTTTTCTAGAAAAGCATTAATTTTGAAGTGTTTTATTATTTTTCTTAAAAATCCTAATAGGATTCGTTTTATTTTTATGGAATTTACTTTATTGTTTATATTTTTTATATTTTGTATTTGCAACTGAATATATTCTGGCGTAATACGACGTTTTCTAGAAAAGCATTAATTTTGAAGTGTTTTATTATTTTTCTTAAAAATCCTAATAGGATTCGTTTTATTTTTATGGAATTTACTTTATTGTTTATATTTTATTTTTTTATTTTTTTATTCAACACATTCCAGTTTATCAATCGAAAAATTGATCTCTCCCGATGCTTGAACCGAAAAAAAAATTCCCTATATTATATTATTTAAATTTTGAAATCTACAAACTGTTTTATTCACTGACTCTAAATACTTGCAAATAGAATAATACTTCTTCAGCAAACTCGTCGGAGAGCAGCTCGCGTTTCCGTCGGTAAAAAAATACTCCGTATTATTTCACTTATCGAACGGTCGATAAATGACTCTTCTGGCTTTTGGTCCCTCGGCGGATGAGTCATCTTCATTGCCCAGTGAGTCTTGAATCCTCTTGAATTGGTCCCGGAGTCCTGTCCGTCTTGATCCTCTTGAGCTGGCCCGGAATCCTCTTCGAAAATGCCTCGAATCCCCCTGTGCAACGCCTTAAATAGGCTTTCCCCCTCCATGACTCCTTAACCCTTCCACTCACTAAATTTCGTCTTTTAGCCAATCAAATAACGCCACACCTCCAATTTCCTAGTAATTAGAAGCTTTGGTGGGGTTCGTTTTTATGTCACATTGCATTTTTATGAGTGTCAACAAAAACCTGTCATTTTTCCTACTTAATTTATTGCTTTCTAGTACTCTCTGCATGGAGTTTGCTCAGGTTTCGATGAGTCATCAGACGATTATCATCTGCACCTGTCATCTTGCTTTATTTATTGCCCCCTTTTAATCCCACAGAACCGAACTCTGTCATTTTCTGGTAATTTCTTTCTCCAACCACATCTAGTAGTTATAATTAGATATACTCATTTCATACGCCCCTTCATGTTTGTTTCTCACTCTCCTCATACTTTATCTTCCCCTCTTACGATTGAATGCAGGTGTCACAATTTCTGGTATGCTACGCCCCCAGCTGTTTAAAACCATCTGGATCATTAATTTTTTCCCGTGTCCACATTTTTCCTTTATTGGTGTCTTTTATCTGTATGGCGGCAATTTCATAGTTCAATGATATCGCACCCCTGCACTTAATTGTGCCACTGATTGTTATCTTTCTATAAGGACCGCATTGTAATTGAAAAGCAATGAAATTCTCATCTGTGTTTCGTGTCCTATCAACTCTGAAACGCCAATACCACCGATCGGTGGTTTTCTGTTGTGATGATTTGCAGACAGCCAATCTTCGTATTTATGCAAACTTGCAACTTTTATGTTTTTAAAAGTTTTCTTCATTGAATAAGACACCATTATATATTAGTATGTGCACACTAACACCCCCTCACAACAGACTGTCAAGAGTTGAAAACATGCCGTAATGAATTTCATTCTCATGGCTGGTTTTCTAAGGGTTAATATCCGAATGTCATATATTGTTAAAGATATCAAGTAAATAAAATCAGTGGTCAGATGACATTTGTTGAGTTTTTCTTGACCCCAGTATGGAACATTACAGTATATTCGTCCGAATAAATTTGAACACATTTCGTTTGGCGTTAGATTGAGTTGCTGTATCTTTGGCAGGTAGTTTTAATGCGAAAAAGTGACAACCGCTCATTTCACATTCCCCTCTAGCGTATTGCCCTGTCTCGTTCACATGAACTAATTTCCGATTTTAGTTCACAAAGAATCGCCAAGTTATTTTAAACATATTTTTTATTTCTATTTTTGAAACTATAATTTTATTTTTGAAGAAGAACAATATTTGCTGTCATTATATGGCCGGTTATACGAGTATGTCTAACCTGTAAAATCAGTCTTTTTTATTCTAATGCTCCTGGTCAAGATATTAGGTCAAAATAATGAAATTATTGCATTGTCATCGGTCCTTATTACTTTTGCGAAATTTCAAATAATTTAGACGTCAGGAAGTTAGTGAGAATTAACTTGAAATATTCCGTTACATTGGTAGATAGATAGATGCATATTATTATATACATACAGGTCAAGCTAATAAGAGCGTTTTAAAAATACGATAGATGGCACTTAAATGTTGTTATTGTTATCATTTGTTAAATTATTGGGTTTATTATAATCAAACAGTCCTTTACAAAAATAACATTCATCTTCGATGTTATTATAGATGGCCTAATAAATTGCTATTTGTTTGGCAGTCAATGCTATCAGCGCCACCTGCATTTCGCTGTTTCGAAAAGGTTGCCAAATTGTACTACGGAGTAAGTTTTTAATTAGTGACATTACATATACGTTTTTGATAAAATGAAAAAAAAAGTTTTGTCTGGAAAATTTGAAAAACCTAACTGATAAATAAAAGTTTGACAGGCGTTGAGCACGTTGCGCCATATAGCCATAGGTAAATATCGCTAATAGACAATATTCGCGATATTTTACCTACCGCTAGATGGCGCAACGCGCTCAGCTCTTTTCATACTATTTTTTTATAATTGAAAAAAATATATATTTGGTGTCTTTCTCATTTTTTTATTATTTTATATTTATTGCTTATTTGCTCGTAATGATTTACCCACTTCAAAGATGTCACTAATTAAACGCTCACCCTGTATGTATGTTCAAAGCTACTAGTTTATTATTAGCTTGTACCAGTTAAAACCCTTTATTCTGTCGTTTCAGCTTGATACCGTAATAACATTCTGCTATTCCATTACGCTTTTGAAAGCGACAAGCCTGAGGTTATGCTATTTACTCGTATATAGGTCATGCTGCGGCGCGGCCGATGAGTCCGTAGGGATTTCACTCAAGTCAATATCGTGCTGTAAAGTTCTCGTTTTCCCATTACAGTCAACGCGAACGCGGAACGAACTGGTGATAAATAAATTAATAAAGTATGACTACAATGGTGGATTTATCTGTAATGGCGACAAAGGACTCCAATAATAATAAGGTGGAATAACCATTGGAATTATGTATTTTTCTATATATATAAAACAAAGTCGGGTTTGTTCGACCACTTATAACTCGAGAACGGCTGGACAGATTTTCATGGTTTTTGATTTGTTGTATTTGTCTCCGTCTTGAATAGAAGAATATCTATTAAAAACGAAAATTGACGAAAAATTAAAATAAAAGAAAAAACATTTTCCCATACAAAATGTAAATCCGTGTTTTTCTCATGGTCATTTGTACGTGGCATGTTCATGTGTCGGCAAATCATCCGCTTTATTTGTTCTTGCGTTGGATAAAAAAACAAAAAAATGTATATCACAAGGTGCTTCAATGAAGAGAACCGAGTGCATCCCATGCTGCAGAATATGTCAATATGTCTTGCTGACACGCGATTGATATACTTTATTTTTATACTTTTATATTTCTTTTTGTGTTAGGTATTATCTTAATAAAGTAGTGATCTTAATATTTATTTTGTATTCATTGTATTACTTTGATAAAATCATAAATTAAGTTCGGCTAATCTGTAACACGACATTCATTAACTGTTAGGTGGTACGAAGTTCGCCGGATCAGCTAGTCTACAATATTTATGACTACTATTTGCATACTGCGAACTGAATAAACTGTCTCTAAATGCATCTAAATGTAATTCTGTTACTTTCAGTCGAAAGAGAGTGCCTATCCAATATATTTATAACATAAACGGGTAAATAATTCCTAATGATCCTAAATCAATTCCTAAATCAAACTCCATCAATTTCTCTCTTCGGCCGTCCCAAAATAATATCTTCAGTATTAGCTATGGTGATAAAGTATTAGAAAATGTTGATCATACGAAATTTCTAGGCATTCATATTGATAGCAATCTGCAATGGTCGACTCACCTAGAAGAACTGAGCAAAAAATTAAGTAGCGCCACATTTGCCATAAAAAAAATCAAATTGTTATGTGGCTTTGAAGCTTCCAAATCTGTCTACTTTGCCTATTTCCATTCCCTATTAAGTTATGGCCTTATGTTCTGGGGAATGGCGGCAAATGTTAAAAGGATCTTTCGCCTACAAAAACGAGCGATTAGAAATCTGTTCTCAATATCCTCGCTAACATCTTGCAAGCAGTACTTCATCGAGTCTGGTATCATGACTTTGTACGCCGCGTATATATACCAAAACATCATGTATACGAGAAAAAATATCGAGACTACCTCAACTAACTCAAATATTCATTCGCATAATACGCGAAATAAAGAGGACTTGCGTCATTTTAAGGTGCGTCTGAGTAAGGTTCGGAATAGCTTTATCTGCCAATCTTACTTATTCTACAATAAACTTCCATTACACATTAGGGGCCTTGGGGAGGTTCACTTTAAGAAAAAGGTACAGGGTATTTTGACTAAAAACCCCATTTATAGCATTGAGGATTTCGACAATATCAATTTTTCGCAGCTCTATTGACCTACCTGACTATTATTATTCCTTATTCTTTTTATTATTGACTATTTTACAATTGCGACTATTATTGACTATAATTATTATTACTGATTTCTTTGTATTTGTGTTTTTTCTTTAAAATATCTTCCCGTATGATAATTTGTGAAATTATCCAATATTTGTTTGATTATTTAGTACTTAGGATTATATAGAAAATTAGATTATATAGAAAATTTTACGAAATTACTTAAGAATTTTGATTGAAAATATTGGAAAATGTTGTTTCCTCTACATATATAACCTAGAAAATCTGCGCTTGGATGTTCATCATACCTTGCAATACCGACGTTTATATCTTATACCTTAATAGGTATTTATATTATACTTGTTATTTTTATTACTTTTGACATAACCAAGTGTAGGAACTCCTATCAACTGGTTTAAAATAAAAAAATAAAAAATAAAAAAATGAAGATTGTATACGGGATCTTTGTGTGATATTAGACGCAAAACTGTCATTCAACCAACACATCGAGAGTGAGGTTGGTAAAGCAATAGAAACGTTGGGTTTCATCACAAGGATCTCTAAGCCGTTTACAAATTCTAACGCTATTATTTCACTATATTGTGCTTACGTCCGTAGTGTTTTAGAATTGGCGTCATCTATCTAGAACCCGCAATACAGCATCTATAAAATGAGAATTGAGTGAGCCCAGAAGAGATTCTTGAGACATCCTATCGGCAATATCTAGGACTTCAGTCTTATGATAGCAGACTGAGACACTTCCATCTTCACTCGCTCGAAGACAGGCGCACTGTCCTCGAGCGCACGGCTTTTCTTTATAAAATAAATAATAATAGCATCGACAGCCCACACGACTTTTTTCTTCTTCCAGCGCGTCTCTTCCTCTCAATCTTGCCAATCATAATTACTTGAAGAAATTGGTATCGATCGTGTCGAAGCACATGTGATTGGTTTTCTTCTTTTTTATGGTCAATAAGAGTTCTCGGGATCGGTCGACGTGCCGTAGAATTTCAACATTCGTGACTATGGATTTAGGTAATCCTTAACATTCTTCGGTAACACCACATGTCTGGATTGTCGTTTCTTGCTGGTTGTTTCCTTGATGGTCCAAGATTCGCAGCCGTTGGCCAGATGTAAAACTGAAGCAATATAATTCGGAAATTGATGTTGCGATCTCGATCGCATAGTACATTCTTCATTTTGTTGAACAACGCACGGGCAATCTCTATCTGGGTCTTCACTTTCTGGTCGGACTGCCATGTTTCATTACCCATGGCCTAGGTACTTGTATTTTGATACTCTCTTCAAATTAGTCCTTGCCACCGTGATTGTCGGGTTCGAATCCTCGTTTCTTGAAACCACCATAATCTTTGTTTAAGTGAGGTTTATCGAAAGTCCCGCTTTCTGACTGCACTCGTAGACGCTATCAACTATCTTCTGCAGACCTTCAGGCGTAGAAGCCACAAGGGCGGTATCATCGGCGTATCGCAAGTTATTCAACACTAGTCCATTGATAATGATACCCCACTCTTGGTCCTCCATCGCTTCGAAGATAATAGCTTCCGAGTACAAGTTAAATAGAAGCGGGGACAGGATGCATCCTTGCCTAACACCTCAACAAATAGCGACTTCCTCGGAGCGCTAACTATTATGCATTATTACAAACTACAGCGTGTTTACAATAGTCTACTAGGCATAATTTATCGTGTCTTATTGCTGAATCAACTAGAGCTGTCGACTACAACGGGCGAACCCGCCACCTCCGGAAGTTTTAACGATATTGATCGTTCTGTCTCCCCTGAGGTCTGCGCAGAAGACTTAGGACAAAACAGTCCACCGTTAAGTTCCGTCACATGCCTGTAAGAAGCCAACGCTTTACCGCGAGATGACCAGGTAAGGTACGAGCGGGCCGACACTCGCACCCTTACTACCAGTTGAAACCAGATTACTCCGGTCTCCCGACTGGTTACGAGTTCAAAGTCGCTCGCTCTCCATTACGTAGCGGTGACACGGTGTCTACCGAATCTATCGCAGGCCACGGCATCCTTTGCCCGGCTGTTCACCCAAAATCGGGTAGCTGATGGTCGTTTTAAGAGCAGTCGCCGTAAGGTGAGCAACTACCCCCGCTCTATAGGAGACAGTACTGTTTCCAGACTCCCCCGACTGTTAGGCAAAATGCACAATCGATTGGCTGACGCCAATCGGTTCGCAAACCGCCAGGAGCGCCAGAAGATTGACTCCTGGGGGAAACTAGCTCTCAGACCAGAGTCCTGCCCGGGCTCGCACTTCAAGCGTGGAGGCCGCCAGATGGGTGTTGACCCGTGAGTGTGACCGATTCTGAACAAATGGGTCTTCGTGTCCAACTCCAACAGGACCCATTAGCTCCCTATTGCTGAAGCAATCCGACAATTATATGCCTTATATTAATCCAACTTTATTATGTATTTGCTCTCTGACCCCTATTTGCACGTCATAAAGCCGCGCCGCGCCAGTCCCATTATTGGATTTTGTTCCAGATATGCGGGCACATAACTCCATACTCGAGACGTCTCGTAGAAGTTTTCCGTGTTTGAATTTTAGATATTTATAATCATGTATGTTGGTATATCTGTATGTCTGTGTCTGTCTGAGCTTAATAGTCCTTCGACACCGCTTCACCGATCACCATAAAAATGGCACATAGGTATATGTATTTTTTAACACGCTTTTATTAGGTCGACCTGTATGTAACTATGTAATGGAATCTAAGTTAACTAATTTAACCATCTTCCAAGGATCGTAGCGTCATGAAAATTGGCAGCTGTATGAAGTTCTGATGACAATACAATAATATGGTACTGTCGAACTGATCTATGATGGAGTCGGAAGATATGAACTGGAACTTCATGATGGAACATCGTATCATAGCTGTGTTTGGACTTGTTAGAAAAGTCTTGGAATGAACTTTGACCACGATTAAGTTTCAAGGTCTGATGATAAAGTCGGAAGATAGGCACAGGCATTCCATGATGGAATATCGTATCATAGCCGTGTTTGGACTTGTTAGAAAGGTCTTGTAATGAACTTTGGCCACGATTAAGTTTCAAGGTTTGATGATGAAGCCAGAATACAGGAACTGGCATTCCATGATGGAATATCGTATCATAGTCGTGTTTGCACTTGTGAGAAAGGTCACGTAATGGACTTTGAACACGATCCGGTTTCAAGGTTATAACAAACCTTTTTTGGTTTTTACGTGCATTTATAAAAGCGCGTTTTTAGTGTTTTTTTTTAAACAATTAATTTATTTCATGGATAAGGTTTTTATGCTATCCACTTTTTTGTAACTCGCCACTAAGTGGCGCTGCAGCACATCAACTTCTATACTGTCATCCGATCGCCATGAAAATTGGTATATATAGATATTTGAGGATGTAGAGTTATATAGAGTTGTCAATTACAATGGACGAACCCGTCACCACTATTAGTCGTTCTCTCTCCCGTGAAGTGATTCCTAGAGAAAACTAGCCCTAAGGCCAGAGTCCTACCCGGGCTCGCACTTCATGCGTGGAGGCCGCCGGATGGGCGTTGGACCGTGAGTGTGACCAACCCTGAACAGAATGGGTCTTCGTGGCCAACCCAGCAAGGGCCCATTAGCTCCCAAGATATTTGAGCACGGATATCTTCGCTCTATCCATTTTGTTGTAACTCGCTACTATATGACCATGCAGCACATCAACTTCCATCCCGTTTAACCGATCGCTATGAAAATTGGTATACACAGGTATTTGAGTCCATGCGATATTTTGCGCTATCCACTTTACTGTAACTCACCACTTAATGGCGCTGAAGCACATCAACGTCTATACCGTTCAGCCGACGGTTATGAAAATTGTTATACATAGGTATTTGAGCCCGGATAATATTTTTGTACTATCTACTATGTTGAAAACTCGCTACTAGATGGCGTTGCAGAAATCAACTTCTAAACCGTTCAATCGATCGCCATGAACCCGCTATAAACGCTAACCTGGCAACACCGGGTAATATTCCACTAGTCCTGTGTAATATCTAGAAAGTGAGTTTTTTTTAAGCACCCAAAACTTTTTTTTTGTTTTTTTTTTTTTAATAATTAAGAGTTGCTTAGTCGCTCGTATTGATTCACCCCTTTGAAGGATGCCGGTTAATCCAAACTTACCTGTATATAAGTACCTTAAGATATTAAAAATGGTAATAGTAAAACGTAATTTAAGTCTCTAAGCTCAATATTTCTAGATATGTCTTGTGCGCCTCCCGTTGGTCCGATTTTAGCCTCTACCTTTTCAACTCTTGCCATGACCAAATGATATTCGATATGACATTCCAAATTTCAGCTCAATCCGATTAATTGTTTGGGCGGTATCGTGGAGGAACACAGACACACAGCCAGATACACAAAGACAGACTTCCATCTGTAAATGGTTTCAATCGTATCAATAAAATGGATATTTCCGTCTTCGTCTCGAAAACATTTTTTTGCGCGTTCACAATATTTACCCTCCTCGTCCATTGATGGGCCGGGAAAGATTTTGAGGTGCTAAATATAACTAAAATAAAACAATTTGAGGTGCAGGCAGTACTAGACTAAAGATCAATATTAAAGATATTAAATTTTAACTAAATATAGATTCCGCCGGAAATAGCTCGTCGGGAAAATAATTCCGCCGTACCTACATCACGTGAGGTATGGTCCTTCAATTTACAATAAATTGGATTGCCCCTCAAGTCGTGGAGTGGCAAAGTTAACGCGAGGGCCTGCCAATTCTCTCGCTGGCTGATGCTCGACTTTCCAAACTTTCGTCGCCCCTTGTATTAGTAGGGATAACACGATTTAAAATTGAGATAAATGGCCTGAAGTCGTAGAAGGGTGTTCTCTTACGAAAACGTCTTGTGTTTTACATATTATATTATATTAAAATGATACTGTAAATACCCTGGCGTGGTAGTTGTTGACAATGTCCGTGAACAAGTCCAGCGACTTATCTTTGAATCTGTAATATCTCGATGGTTTTAGAGAGAGAGTAGATAAAGCTCATATGTTAGTATTTGATCATGTTTATTAGATGTATCATTTTACATAGTAAGAGCGACTTATCCATTTGAGTGTGTGATAGAAGATAATTTTATTAGGTAACAATGCATTCTTTTATATTAAAATTCTAGCTGACCCGGCGAACTTTTTACCGCCTTACAGTCAATGAATGTCGTGTTACATGTTAACTGAACTTAATTTATGATTTTAGGTAGCTTGATATATTTTCCTTAGTTTATAAAAAATAAATTTCTGAACGCACGCATAAATATTTGACAACCACTACCTATATATGTATGTCAATCCTTTTTCATTACTGACATTATTCTACATTTTCAAAATCTAAATTACGCCATTATCTGAATATTGTAGATATATATATATATTGTCGATTCTGAACCTTTATTTAAATACGTTCTTTAATTTGAGGGAAGAGTTTACCGTATCGACGGGATGAACATTAAATGTTTGACAGTTACGAAACTCATTTTGTATGGGAAAATGTTTTTTCTTTTATTTTATTTTTTCGTGAATTTTCCAATGTTTTTAATAGTTATTCTGCTAATCGGGACGGAGACAAATACAACAAATCAAAAACCATGAAAATCGGTTCAGCCGTTCTCGAGTTATAAGTGTTCGAACAAACCCGACTTTGTTTTATATATATGGTTAGATTTCAACGATAATAGCATATTTTATACGTATTTCAACGTCAATAAGAAGAATAATTTGCGCCAATACAATACTGCAAATTATGAAAGACGCGTGAAAGACTCTTCTTGAATTATATTAGTCATATTGATACGCAAATGAAATTACATATACCGCTATATTTCTATAACTAGAATTGATGTCACATCAAGCTCACTTATTTAAATTTGTGGTATAGGTAGGTACGCCATAAACGATTTCGAATAAATAATCTATAAGCCAGTATATAACAACGGATATTGGTATATTTTTCTGAGCTTTATACACTATGACACCGTTGGACCGATCACATGAAAGTTGGCACTTATATGTATTCTAGTCATTGAGAAGCTATCCAATTCTTTGTATCTCGCCCCTAGATAGCGCTACAGCACATCAACTTCTATACTGTTCAACCAATCGCCGTGAACCCGCCATGAACGCCACCCGGGTAACATATGATAATATTCCTCTAGTAGTAATATATAATAATGACTCTTTTTTGCGCACAATTATTATTTGTAATTGGTCCTGTTGTAGTTAGGCCACTAAGACTCATACGTTTAGGGTCGGTCAAACTCACGCAGAAGTGCGAGCCCGGGTAAGACTCTGGCGGCCAGTTTCCCCTAGGAGTCAAACTTCGGGCGCTCTTGGACGGTTTGCGCACCGTGCGGCGTCAACCAATCGATTGTGCATTCTGACCGACAGCCGGGAGAGTCTTAAAACAGTACTGTCTCCTATAGAGCGGGGATAGTTGTTAACCCTACGGCAACTGCTCTTGAAACGACGAATTGGCTACCCGATTCCGGGTGAAGAGCCGCGCAAAAGATGCCGTGGTCCGCGATAGATTCGGTAGACACCGTATCACCGCTACGTAAGGGAGAGGACCGCGCAAGCGACCTCTAACCCGTAACCAGTCGGGACGCCGAAGAAATCGCCGTAACTGGAAGTAACGGCGCGAGTGTCGGCACGCTGGATGCACATTCCTGGTGTCTCGCGGTAAGGCGTTGGTCTCTTACGGGCGAGTGGCGTAACTAAACAGTGGACTGTTTCGTCCCTATGTCTTCTACGCTCACCTCGCGGGAGACAGAACGATCAAATATCGTTAAAACTTCCTGAGGTGACGGGTTCGCCCGTTGTAGTTGACACCTCCAAGTGATCGGAGACCATGCCATAACAGTACTGCTGCTCAGGTCACAGCATGCACGGAAGACACCGAATCGATTAAACATTTTCTATTCGACTGATGCACACGTATACACGTACACACGTACACACGTATACACGTACACACTTACACGCGTACACACGTACACACGTGCACACGTGCTCACGTTCACACGTACACACGTACACACGTACACACGTACACACGTACACACGTACACACGTACACACGTACACACGTATATACGTATATACGTATAACACGTATAACACGTATACACGTATATACGTATACCTATACGTATATAAGTATATACATTGCTATTGCCACGTAAGATAATGTAATCCGAATGGTGTTCTGAATTACCTTCTATGACTTGTTGGAGGCTTTGTGCATGGAATCCATGAACGTCTTGCAGTTTTCAATGATTTACTGGTCCGAGAATTTTACCAAAATCACTGTACTTATCATAATTACTTTAGCCTATCGAAGCTTGAACTAACAAATAGCTGTAATCCTGTAACTCATCATCTAAAATTGCAGTCATTACGCAAGGACCAGCTTCTATCATGGTGTGGGCCGCAGTGACTGCCGGAGCTCGCTTTCCACTCGTTTTCATTGACCAGAGTATCAAGGTTAATTATTAAGATTGTGTATCTAGAAAAGGCCCTAAGGAGGGAGCCTGGTTGAGAAGGCCAAAAAAAAAAAACAAGTTTATCATGTTTTTTTTTTTAACTACAAGTTGAATTCTATTCATGAATCTTTTATATCAGTTTGATTAACATTTGAAAGAATCATTTTTTTTCAGTTTGATTAACATTTGAACATTTTATATCAGTTTGATTAACATATTTTTTGTAAACGGCAGTTATCTTTTATCACGACCGACAACCCCAATGACAATTTCCTCCTGGTAGGCGACTTTAACCAAGGTGATATATCATGGTCCGTATCAGATGATAACTGGCTAACCCCAACCTTTAAAAGCCCATCACATATGGGTACTCTCCTCATTGAAGAGACTGCATACTCCGGACTAAACCAATATAATCCGATCTGTAACACATTCGGACGCTATCTGGATCTTGCCTTCTCAAACTGCTCTCTCTCTATTGGCGAGGCATGGGAGTCGCTAGTTCCAGAAGACTGCCATCACAGATCGATCGAAATTGGTATATCCCTCAGACATCCCACTCCTCCTGGACTATGTAAAAGAAAGGTTTACAAATTTCATGAAGGAAACTACAAGTTAATTCAGGATGAATTATTGGCAATTAATTGGTATTCTATCTTGTTCTTAGGTGACATCGATTGCGCTGTTGACACTTTTTATAACATTCTTTTTAAACTAATCGATCGTCACATCCCACTAAGCTCGTCCATGCGAGCAAATATCCGCAATGGTACTCCTCGGCGCTTATCAAGGTTGCACGAGAAAAAGAGAACTATTTCCACAAATTCAAACGCTTCAAGAATCCTCTTGATCAATCGTCCTACAAATTGTTACGTATCAGATTTAAAAAAATGCACAAATCCTGTTTTAATGGCTACATATATCGCGTTGAAAATAGCATATCAAGTAATCCTAAAGTATTCTGGTCCTTTATTAAAGCGTTGAAAAACTCGTCTACTCTTTCGGAGAGGACCACCTATCACGGCATGGTTCACATTCAAAGCAAGACATCGTAAACTCATTCTCCACCTATTTCAAATCTGTATTTGAAACACCGGTTGACTCAGATTTACCTGATGAAATCGGACCCGCTGATATCTCTTCTATTATTATCAACGCTGAGATTATTCACCAGATCATCAAACAACTGGACTTAAGGAAAGGTGCAGGTCCCGACAAAATCTCACCCATTTTTGTCAATCGTTGTGGCAAAAGCTTAGCATACCCTCTGAGCATCTTATTTAAAAGATCATTAGACGAAGGCATAGTTCCGCATGAATGGAAGATGGCCCACATCACTCCGGTTTACAAATCCGGTCCTAAACACGACATTGAAAATTACCGGCCTATCTCCAAACTGTGCACCTTCAGTAAAATTCTAGAGAAATTGGTATATGCTCAGTTACATGCAGCAGTGAAAACATATATTAGCGACTCCCAACACGGCTTCCAATCAGGACAATCAACCACATCCAACCTGATTCTGTTCACTGAGACCTTGCTGACAAATATGGATAAACGTTACCAGACAGACGCCATCTACACAGACTTTAGTAAGGCCTTCGATCATTCGAGGTAAACCATTCTACTCTAATATCGAAACTATTAAAGATAGGTATACATGGCGACTTACTGAGGTGGTTGAAATCATATATCAGTAAAAGAAGTCAAATTGTAGTGGCAGCAGGCTTCAAGTCAAATAGAGAATTAGTAACCTCTGGTGTACCGCAATGTGTATTCTTGGGCCTTTATTATTCACATTATATATTAACGATATCGACGAATGTTTTAAGCATTCTAAAATCCTTCTATTCGCGGACGATATGAAAGCCTTTATGCGCATTAGCTCGATACAAGATTGTTTAAACTTCCAAGAAGACCTCAATCGCTTTTCTACCTATTGCAAACTGAACCACCTACAGCTCAACGTACACAAATGCCACTTGGTTCGGTTTACCAGGAAAAGAGATATGATTAAACACCAATACCAGGTCTTTAATATTGTCATCCATTCTAAATCCGTTACCAAAGACCTAGGTATTCTATTGGACGACAAGCTGCAATTTATTGATCATATCGACACAATAACGAAAAAAACATTTGGAATGTTGGGTTTCATTCTAAGGACCTCTAAATTACTTTTTAATTTACACACTATTAAAACGCTTTACTATGCCTACGTCCGCCCGCATGTTGAATACTGCTCGCAAGTGTGGAACCCCTCATATGCCACCCATAATAACAGAATCGAGCGCATCCAGACTAAATTTTTGAAATATTTAAACTATAGATTTTACTTCACACTTGACAATTCTTACGGCATCAACGTTCACCACTCGTACAACTTTACTTCTTTGGCTGATCGAAGGATGTACCATGATCTAGTCTTCCTACATAAAATCATAAACAACAGATTAAACTGCATGGATTTGGTCTAGCTAATACTTTTCCGGACCCCATCAAGAACGACAAGACAGTCCTCATTGTTTCACATTAGCCGTTGCAATAACAACTATCGTAAAAACTCTTTCTTAAACCGTGTGTGTAGGGTTTACGATGATCGATACGCATCAATAGATATCTTCGCTGAATCGAACATTGGATTCAGAAATTTGTTAAAGAGGGCGATATTTAACACTTAATATTTAAAATTTATTACTTATTATCTACTGTTTGCACTTGTACTTATTCATACCAACGTACCTGTCTCAACTTTAAATATCGTACTGGTAAATTTGTTAATTACGTGGACACCCATCAACATAATCTATTTATTTTTACTATGTTCCTCCTTCCCTTCCTGGTCCCTCCCTTCCTATCCTCTTTCTTTTCTCGTTTTTTTCTTTCTCTTATCACTTAAATAATCTTAATGTTCATTTAGTGGAAAATTGTCTCTGGTGTAATTTTTATATCTATCTTGTTTGGCTACTTACTTTTATACACTGTTATTTTCCTGAATAAAAGAAAATTAAAAAAATAAAAAGGAAAATAAATAAAAATAATAGTAAAAAAAACTATTTTTGAGATATATTGAATTGCAAATGTTTCTACCGCTGCCGACGGTATCTGCTTGCGCCGGTAATAGCGAGCGTAATTTTGTCTGAAACAAAAAAAAAATAAAGTAAGATTATAATTGTCACATATGTAGTTTGTAGATGAACTAAAAAAAAATAATTAAAAGTTATTATTTTTATAATTTTTCAAGGATTTAAACAAAATAAAAAAGATTTTTGTTCAAAAATATATGTAAAAACATTTTATTTATGTTTTTTTTTAGTTCATATAGAAAATAATTAATTAATCTTTTTTTTTTTTTTGGAACAACTCGATGCTGTAAGTAGTTTTTTTTATCACCGGCGCAGAACTGAAAAATATGGTTCTGAGAAAAACGCGTTTAAAGTTTTCATTAAAGAAAAGTAGTAAGTTTTTTTCTAAACTTACAGCAATCTGAGACTATTAGATATTACATCGGCATCCCTCTAAATCTGGTTAATAAGTGCTTCCTTGTATCAGCCGCCCATTCCCAAATCCACGTTAATTCCCAAATCCGAAAACTTTTCAATCCACCTTTTCTTGTTACATTTCCTAATATACTGGAACTGGGTTCCCGGGAAGCGTTACCTTTCGGATAAACAAACTTTTCTTGTCGACAGTCGGATAAAAAGTTTGGACATACGTATTGTACAATATCCGCCTCGGCGCATAATAAAATAAATGATTGACTTGCAAATTCGCCATCTCGACAAAAGACTTTCCTTACGGGAAGAAAAGAAATTCTACATACATTCTAAAACAAATTTGCTGGGACCTACGGATTGAAGGTGTGCGTACAGTTTGGCTTGTGCGTTGTCTACATTGCTTGTGCGTATTCTATATTAATGTCACACATAAGGAAAATCCGTCTCCTATTACATAACTAAAGGTTCAGCTAGCCTCTTGATATTTTTTCGAATTCCGCGCGAAATTCGAAAAAAACTTTTTGCCTGCGGATTCAGTTTGATTGAAAAAAACTAATTTCTTTCAAGTTATCTTTTGTCATCAATACCCAGTAATTTTGTAAAAACCTCGAAAAAAATCACAAATGCCTAATTTTGTCGTTTATACCAGGGAGTCATGTTAATTAGACGTAATTGATTGATGAATGACGTGACTCCCTGGTATAAAACTACAAAATCAGGCATTTTTAGTAAATATAAAAAAAACATATTTCCTGCGGTTTACGATTCCTGCTCAGCCCGCGACGCAATGCTTGACAAGCATGCTTGATCGTCTAGAGAGCCCTTAAGAAAGTTATATAAATTAAATTAATCTTAGATTAACTAGCTAAAAATGATAAATAAGTTTGAAAATTTGAAAATTAGACAAAAAAGAACACACTTTTTAGTTTGAAAATTTTGTTTACATTGATGACCAAATAAATATTTGACAGTTATCAGTAAAGTTAGGAAGTTTTTAAAATAGGTCACGAATACTTTTGTAATGTCATTTTTAGAGTAATATCCCCAAAAAGTTAGAAGTAAAATATTATAAAGGAAAACATTAGAGTAAATTCTAAACTGATATTTTATTCTGAAAAGCATTTCATTTCTTCATATCCACAAAAAAAACATGAATTTAGTTAGTATCTACTAAGTTTCCAATTAGTATCTCATTTAAGCTAATAAGTGCACCCAAGAGCAATGAATGCGGATCACTGACATAATAAGCAGCCATAAACAGAGTTTTCCGACGACATAAGTCCGTCCGGTCGTCATTGCTGGTGGGAACGTTTGTCGCATCATCATTTGTTTCGGGTTCGGAAAATATAGCTGTTTGAGATTGACTCTTGAATTTTTTTACTAGGGATGTTTCCAAAGTTCTGGGAATTCAGCTATATTTTTATTATTTTATTAATTTTCGTCAATATTGCAATGTAGTTTTTCAACATAATCTACATATAACTGAATACATTTATCCCAACGATAAACTATTTTTTTTAAGCCGTCTAAAATAGCTTTTTCGGTGTCTCCTCAATCCACCTATTCATGGCACGTTTTACGTCAGTTAAACTTTCAAATCGAACACCCCGTAAGGGTTTTTTCAAATCTGGAAACAGGTGATAATCACTGGGTGCAAGACCCGGGGAACAAGGTGGGTGTGGAAGCAATTCCCATCGTAAATCGTTCAAAACATCCATCGTTTTTCTTGCAGTGTGTGATCAAGCAATATCCTGTTGCAATAACGGACGCTTATGCAACGTTCCAGGCCGTTTTTTGACAAGTGCCTGTCGCAGTGGTCCTGATAACAAATTTGAGTAATATTCTGCGTTAATTGTAGTACCTTTCGCCAGATAATCCTTAAAAATAATTCCTTCGCAATCCCAGAATACAGTACGCATTACCTTTCCAACAGACGGAACTGCACGCGCCTTAAGTGGACGCCCTTCTTCAGGTTTACGCCATTCTTTGGATTGATTTTAGGTCTCAGGATTGAAATAAGTAATCCACGTTTCGTCAGTGGTTATTATTCGTTGCCAAAATTCATCACCGTAACGGGCTAAAGCTCTTGAAGTTGACGACAAGTATCAGACCTATTGAGTTTCTGGTCTGGTCCCAACAGCCTTGGCCCCCAGCGAGCCGAAACCTTGCTAACGCCCAAACAATCATGCAAGATGTCATGAACTTGTCGTGTACCTATCCCTAGGCACACACTAATTTGACGAATAGTCATTCGCCTGTCCTCATTCAGTAGGTCTTCGACGGCAGTAACGTTTCTTTCATTTACCGACGTTCTTGGGCGCCCACTGCGTAGATCGTCTTTTAGTGATGTTCTACTGGTTTTAAAACGATCGATCCACCGATAAACAGTATTTTGGGATTCTGCAGACTCCCCAAATACTCCTTGCAGACGCTGAATAATTTCTGATGTTTTCACACCTTCTTTCCACAAAAAGAAAATTATTGCTCTTTGAGATTTTGCTGCGCCTTCCATGGTTACAAAAACAGTTTTATTAAAACGCGTCTATAACAGTCGAACACCTAAATCAGACTGAACAATGTTACACTACATAGTTGCATAAACATCTCAAGACTTGTCTGGTACCAATAACATTGCCTATACGTTCTGCATAATTTAATTATAGCACAATTCCCAGAACTTTAGAAACACCCCTCTTAGCATCGGTTGGTTGAGTGGTTGCAGTGGTTTCGACAGGACAATATAATTAAGGATCGTCCTACATATTTCGAAGAACTTTATCTCAGGAACAATGTTTCACTGAGCGTGTCTCTCTTTAATTTGGAGAAGCACATAGTTTACCTCTCGAGTCGCTTTCATGATACTATCGACAGAGCACGCGGGAGAGCCATCGTCTTGTGCTGCCCTTAGTTATTGTTTACAAATCGCTCGAGGCAAGATAGTGTCAAGCAACAATGCGGCGAAACAATCCTGGCAGATCCTGTGTCCGGCGGTTACAATTTACTGAAGAAGAAGATGAACATGTCTTCAACGATGACTACCAGCCTTCATCTGACGACTCCACAAGAAATTCTGACACTGAAACTTGAATAAAGTAAGTGGCGCTTGGCGTTGTCTTCCACTTAACCTCAATGCCCAGTTTTGTCGCTTAGCATCTCAGAACTGTTCTTTATTCCTTTATTGGTATAAATTTGATCTTATACGTTTATTCTTATCTTCGATCTTATAATTTAGAGTAAGACAATAACATTATTGTCTTCATTATTCATTGATAATTCCACTCTAGAATGCGATATACCCCAAAATTTGAATAACTTTTTGGTGTAACATAGTGCCAAGCGCCTGGACAAAAAATTTGAAGAAATGTAAAAAAATACGAAAAATAGGCCTAATATTAACAAAAAATGGGTAATATACTCACGAAGATATGTAGGGGAGAGTAGCAATCATTGGATCAGCGCTTTCATTGAAGCACTGTAGTATTTCAAAAACTATGACAGCTAGAAACGCCAAAACAATTCATGACAAGCCGCTCGCGTCCCAGTCGCACCCCCTCCCTAACCTCAGTGACGCTGCTACTCGCTACGAGAAAAGGCGTGTGTGTCAGTGTTCAAGGCGGTCAAAAACTAAAAATTGTATTCTCATCAATTCGATGTAAGTATTATTATAGTCATGTCTGTCAGCATATACTAGTGTAAAGTTTGAAACAAATTTATTGTGTTTACTGTGTGTGCATTTATTTCGAGTTACGTACGTCCGTGATTTTTTAATATTTATTTTACTACTAAGTGGTCCAATGAAAGCGACGTTGGTCCAATAAAGGCAACAGCTTCAAAATATTTTTTTTTCATTTGTTAGGAAAATCATTGTTCTAAATCGTACGTAACTTGAAATATCAAGAGTTTAGATCTTAACAGATAGAAACAAAGTAATAGTTTGTTTTTTTTTTAATCATATATTTCAAGAAGTCGTAAAATTAAGTGGTCCATTCATAACAACTCTCCTCTATAATTGCTTTCGAAGCTCATCTAGCATCTAATTCAAATTCCCAGATTTGAGGATTTGATCAAACTTTCAAATGTGTTTTTTCTCGGAACTTTAAAAACAACCTCTTCAATTGTAAAAAAAAACTTCAAAAAGTAATTTTCTCGAAAATTATTAATTTTCGAGAAACATCATATGATTTTTTTAAATTTAATGATGTCAAAGTTATTGAATTCCTTGGTCTACCCTTAATCAATCTGTGTCGTCTTGCATGCCGTGAGAGACGTTAAGACGAGGCTCGCAAGCCTTCACCATCCGTGCATTAACCAACTCATCAGTCACTGTCAGTCACCCAATGTTACTTCTAAGTGCAAAACTTAACAAAGTCTTCCACGACGACTCAATAAGGATTTCGCAGTTGCGCACCAATGAAATTACTAAGAAAAGAAGGAAAGATAATGTAGCTGATAGATTTTTTATAGAGATATAGAAATAATGAATATTGGCAAAAATTATATTTTGAGTTTTTTTACTAAAGGCTGATTTACATTGTGTCAGTTACAGGCGTCAGTGCTGGCGCCAAGAACTGACTAACGCTGTTTACATAGTCAGTCAGTCGTGACTATTTTTACAAGCTTTTATTTACCTTCCAATGTTTGTTAGTATGTATGTTTGTTTAGGTCAAATCTTGCAATCTGAATTAGAACCACTGCCTATTTTCCTATGAAGTTGAAATTTTACATGTCTGATCAGTTCCGATGACAATGTATTTTCATGGTGAGCATGATCTGATTCCACACCCAGAATCGCCTCCCGACGAGGATACTTTTCCACGGACGCATACTTTTAGATGCATTCAATTGAGATAGCCCGTTCTAAATCTCACCAAGGCATGGCTCACCAAGGCAATCTCACCATAGTATCTCAAGACATATGTATCCTGCTCTGCGCCTCGTTGTAGTGCCGGCACAGATTTCTGCGCGATGCGTGCACGTAGAAACGTGTGTTTAGCTAGATTTTATAATGTTGCTGCAAAAATCGAGAACGTTTACTTAAATTCTTGAATTGTTTGTCTGATAACATACTAGAGATTACAAATTCTCCATAAGTAGAGTGTTTTTTTCAGATAATCACTTTTCAAAATAGTTTTTCTACACTTTGACACACTATAAAGTAGCAAAAATTCATTAATTTCATAATCAGACTCTGACTCTGAACTCATTTTCTCGCCAAACTCGAAAACTGTGTATTTTTTGTACTAGCTAGGACAGAATGAATGTATCTGTGTCGTTTAGCTGCGTCGCAGCATGCGCTCGCGGTCCATGTCTGCCCCAACTGTCCTGCCTTGCGAAATCTGTATTATGTTGCGCTGCGTCACCTGTGTCTCAGCATACGCTTAGCCGCAAGTGCCTGCGCCGCAGCGTACTCAGCTCTCAGCATGTTCATTCATTACAAAATGTGATCTGCCCTGCGTTGCTCGGAACTGCGTCTCAGTATACGCTTAGCCTTGTACACATGTCTGTCTGTACCCAGACCAAAGCCCTAAACAACGCCCAAAATCCCCAAAATAACAAAAAATAAACTTTGATATCCAGTGTAATTTTAAATGTAAATCCACGAACATAAATACAGATATTGATGTACAAATAATTCTGTTATTTTAACCGCAGACAGCTTATCCAGAACCAATATTTAGACGGTATAAAATATGCAAATTCCGGCTGATCTCCAGCTTTCGTCGCGCGCCGCGAAGCAACTTTTGTAAAGGATGAGGGCTGATGGAAAGTTTCCGCCAATTCGAGAAAGTGGTGCCCCCTTTACTCTGTTTTGTCATTTCCCCGCGAGTTTTCCGGGACGAAAGTTTTCCCATTTTCACCGCGCCTCCCGGTTAAATCCCGCTTTACATCTAACGACCGCTTCTTTTCCCTACTAGTCAGGGAGCCAGCGACAAAAAAGTGGAAAAGTTTTGGAAAAGCTAATACTTCCTGATTTATTTATTTATTTATTACAAGTAAAGCACGAGATATACATTCCTGCAGCATTAGAAAAACATCGTGTTTGGACCAACAGCGACCAGACATTAGTGCTGTGACATCACTCGCCCGGTGCTACTCGACAGTTATAGGTATAGGTATGGACGCTAACGAAAGAACGCGTGTCCTACGAACGCCCCGCACCTCAGCCACCGCTTACATTTAGCTCAGTCCCCAACAACTAAGGCAGGCGTACCAGAAAATATTTAACCCGTGCCCACGTTTAGTTAAAATTAATAGAAAGAACAAAAGAAATCAAGTTAAGTATTTAAAAAGTCTTGAAATATCATTGGAAAAATAGATTAAAGAAGGAATCCGAATAAAAATTAAAGAAGTAAAAAATATGTGAAATTAATAAATATCTGAATTACATTTCCAAAATAAACTTAAGAAAGTGTTAGTGAAAATATTAAAATGTAATGAAAATTAAAAATAAAATCAGAAATAGTCCAAAAAAAAAATCTAAAATTCAAAATGATGTCTTCGTCAGTTATCAAAAAAAATATATTATTGTACAAAATAGAATTTAATACTAAAAATGTAATTTAATTAAAATTGTTATCAAAATTATTATTTTTCTTAATATTAAAATGTCATAAAAAAATTATAAAATTATCGAGTAAATAAATAAAAATTGAAATCATAATAATAATAAACTGATATCTACTCAGTAACAAAAAAGACGAATTAAAAAAAAAAAACGAACGATCACACAATATTTTGGCCATAGAATGCCAGAAACAGCCAGCAGGCCAGATTCTGGGACACTTGGCGCTGGCGTATTAGGAAAGTGTAATTTTTATTAGTACCTCCAAATGTGTACTTGAAAGTTCATCAGTAGACAGTGGATGTAATAAAGAACTTGAAACATATGTGGCGTCAACAGCTCCATACATGTCACGCATCGGTCTATGACGCATCGGTCAACAGTGCCGCGCAATATAATGGTCGTAATGGCGCAGTATAATGGTATGGAGATGCTGACGCCATGCGTTCGATTACGAAGCAGTCTGACCATATGTTTCGAGTTCTTTATTGCATCCACTGTCTACTGATGAATTATCAGCTTTTCCAAAACACTTTGGTGGTACTAATTAAAATTGCAGCTTTCCTTTCGAGATCCAGAGGCACCGACAGCAGCGTATTGGGTTCAAGGGCGACCCCCTCCCCAATCATCGACTAGGGAATAAAGAAGAAGATACCTTTCCTAGTAGGTACGCCATCACTAGGTGTACCGGCATCTGGCCTGCTGACTGTACCCTGGCAATCTATGTCAAAAATATTGTCTGATATGAAAGTATCAGTTTTTCCAAAACTCTTGCACTTTTTAGTCGCTGGCTCTTGAACTATACTAATCGGACCAAACTTTCGTAAATAAAATGTACTCCAGTAGATGGAGTTTATTCGGACGGCTGAGAAGTTGTGCTGTGTACAATTACCTACCTACCTATATAAACGTGTGAACATTCCACTAGGTTTTACTTTTCCGTCTCACCAACCTACGAAGAAGAAAAGTATTGTGAACACGGTAAAAAAAAAATATATGAAGACGTAAATATCTATTTTGAGCCCCCTGAGACGATTAAGATTAAGACGATTAAGACATTTCCAGATTGAAGTTTGTCTATGTGTATGTGTGTCTGTCTGTGTGTGTGTAATACCTCCACGATAGGGCCCAAACGCTTAATCCGATTGAGCTGAAATATGGTATGCAGGCATCATGGCAAGAGTTGAAAAGATTGTGATTAAAACTGGTCTAACAGGGTCACATTTTAATCTCAAAATATTGGACTTAGAAACTGTAAAGGTACAAATATGCCTTGTTATTCCGAAACCAATTGTGAAATTATATCTACTGTAGGCGTGTCTCTCTCACAGTTCTACCATTTACAACAGTGAGGCGGTGTCGACTATAACGGGCGAACCCGTCACCCCCGGCTGGTATATGGATATGTGATCGTTCTTTCAGCCGTGGGATGAGCGTACAAAACTTAGAGATAAGACAAATCTACTGTCTAGCTCTGCCAACATGCCAATTAGAGGCCAACGCCTTACGGCGAGGCACCGGTAAAGGCAGTTTGGAAGGATATCTCCGTCTGGAATTAACCTTCAGGGTACCTCCCACCTCCTGACTGTTTACAGGATCGAGGTCACTTACGCGGTCCTCTCCCTTACGTAGGTAGCTGTGATACGGTGTCTACTATATCTATCACGGAAAACAGCATCCTTTGCCCGGCTTATTCACCCGGGATCATGTGGCCAAATGGTCGTTTCTAGAGCAGTTACCGTAAGGTCAACCACTACTCCCGCTCTATAGGAAAGATTTATGTTTACAGACTCCCCCGGTTGTTAGTCGGAATGCATAATCCATTGGCTAACGCCACACGGTACGCAAACCGTCCAGGAGCGCCCGAAGTTGACAGAGACCCTGAACACATGGGTCTCAGTGGCCTAACTGGCTAGTGGCAACAGGGCCCATTAGTTGCAAAACCGTGTACAACACTGATAATGTGCGAGTTGCCCAAGTAGCATCTTTGGTTCTATTTTTCCGCCCACCGTTAAAAACACTACGAACAATCGCGAGATGCGCAGAAACCAAAGCAAACAAAGGCGATGTTTGCACAGCGACTCATGGCAACCTAACCAATACGAAAGAAATCCCTAAGCCGCATTTAAGCGGAAGTGTAAACAAAAGAGAGCTTTCTCCTATGCTAGGGAAACTTTTGCGGGGAGTAAACTCGATCTTACCGTCGTGTAAATAACGATCAATGAAAAATGTAGATGTAGAATAGGTTTCATAAAGAGCACCATAAAGGATACATAATAATGTGTAGGTAAGTATCGTGAAAAGCATTCATATTCAATAATCGCATATAATTTTTAAAAAACGGTGATATCACCCCAAGACTTCCTGGCAAAAAGCCAAGGACGCATAAAAGCAATCAATAAGAAAACATTAGAACAATATTTGCACGAGGAACAATTTATAACATCCGTCAACATTCAAGAAAATCATTCGTTGCCAAAAACATAAACTTCTTGTTACACGACTGCCTAACAAAAAAGGTGTGTAATGTGTTCAGAGTTCATCTATGTATGTTTTCCGTTTCTTTATTCCACCATTTCTTCTGGATACTTTAAACGATTTAGGTGTGTGGTATTGTTAGAATCGTTATGTCTTCCCGAGATTCATACCTTAACTGCCCAATTATTAAGTAAGTAATTGTCTAAATGTCCAAATGTCAAAAGTGCTTTTTTACTCATAAGTAAATATTTGAGCTAACAACGATCGGCGCAACGAGATATACTTACACACAAATTTGAGACTAGATTAAGAGGTACTTATAAATAATAATATTAAGGGCGAAATAATGATATTTAGGGCGAGATATGAGAAATATATCTGATATGGGCGTACCCGCCAAGAAATAGGCGGGGTTTCAGCTGTAAGGTTAAATAAAAATCCAGAGTTGATGAAGAGTAAGGCACAGATTCGAAACTAAACATCTTGCGGTGTCAACTACAACGGGCGAGCCCGTCACCACAGGACGTTTTAACGATTAGTCGTTCTGTCGCCCTGCAGTGAACGTAGAAGACTTTGGACAGTACATTCTACGTCCAGCTACGTCACAACCCGTGAGAGTCCAACGCCTTACCGCGAGTGAGCCAGGAATAAACCCGGCGGGCTCGAGATACTCGCGCCCTCACTTCCAATTATGACCAGATTTCTCCGGTCTCTCGATTGTTTCCGAGTTCGAGGTCGCTTGCGCGGTCCTCTCCCTTACGAAGCGGTGAAACGGAGTGCACCGAATCTGTCGCGGACCAAGGCGTCCTTTGCCCGACTCTGAACCGGGATCGGATGGCCAATGGTCATTTCAAGAGCAGTCGCCGTAAGGTAGACAACTGCCCCCGCTCTATAGGAAACAATACAGTTCCCAGACTCCCCCGATTGTTAGTCGGAGAGCACAATCGATTGGCTTGCGCCGCTCGGTGCGCAGACCGTCCAGGAGCGCCAGAGGATTGTTCCCAGGGGAGACTGGTTGACCCAGTGTCCTACCCAGGCTCGCACCCCATGCGTGGAGGCCATCGGATGGGTGTTGACCCGTGAGTGTGACCGACCCTGAAACAGAATGGGTCTTCGTGGCCAACACGCAAGGGCCCATTAGCTCGAAACTAAACAGTCGATCGCAGCATTGACAGTAAAACAGTCTGCTCAGCTGTGTTATAAGGGTAAAGCATATTTAGCGTAACTCTCAGAGCGCTCTCCCATTTTAATTATTTGTATTTAATTTAGGGCCTAAATAAAAAATGTCGTTAACCGCGACGCTGGAGAATTAACCAGACAATGTAATTAAATTAAAATAAAACACACTCACCGCTTACACTGTAGGAATAATCGCGCCTGACAGTTTTTGAAAACAGTTTAAAGCCTAAATGTCCAAGGCAATGAGCAACTTTTTTGAGTCTAAATTATAAGTTGAATCCTTATCGAGGGATTCGCTTAGAAACTTTTTTTTAATTAGTGCTTATATTTTGAAAAAAAAACATGAATCAAAAGTTCTTCAGATATGATCGTTCCCAGGCTAGGCGTTGACTTCACGACGTCAGAGCAATCTCCAAATTGAATTTATTTATTTATATATTTATTTATTCGTTACGGTAAAGTACAACCCAGAAAATACCGCTATATTCTTCTAAATTTAGGCATACATCTGTCTGTGCCCAGGCCAAATTGTGCATACATTATATGATAAAGTTTGTATTCCTAATGTGCCAAGTAAAGTGAAACCGAGCCCACCTTGCTAGGCACTCCTGTGATAAGGCGAGCTCACTTCCTGAGTCTTATTGGAGTGCCATGTCAGAAAAAAAAACAAATTTTATTTTATATATATTACCTAATAATTTTAACCGCAGATCATATCAAACATATGCGATACCGCCCTTTTGCCGTTCCGACGGCTGCCGTGCGCATTCCTGCGAACTTTGTTTTTAATATTGTAATATTGCCCAGCATAATGAAGGTAGGCAAATAATTACGTATCCGACCCGAAGTATTCACAAATGAAAAGAGATAACATTCTACAGCTTTTGGTATTACAGCTTTTACGAAGTCGTCATCGCACTTTCGACGTATAGGTATTTTTTCCCCAAAATAACACACTACACCTCGATTTAATGAGCTTAAAGGGGATATTTAAAAATCTCTATATCAAGGCATTTGTGATAACATTAAAACACACTAATATACACAGCAGTTTATTATATTTACTGTATTTGACTAAATGTAATATTTCAGTATTTTACCATGAACCTAATCAAAACGAGTGAGCAATACAGTAAGCCATTAGGTGAGTAAAACAGTAGCCTCTTGTAGGTTAGGAAACCTAGTCATTATTTCTACAGAAATAATTAATAGTTGAGGTATCTTTACCGTTGTTGCATGACGTCACTCACGCCATTTCTTACTCATGTGGAGACACGATTAATTGTGTTGATGCACTGTTTCACATTTGCTATACTAAAGTTTTCGTTACATAGAGGTGTTTTTTTTTTTCGAGAGGATCGAAAATTCGCTAAATCAAGGTTTTTACCACGTTAGTATTGAAATATAGTGTTACGTATATTTAACGTTGGATCTGATGGTAAGTTCAATGGAATTTTAAAAGAATCGGTTATGTCACCCCAAAACTTTTCCGGCAAGCAGACAACTCTCCCCACGCTAAACCCTCACCCCCCTCACCTTTTGCCCCCTGTTTTTTTGCGTCGCTTGTATACGAGATATTCCAACTAAAATTTCACAACGTGATTTCGTTCCAACCAGGCACTTCATACCGTATTTCAAGTCTCTAACTGCATTATTTCGAGATTGAAGTTGACGATTGTAGGAGATTGAAGTTTGAGTTTAAATTATATTTTTCAAAAATGTTATAAAAATATTTGCGTCGCTTGTATACGAGGTATTACAACTAAAATTTCTCAACGTGATTTTGGTCCAACAAGGCATCTGCGTACCGAATTTCAAGTCTTTAGCTGCAATATTTCGAGATTGAAGTTTGACTAGCGCGCCCTCTGGTGGACCGATTTTAACTACAATCTTTCTCAACTCTAGCCATGACCAAATATGATGCCTGTATGCCAGGATAAAGCGTTTGGGCGCTATTGTCTAGCAATTCACACTGATACACAGACTCACAGTGGTCAAAATGAATATCCGTCTTCATCTCGAAAATAAAAAAAAATGCGCGTTTCGCCAATGCCAAAATATACACCAATTCGCAAAGTTACGCAATTAAATTAACTACCAAAATTACCATGTTGTCTGTGCAGGAAAAGTTTCCAGACAGTGCGCTCTGATGCAAAACGTGACTTGCATTGATCGGTTGATAGTTCAAAACCCTAGAGGCCGAAGCGCGTCCTATCACTATAGTGATAGGTTAATAATATGAATTTTTGGTGCCATATATAGAATAGCAGTAAAAAATATAATTTTGCTCAAATATAAAAATAGTTGTTGCTCAGACACAGCTGAATTCATCAGCTCTCAGAAAAGACCAACTATGCTCAATTTCAGAAGCAAGGCCCTGCACTACACGGCACATAAGTTAAAATGAGTTAAAGTTATGCTAATGTTACGGTAACTTAAACATGTAGACATTTTAAACTAAAGCTAGCGAAGGCCCAGTTTGTATAGTTATCAAAAATATCTCCATTGTTGCTTCGTAAATATCTTTGGCAGGCGCTTATCCTCTGGCCTATTTGACAGGCGCTTATCCTCTAACAAAAACCACACAACCAACTTTCCAGATTTCAAAAGACTTACTACCCCAAATATCACTATACTTCTAGTACCTGGACTCAGAAACATAAGTAAGTTACTAAAAGCGAAGCTCCTGTCTTGAAAATCAAAGATGAGAATTATTAGATCAATTTCATTAGAGTGAAACTTAGACAATTATTTACAACTAGCTGACCCGTGCCCACTTCGTTGGGCGGCAAAACTTTTTACTTGTGATGAAATTATGCGTGTGGTTCGGTTAGTACTGAGTGCTATGATTTATTTCCTGACTGCCAAAAGAAGGGTTATATTTTTACTGCATATGTATGTATGTATTTGCATGCCAATTTGACTATATTACCGTTATTTGTGAGTGTCTTCTTGTGAGTGTCTTATCTCTTTAACCATTTATGCAGTAAAAGGGAAATTATATGCAGTAAAAGGGAAAAGTCTTTTGTTTTAAACACTTGAGACAATAAATTTACTTATTTTGATAATAATTCATAATTGTTGGTAATATGACCAATAAACCTGACCTAACTATTTAAATTATTTTTTTAATATAAAATACTACTGTTTGTTACTTTAATATAAAAGTTAGACATATGCTGTCGCTGACTTTTTTGTAGGCATTATCAAGCTCTACAACTTTTCTCTAGAATTTAATCATATATCTCTCATCGTTAAGGCAGCGTTCGTTAGAAACGTTTTCGTTCGACCGTTTTTTCCGACTTACTTTGGAAATCCGACTACCACGAAAAAGTCTTTCCATTTTTCGGATTAAAACATAGCCTATGACACTCAAAAATAACGTGGCTTTCTATTGGTAAAAGAATTTTTAAAATCGGTTCAGTAGATCCAGAGATTACTTCCTACAACGTCACAAACTTTACCTCTTTATAATATTAGTATAGATTATAAAACTTAGACGCCCTTGGTGCTCGAGCAATAAAACGTTTCTTTTAATAAATATTTGTTGTTTATACATCTACATATTTTCTGTGGTTTATGCATTTATGGATGTATACATCTCTTAAATACCTATATATTTTCGGTATCTATTTAATCAGACCTTTCATTTGACGCTAAACACGATCTTGATTTTCTGATATTTGGACACTTTAGGTACCCTATGACACCCAGAATGACAACGATTCTAACAATACCACACTCTTCTAAATCGGTTCGTTTAGAAGTTCTATGGTGGAATAAAGAAACGGACAACATACCTATATATATGAACCCTGAAAACATTACACCTCCTTTTTTTGGGCAGTCATGTAAAATGAGCGTCTTCTATTCCCTATATTTAGTTGAGTTTACTTACTACTACGTCTTCTATTCCCTATATTTAGTTGAGTTTACTCTTACGTGTATTACTTAACTATCTCAAATTAAATATTAAATTGATATTTGTCGGCCGAAATTTAGCGAGATGCCGCCGAACGCTCGTTCCAGCGACATCGAGTTGAAGCAACTACCTTTAAAGTTTTAGTTTCTCTACTTTGGTAATGCTGCATGGGGTAACTTCGAACTCGAGATTTATAACTCGGGCTTGCTTCGTTAAAGTTTCTCATCCTTCTGCGGCTATGAAGTTGGATGTTGCAAGTTGAAGTTTTATTCTTATATAGTAGGTACACCGTGGTCCAAAATAACGTTGACAAAATAAAAAGTAAAATATTCAAAAATGGTATCCATTGCGTTGGCGTTTGTTTTGCGGCATTATTTCACAGTCTTGACGTTATGTAGATTTACGTTATTTGTTTGATCAAAACTAATCAAAATGTATTGTGTTCGCAAGGTATTCGCAACGAAGTACAATAGATTCATATGAAGCTGAGAAAAGGCAGTCTGAAAGAGTTCACATTCTCGGCGTCAGTAGTCAGTTAGTTTTTTCGACGAAACGATACAACTAGCTTGGCCACATCGAGGACCGTTTCGGGACAGGAAAAAATGTCTGTTAGGACGTCTTGGGAGCTAATGGGCCCAGTGCAGTTAGATCATTATGACCCATGTGTTAGGGTCGGCCCAACTCTCAGGCACCATCCGGTTGCCTCCAAGGAGAAGTGCGAGCCCGGGTAGGACTCTGTGCCTGTAGGACAGTTCACCTGGGAATCGTTCTTCCGGCGCTCCTGGACGATTTGCGCACCGAGCGGCATCAGCCAATCGACTGTGCATGATAACCGGGAGAGTCGATAGATAACCGGGAGAGTCGATAGATTCGATAGACACCGAAGCACTGCTACATAAGAGATAGAACCGAGTAAGCGATCTCGAACCCGTAGCTAGTCTGGAGGCTGGAGGAATCTGGCCGTAACTGGGGAATAACAAATAGGGGAAGTTGATCGATAAAAGTTAATTAAAAAATATATGAAAATACCGCCGTATTTAAGAAAATACTACAGGATTTTTGGAATCATGTCAGAGAGGAAATCAAATATTCTAGCGCCCTTTATCAAGAGTCAGCTGACCTATTAGTTTGCTCGCTGTGTCACGCGTCGCTACGTGCTCTTCGTGTTATCTTTCTCAAATCGCCTGTACTTGCAGAATAACAACCGATACTACGGTATGATAATGGATAGTGTTATGACCATGTTTTTCAGTCATGATGTACTTGCCGATTTTATAAAGGCGCGTATCTACTAACTCCATTTAGTTAGTCCTCGTAAAAACGAGGGTTGATTGCTTGGTCGTCGCGCCAAAATCGTCAGCTAATTTAAGCAATGTTCTCCCCTCCGAAGCCGCCTTCATTCACATTCAAATTGAGTTTACCTTTGCGGGCGGAGTTCTTTGAAATTGAGATTAGCAAGGTGTGTGCTTTTCACGCCGTCGCTTTCATTGGGCGCGATACGGCTTTGTATGCTGTTTTGTTGTCCTGAAATTAGGAAGATGAAATTCGTTATTAATACTGATTCTTCAGCAGTGGCTCCACGAACGTTTTTATGTCATCATACTCTAGTCAAATTGGAATTGATCCATGCTTTAATACATAACCACGATTATACTTTACATTTAGGTCATATGGTCATGGCAATAGATGAAAATATTGTGGTGGAAATCGGTCCACCAAGGGGCGCGCTAGGCAATTTTTAATCTCGAAATATTGGACTTAAAGACTTGAAACGCGGTACACAGAGGCGTCGTAGGGTCGAAACCACATTGGTTCTAATATCTGGTAAACAAGCGACACAAAAAATAATGATTCCGCCATACATTTTAATTAAATAATAACGTCAAGCCGCCCGAGACTAGCCGAGAATTTTATTATCACGGAAATACTACAAGAATACTATGCTAGATCACTATCGGAGGGGGAGGGGGATGTCCAATCCCGCCTTATCACGAGTGCTTTAACTTCGAAGAAGATAGCCCAAGTACTCAGTATGTATAAAGTTCCGAACGAAAATATTCTTCTTATTCCGATATTATTTTTCTTGCGTGGGTACCCAGTTGCTTAGGATGCAAATGGGGTTTAGGGGCGCGCGGGGGGGGGGGGGGGGGGGTTGGTGGGGAGGTTGGGGTTTTGAAGGGAAGGGGGGGGAATTAGATGATGGTAAAGGATTTAAGAGGTACGTTTGGGAGGTCAGGGGTTGGGGGAGGCGTTGGGGAGGAGGGGGGGGATGATGGGTGGATGTGTGTTTTGGGGGAGTTTAGGGGGGTAGAGGCGTTTGGGTTAGGTTTTAAAGGGGAGGTGGATTTGGGGGGCGGGTGGTGTTTAGGGTTGGTTAAAAGGGGGTTGGCGGGTGGGATTTGAGGAGGGACGTTGAGGGGGGGAAGGGGTGTTGGAGTGTGTTTGGGGGATGGGGTAGGGGGGTTTGGTGGCATGGGACATTTTGGTGGGGCCGGGTTTGGGGTTAATGGGTTTGGCGCGGGGGGGTGGGGGGGATGTCTGTTTGCAGGGAAAGTCTTGGGGTGACACAACCGATTTTTTAATGGATATTGTATCCAAACATAACGCTATGTAGGAAAAACCAACATATCGTATGTGGGCGTTCCTAGATAGACATTTCAAATTGAGAAACTGTCGTTTTGAGATTATCCCATAAAAATAATATTTTTTGAAAGTGCAGTCGAGCACGATGATTTTCTCAGTTTCACGTAGAAGCAATTAATTACGTAGATTTTCATGACATTATACAGCAAAATTAATCATATCAAAGTGCAGTCGAGTAGACAATATTCTAATACTATATTCTAAGACGATATTCTTGGTTCCTAAATGAACACTCATAAATTACGTAACTCATTTTAAGCTTGTTCTGGACAACTGCACGTGATGCAATTACTTTTCCGGCAAAACAAATGTATTGTGAGCACTTCTGTGTGTCTGTGGGCGTATAATCATCCACGATAGAGCCCAAACGATTCATCCCATTGAGCTGAAATTTGGCATGCAGGCGTCATTTGGTCATGGAAATGAAAAGATTATGGTTGAAATCTTTTTAGAGAATTTCGATGTCTCTTTAAAGGTTTTTTTAACCCGCTCAGGTTTTCAAGTTGTCTTATAAGCAAGGGGAGTTTGGGGGAGGGGTTTGGTTGGGTAGTGATTTGGTGGAGAGCGGGGGGAGGGGGGTTAATAGGGGGGTTGGAGGGAGGGGTTGGGGTTTGGAAGTGTAATGGATTGGTGGGGGAAAGGGGCTGGGGAGGGGGGGGGGCGTCAGGAGTTTGGCGCGCGGGGTGTGTCTGCTTGCCAGGAAAGTCTTGGGGTGACACAATAGTTTTTTTTTAAATATATGATAGATTGCCATCAATAGATGGCATTATATCTAGATAGACTAATAAGTCTATCTGAACACTAAAGTGCGTAATTATTACGTGTTGAAACCTTTATAACAAAAAAAAATCATATTTATGTAAATAATAAGATATTAGTTTATGCCGAATAGCCGTATAATATGTAGAGCTCCATCTATGAGTACAGTGTGCCTTCATAATTTTAAACCAAAAAGGTTGCTCTATTGGCCATAATAAGCAATTCTAGGTATAATAATCAATACTATAAGTGCCATCTACACTTTGCGTTTCGTAGCAAAATACTGGTTTCCATATCGTAGTAAGTCGATAGGCAATCTAATACACTAATAATCAATGGTAATATAATCTTTTTGCTCATGCTTTAACTTTATATAGCGATGTAATTGCATGTAATTTGTTTGCGCCTAAATCTCCCCTCGTCTACAAAATGAGAGTGATGTATCATTTTCGATGTAGAGTGGCAATTACGCGTGGTAGCCATTTTACGATGTAAAGTAATTTGCGCTGTCGGGTCAGTGTAATGTAGCGGGCCACAGACGGTAGCCATTCATTGCTGTTTAAGCGAAAATGCGGCGTGCAAATTATACACCGAAATTAATATAAAATATATGCGAAGTCTGAGAAAGGTGAATGGTGTTATTCACCCTCTCTGCAAAATAAGTGTTCGCGCACCAAACTCACATAAGACAAAAGCAATCGACAAATAAATGCTTATTAACCGCTGGAATGCTAATACCACCGATCGGTGTTTTTTCCGTTGCGACAACTCGCGGGCAGCCGATTTCCATATTTATGCAATTATGTAATTATATGCGGAAAATGTCGCCTTCATTCAATAAGCCATCATTATACATTAGTATGCGTAACCTAACACATATACGACTTTTGTATAGACGAATAATCCAGGCTGCGTTATAGAAGTAAAATGCGAGCGTGTTTCTTATTTAGTTCCGTTTGTTTTGGACAAGTGACAGAGCAGATTTTTATTGTATAACTTCAATTGATTTGTGGTTTTTATTGCCTTATAAACAATAAAGAAAATTGTTACTTGTGGTGAGTTCTGTCTTAACTTGATTTCACTCGCTGAAGCAAATAAAACGGCATTTCTTAAAGCCACCGCAGGTATGCGACTGCTGATAAGTATATGTTAAATTCGGTCTAGCAGTAGCATGCGTTCAGTGTGCTTTATTGAATCTACGACACAAGCAATACATTTCAAACTGAAGATTGAAGAGTAAAGAGGTTCCACTTTTTTTTACTATAAAAAGCGTAAAAAACACAAAAAACATATGTCGGGCTACCCCATTCACCAGTCCTGGGCATGCCACTGCTAACACTCCCTACAAAGAAAATTTTGAGGGTTGAAAACATGCCGTCGTAAGTTTCATTGCCATGGCTAGCTTTCTAAGCGACTTATTTTTTGAAGTTTACTCCTTAAGAATCCAAGTTATTTAAAGCCCTCAGAATGATAATTTGATGAATAATAAATCCAGCGTTAATAAAAAGCGTTACGTTAAATTTATGTCAGTAAAGTTCGAAAATTGAAGAGTGCCTTGAATCGAAAATTGCGCAGCGAGGACTGCGCGCGTCTCTTTCGTACGCACGCGAGAAAGAGATAGAGAGCTGTGTTTCTAATCAGCTGATACCGGAAACTAGAACGACGAATGTAGAAATGACGTACAAATAGAAATGTCCGAAGTGATGTGGGGCAGGTGACTGTTTTACCGACGTATTTCGAGGGCCGATCGATAGCTGGCGACATTGCTTATGTTCGATTCGAATCGAATAATAAAGTATGAAATAATATTCTTACAATAGGCATATTGTAGCAATAGGAAAAAATATTTCTGGAGTTTATTGGAGTTTTTGGAGTTTACTCCTTAAGAATCGATTTCATTTAAAGACCCCGGTATGACCATTTGATGGGTAGTAAAATCTAGCGTTAACAAAAAGCGTTATATTTTTAGAAATGAATTCATGCCATCTAAGCAGAATATTTCAAAATTAAATAACTTTTCTTAAAATAGTAATATACGCCCGAGGCAGTAATATACGTACAATCAATCAATCAATTCATGCTTTTCTTGTAGCTTTCTTTCTGTGTTTATTATATTTAGTTGCCAGTTCTGTACTTCTATCATTGACTGTCGGACATAAATTACGGACTCATCTACGTAAAGGGTATTATTACTAATTCCGCAATTCGATATCTAATTTATTATCTAATAATTCACCTAATGACCGTTTCAACCTCGCTGCAATTCCTCTACAAACATATAAATTGAAACGCCCTGCCATACCGAAAACAACAACCGTCTGTCTTCGCAAAACGTTAATGAGTAAACTTTTCAATTAATTAGTAAATGGCTCCGTACCTTAATTAAACGTTTATATTAAAGTCACCTTTTTGGCGTCGATAAAACTTTTGTTTTGAGGCGGTGAACTCGAGACTCGAGGCCGTTAATTAATATTTTTTAAATTTAATTAATCGCGGCTTTTCTTAGGGGCGGGAGATTTTAATAAGTTGGTAATAGGCTTTTAATAAGTTTTAGCCCCAGTTTAATCCTTGGCGAACCTCAGGGACTATGCCATTGAAAAAATTATGGAGGAATACACAATGGACTGAATTTCAATTCCTGTGGACATAAGGATATGGAGAATCAAGTTGTATTTTTTCCATGTCCTTAAACGTCCGTTCCATGTCCTTATCTTGTTTGGGTAACACTCTGTTCCTATTATATATGGATGATATTACATCTGCCACATCGCGATCTGAGCTGATACTATACGCAGATGACACATGCGCAGTAATAGAAAGCGAAAGTGTACTTGTGTTGAATGAGTTAGGTGCATGGTTTGACGCTAATGGCCTGATACTCAACATTAACAAAAGTAATGTTATGTATTTCAGCCTTAGACCTACTAAAACCGAAATACATGTGACCGTCAATAACGAAGAATCACTTCACTCAACTATCCTCAGCAAAGTTCTTAAGATTCGTAATCGATAATGAGTTATGATGGCACCTACACATTGATGTTTTATGTGATAAATTGGGAAGAGCGTGCTATGCACTTTATCGAATCGCTTCATTTCTCGATATATCCGCGCTGCGCATGTGTTACTTTGCATATGTTTAATCACTGCGAACGTACGGCGCGGAGTAATGGGGGCGAGCAGCCGACAGGCAGAGGGCCTTCGTTATGCAGAAGCGTGCAATCCGCACAATAGCGCGTGTGGCGCTTGATACGCCAGCTAGGCCTCTGTTTAGAGATCTCTGCATCATGACGCTGCCGTCAATTTATATAATAGAAGTAGCGCATTCCCAGAAATCTAGCCGATTTTGAAGTGAATGGTGTGCATCACCACCACCCAACAAGATCCCGTAGCATGCTACGTTCGCATTATCCAAGTCGGAGAGGCTAGCCTATATCGCCGGCCCAAGCGGTTTACAACAACCTCAGCGAGCACATTATAGGCAGGCGAAATCTCTTGACGTGTTTGAGACGCCTTAAGATCTTTTACCTCACAGATAAGGCGTTTTACTCGCTGGAGGAATATTACTCGAGTGAAGTCTAAAATGCAGTGTTTAATGATTTCTTTGCATTTTGTCTTGTATTTCCTTTTTTTACATTATTGTTGTGTTTTTATTTCGTTTTTATTTTTATTTTTACTTTACGATCAAAAAATGTTTATTTGCTAATCTGTATGGATGTTTGCTAATCTGTATCCGACTTGTATACCAGAAGGTATACTAATAAAATGAATATGAATAAAGTGTATCTTCAGCGGTATTTAGTTTTTTTATGACTTTGAATACTTGTATATTATGTAGTCATTAAAATGTATTTTTTATATTTTTTTTTTTGTTATTACTTACGTATGGATTACCTTACGCAATTACGATTACCTACTTAAATACTATCTATGTGTATAACATCATCATCATCATAATAATAATATAAGATGGTTCATAACCTTTTATATTTTCCTTTGATTGCCCAGCTAAAAGGGTTTAGTAATAACAAACACCGATCGAAGAATAAATATAAAAACTTCGACTACGATGGTTCGGCCATGTTTGCCGAATGGACGATAATCGCTTGCCACGTAAACTTCTTTGATGAGACCATCCGACTACATCGAGAATTCATCGTTCGGCACCGAAGAAAAACTTGGATAAAGAATATCGACGCTCGAGACGTCGCTAAAAATCGTCAAAAATGGAAACGAATCGTAAATGGGGTATGAGATCCAGGGGCACCGACAGCAGCGTATTGGCTGCGAGGACGACCCCCTCCCCGATCGCCGGCTACGGAATAAAGAAGAAGAAACAATAGTAACTATTAGTGTAGACATTCTTTAAAAAAATTTATACTCTTCTTTACTTATTTTTGATTAAGGTTCGTACACATATTTATTACAATTTTTAGTTCGGTCATCGGTGACAATGTATTAAAAAATATATATTTATTGATATAATACAACTACAAAAAAATATTTAGATTTTATTCCACAATTAAAAGAATATATAAATTACTGTAACTCGTAAAATAGGAACTTTAGAAAAAATAAATCAAGGTATCAAAAACGTTGTACCTATTTCTATACGCATGAGTACGTTTCTACATGTTTCTTTCCATACGTTGAATACATCAACATCTTTAAAGTTTCCTTTCGGTTTTGCTCCAAAGATAGATATATTTAAGTACATACTAGTTACTACTACTAAAATAGGAAAGTTATAAAACAATTACAAAATAGTAAATGCCTTGTACCTATTTATTTGTACGTAGAATACATCTACATCAACAAACTTGTCTATTTCCAAGATCTTGCTTGTTTAATATCGAATAGCGATGTTTATTAAAATATGTATCTATAATCTTGGTATATGATTATATATAAAGAAATATTTTGGTTATAGTAATATAGCGTGGAATTGTTTGTTTGTTCAGTTGAACAAACAGAGTTTGCGCCTTACCATCTGCCCCAGCCTTTCCGCGAACTAGGTCAAATATAACATAAAAGATCATATATACGTAGTCGTATATCATTGTCAAGTTTACGTATACTATGTAGTATTTTTTAGATTTTTTTATGGAAAATTATAATTTCTTTATATTACTTAAGTATATCTAGTAAAAATATAAATATATCTTACTATCGATAATACTGTATATCTATACTATCTTAATACAAATATATCTTACCATCTATAATACTATCTATCTATACTATCTTAATATAATTTAAGAATATCATTTCATTTATTTATATATTTTTTTTAATTTTACTTTCGCGGCAGAGGAAAGTATTGTGAACTCATTTCTGTGTGTTTGTGTATATTCCTTGTGGATAGCGCCACACTGCATTCTAGCGCTTTATCCGATTGAGCTGAAATTTGGCATGCAGGCATCATTCGTTCATGGCAAGGGTTGATAATTGTAATTGAAATCGGTACACCTGAGGGCGCGCTAGTCATACTTCCATCGCGAAATATTGCAGTTAGAGATTTGAAATTCCAGTACATAGATGTCTTGTTGGACCGTAATCACGTTGTGAATTTTTTGTTAGAATATCTTACATACAAGCGACGCAAAATACCGCCGTATTTAAGCATATACTACATGAGAAAATAATATTTTAATACCACGGAAATACTACAAAATACTAAAAAATACTACTTTTGCTATCATAGTCACTTGACACAATTACTATCGGGTGGGGAGGGGGTGGTCGAGGGAGGGGGGGCGAGTTGACGGGGTGGGTGGAGTTGAGGGGTTTCGCGCGCGTTTGGGGGGGGGGGGGCTGCTTGCTGGGAAAGTATTGGGGTGATACAACTGTTTTTTTTACATATTATATCTTAAGATTACAGAAGGAAATTTACTTTCTAATCAAAATAAAGCGACAAATTGATTCATCCCAATCGAATGCAACCCGAGGCACGTCCCACATCTAACTAGGCTTGCGTCTGTACCTTCGCAATAACTCTTTAAAAAAAAGAGATAAAGCAATATTAAGTAGAGATTAAAAGAATACACAATATATTTCAACATAAGAAAGATTAAACACTAATAACATTACTTATTTATTTCTTATTTTCCACTTAAATTTATTGAATATAATGTAAAGTTTTCTTTATTTTAGTCCTTAATTGCATACATATTTTTTCTACTTTAAACTTTACTTTAATTTGTGTAAACAACACATTGGTAGATTTAAAAATATTTGAAAATTGATCACCTTTGTCAGTTCGCGAGTTACAATAATACAGTTGGTATAACACAGCACAGCCAGAGACAGACCTTCTAGGTCTAGTTGGTTGTGCGATTTCGCCTCATTCGGATATGCTAGCATATTTATATGAATAGAGCTATGTTTTTCGCTATAATAATGTTTGTTCTTAATTATTCCTCATGTACAACAGTATGCATGTCCTTGTACGTTATAAATAAATAAATAAATAAATAAACAGTAGATAGCATATTTCGTAGATAGGATATTTTTAAACAAATTTAACCACAATTGATAGTTCTTTCGCTGTTCCAGAACGCTCCAACTTCAATAGCCATTTCTTAATTATAGTTTTAAAACTGTCATTATTATATAATATTATAATATGTTCTTCTGGATGATTGTACATTCGGGGTGCAATGTACCAAGCATACCTTTGGGAGAATATCGTTCTTACCCAAGGTATCTCTAAATGTATACCTTCTATAGCCCTTCTAGTTTTCATTTGATGGCTGGTCGGTTCTATATTTATGAAAAAAAGAGCAGCGGTTTAACGAATATTAGCCTCATATTGATTATACAGTACCTATATAATCTATGATTATACCAAGAACATGCAATTTATTGTTGTTGATCAGTATGGCTACAGAATATCAAATGATCATTATGATCTGAAATGATCATTACATGACATTATGAATTATGACATGTTATGACAACAATGACATTATGAATTGAAATGATCATTATGGCTACAGAATATTGTTCGTGCACAACTAGAGTTGTCAACTACAACGGGCGAACCCGTCACCTCAGGAAGTTTTAACGATTAATCGTTCTCTCTCCCGTGAAGTGAACGCAGAAGACTTGGACAAAACAGTCCACCGTCAAGCTCCGCCACATGCCCGTAAGAGGCCAACGCATTAACGCGAGATAACTAGGTGTGTTACCCAGCGGGTTTACACTTATGCCCTTACTTCCAATTGCGACCAGATTACTCCGGTCTCTCGTTTGGTTACGAGTTCGAGGTCGCTTGCGTGGTCCTCTCCCTTACGAAGCGGTGAAACGGTATATACCGAATCTATCGCGGACCACGGCATCCTTTACCCAGGATCGGGTAGCCGATGGTCGTTTCAAGAGCAGTCGCCGTAAGGTCCGCAACCACCCCCGCTCTATAAAAAACAGTACCGCTTCCAGACTCCCCCGACTGTTAGTCAGAGTGCACAGTAGATTGGCTTACGCCGCACGGTGCGCAGACCGTCCAGGAGCGCCAGAAGGTTGATTCCTAGGGGAAACTAGCCCTAAGGCCAGAGTCCTGCCCGGGCTCGCACTTCATGCGTGGAGGCCGCCGGATGGGTGTTGACCCGTGAGTGTGACCAACCCTGAACAGAATGGGTCTTCGTGGCCAACTCAGCAAGGGCCCATTAGCTCCCATTGTTGTTGCACATGATATTACCTTGATAATTATGGCTACAGACATTGTGCTGGTTATTTGATCAGCATTTTTCATAATTCGATTATTTTCCAAGATTGCCAATGATTTTCAATTCGATTATAAGTTACTAAAAATAATTTATATAGTCACAACTATCACGATTGTTAATATTCCTTAATTACTCACATTACTTAAAATGTAAGACGCAATGACGCATCCAAGTGTAGGAAAGCCTCGCTACTGGAGCAGAACTAAATTGCATTGTATTGGATTGTATTTTTAAACACCTGCTCTAAACTACACATACATCAGGGTGGTTATTTGTTAATGACACTCAACAAAAGTTTCTGAGCCTTAAAAAGGGTATTAAGAGCCGACTTAATACAAGCACCCCAACCAATTAACCCGTGAACCCATAAACCCTAGCATAACGCCATGTAATACATTCTCAAGGTTGCCTTTAATAGCACATTTCGCAGCTCGCGGAAGATATATGAGTATACTAACTTTCTAGTCCTCTTCGTGAGGGATTCTAGTTGTAGCTCCGAGCTGAGATATGATTAAATATTTGACAGAATCAACCATTTGGATGGTTCGACATTTGCATTTAGAATATGTTTTGCATATATGTGTGCATTTTTTGGGTTTGATCATTGAGAAAGTTAGGAGAACGAATTCCGAAGGCTATGTATGCATTTTGTTTTTGCCGCCTACCAACCCATACGTGATACGGCCGCTATATCATCGCCCGAACGCAACAAGCCGTATCCCGTACATTTAAGTACAAAAAAAACACAAAGCGTGCGTGATACGTCAAATTACTCCTACGATCCTAAATACAAAAAAGGATCAAAAAAGGGTCTATTGTTTGTATTTTTTCTGATATATTGTAAACAAGTATTATTATTACGAAAACTAATGAAAAAATACCAAGGATTTTTGCCTACTTTTTGAATAATAACCTAAAGGTAGGATAGTTAATGTCAGAATGCGGTGATCAGCCATTTTTGGTAATATTCAAGCTATTTAGAGCTGTCATACAGCCTCAGCAAGTATGACAGTATCGTCGGCAAAAGAAAATTATTACGCCCGCTATTATCCAGGGTTAATTTACACTGATAAAAGAAATTAGAGTCATGTAAACAGTTCATTCATTAAGTTCATACATTCACTCTGTTTCATTGTACATGTTACAGTTACATGTTACATGAAAATCACAAGAGTAAACACCTAACATAAATATAATTCTTCATACAATACATGCCGTTATTTCGATAAAAATATAAAATAAAGTGTATTTGTGTATATAAATATAAAGTAAGGAGATTTGAAATAACGTCTCGGTCGAATTTAGTCTCTAAGCAGTATAAATTCCATTAGTCCCGGATGAACAGCCCTCCGTCTAGATAACTCTTTACTCTCTATCTCAGAAAGTGGCCCTTATCGTAGAATTAACGGTTCCACAGGAATCAAATATCCCAAAAGACCGCGAGTACAAATTAAATAAACACCGCGATCTCGCAAATGCCGTCACCCGGAACGGCTTTACTGTTCACCTTCACGCGATGGAAGTTGGCACTCGTGGCCTGACAGCCAAATCTCTGTTTCACCTTTTTAAAGATCTTGATCTCTACAGGAAAATAATCAACTACTTCCTAGAAAAAATCTAAAACCGCTTTCAGCATCTCAAATTCTATGGTTTCGAAGTGGGAATGAGTAAAAGAGTAAGGCGAACGCTCACATGTGGCAAGACATGTGAGCGTTCGCATAAAAAAAACAAAAGAACGACGTCGTAAGATATACCCTGTTCGCAGTTTACAGTTTTCTGCCACAGTTTTAGACGCTGCTAAAAAGCGGAATGGTGAGTGGGGCAATAATGTTTTTCGGAGAGTAACAAATGCCGGTGATCTTGTTGCTGCTGAAGGTATATACGACTGTTATATATATAAATATTGACTGTTTTATATAAGCGTTTTATATAAGTCTTAAACCTACCATAGCCGGTCGTTAGTCTGGAATTCACAAGAAGTTTAATATAGTATTATGATGGGTCCGACTTCAATCGGTGAATTCCATAGCAGCTCCGTTTGTATTTTATTTATTTTATTGTATTTTTGTATTTTATTTATATAGAGTTGTGTAAGGATAAAACTATTTTAATTGCATCGTTACCCAGCTGCACTATCGTTTGTAAACCGCTCCCCATTTAGACCGCAACTGAGCATCGCAATCCGGCCCCACGTCAAATGCATGCCTTATTCCGAGTGTGCATATCCGATTGCTAACCACTTCAATTCTCGCTTGGGTATAAATGTATACTGTGTATTTGCAGTTTCCATTTGATGTACGGTCCTTTGTATGTACCCATATTGATTAATGTGAATAGCTTCATCTGGAATAACGGACTGCCAAAATAGTTTGCGTTTTCCTGGATCCCTCCAAACTAATATTTTACTTTTAGCCTGAGCAAATTAATTAAATCAGACCAAAAAATTCGTGTAGTTTTGAAAATTGGTTCCTTTTTTTCCTTGAGATATCCTGATAAACATACTAAAAGTCCCCGATGGTGGGGAGTGAGCTCGCGGGGGGGAGGAGGGGAAAGGTCCCTTTTTTTAGTTTTTTGCTCGTACCTCAAAAACCATTAATAATATCTTAAGAATTAATTCTACAATAATTAACTACATTAAATTTTCTACAAATTATATGTCACGCATTTTACTGTGGGATGAATACTTTAGGAGCTACAATGGGTCAAACGCAAGAGAAATCCGCCTATCGGCGCCCGCGTCGCGTCGTCCGGTGTCGTCTCGCCCGTCAGTAGGTATGATCAGTGCCAGTACGCTCACAACGCTTATACGGTGTGGTGTGGTCACGCTGCTTCTGTTCGTGCTGTTTAGTTTGTGTTTCGCTGATTTCCATCATGACTGATAATTGTACAATTTGTGATAACGACGTGACTAGTGACCGCTGTGAAGTATTACAAAAAGGAATTCAAGGCTTGTTAAGAGCTAGTAAAATTAGAAAAGACGGGACTGCTGGCTGATGTTGAAAGTTTTATTGTTCATGGCGCTTGTAGAAAACGATATACACGAAGCAGTTGAATCATCGCCGATCTCAGGGAAGCAGAGCCATCTACGTCTTCTGCTTCAAGATCTAGCTTGCGCTCATCACAGCAGTTATTCGAATTTCATTTACAATGCCTCTTCTGCACTGAAGCAATAGATGACGAATACTATGCCAAAGAAAAAAAAACAAAAGAACGACGTCGTAAGATATACCCTGTTCGCAGTTTACAGTTTTCTGCCACAGTTTTAGACGCTGCTAAAAAGCGGAATGGTGAGTGGGGCAATAATGTTTTTCGGAGAGTAACAAATGCCGGTGATCTTGTTGCTGCTGAAGGTATATACCACGTTGACTGTTTTATATAAGCGTTTTTTATTGGCACATGAATTTATTACAGCGAAAAGTAGCGGTCGTCGGAAAGAAGAATATGTATTTAACGCCATGGAACAAATACAGTAATACATGGAACAGAATAAGGATTCTCAGATGCCTATAGACGAGTTGATGGAGCAAATTGCGGGGGAAAAGCCAACTGTGGACACGGTTAAATCTCTCGTCTTATACAAAACCGACACTAATGTAAATTTAAAAACTAGTGTCACGGTTATAGTGGACGGGTCTCTTCTGCACCGTACCAAGTGGCAACTGGGCTCCACTTATTCAGAGATATGTGATCAGTATATTAACTATGTAAAATGTCATTACGGACCACATTCTACCGTCGTGTTTGATGGATACGATGATGTAAGTAACAGTACGAAAACATCGGAACAAAGAAGAAGAAGAATGGCGAAATCGTTTGTTGATATAAATTTTAATTTGACTATGAAGGTTACTGTTCAACAAGACATTTTCTGTCAAATGAAAAAACAAGTGCCAACTTATTCAACGTCTCTCAGAAAAAATGCAGGCTGAGAAAATTGAGACACCAATAGCTGCAAGTGATGCTGACTACAATTATACGCACTGCAATTGATAAAGCTGCAGACAATGTTGTAGTTGCTGTTGTTGTAGAAGATGTGGATCTTGTAATCCTTCTAATGGTTTTGACTCTTCCAGCAAAGGAAATATTTTTTATCAAGTCGGGAAGGGGAAAATGGAAACCAGTATATATTGTTCCCAAGAACTTAAAAAACATTCATTTTGCTGTTCCATTCTTTTTCTCCTTAGTTTCAGTGGTTGTGATACAACCCCAGCCATTTTCAGGAAGGGCAAAGCATCACTTATCAAGCTTTTTGAACAAAATACATTAATAAAGGATATCGCAACTGTTTTTTTATGACCCAACTCAGGACGCCATCGTAGAATCGGGAGAAAAAATGTTTCTTGCAGTATACCCTGTGCTCTCTACCCAGACTGATCTGAACAGCCACCGATACAAAGTTTTTTTGACATCTTGTAGCAAGCCCAAACCTGCTCTTTCTTACCTCCCTCCTACAAAAGGGTCAGCGAAATATCACTCGTTTAGAGTATACCATCAAGTACAGGAGTGGCTTGGGAACCAACTGCCACCTGAAATATGGAGTTGGAAGCCTAGAGCCAATCACGACCTTGGACCCTCCTGCTCCTGATACCTTGTTGAGTTCTATTTTCTGCCGATGCAAGAGTGGTTGTTCTGGAGAATGCAGTTGCCGAAAAGTGGGCCTTAACTGCAGTCTTCTCTGTAACGGCTGCTTAGGAGCATGTAGCAATGGAACCCCCGTCGATGTTGGTGGTGGAAGACAATTTGATTGATAACTTTGTTCAAGTCGGCATACCTATGTAACGTTTTATTTTGTTCTTTTTTTTAAAATAAAAGGCGTAAATATTTTTTTTATCAATTTTAATACCTTGTAGCTCCTAAATTAGTAATCCTACAGTAAAAATGCATATTACATCATTTGTAGGAAATTTAATGTAGTTAATTAATGTAGAAGTAATTGTAAAGATATTGCTAATAGTTTTCGAGATACAAGCAAAAAACTGAAAAAAAGGGACCTTCCCCCACCCCCTCTCCCGCGAGCTCACCCCCCACCCTCGGGGACTTTTAGTATGTTTATCAGGACATCTCTAACTGTACCAACTTTCAAAACTACACGAATTATTTGGTCTGATCGGCGATTTTTAGGCTAATTTTAAATGGGTTCACGTTTCCGTGCTATATAAAAGAAACGGAGACGTATACATATTGTCAATAATGCCCGACTAGTACATAGATTCCGAAAATGTGTAGATATTTATATGGATAATTACATATACTACAATTTATTGAATGAAAAAAACGTTTTATTGCTTGAGTGAGCACCGAGGGCAGCCGACTGCGTGCGGCGGCGGCGCGAGGCGCGAGGCTATATAACGTCACAAATGGCGCGCGAACGTCACTATAGTAGGGCCAAAATCAACGTGCACCTGGAGTCATAAATCATTAGGCCGGACCTCTCGTTCACACTCGCTGTCTTTCGCTCGCACTATGGGGATGCGTGTTTTAAAAATACTAATAGCAGTATCGATGGATTATCGACGTATCGATGGAATATCGATAAATTATGATGGATCGATGGTTGGATCGATATAGATACCAAGAGATATCGATGGATATTATAGATTATGATGCAAATTTTCGATGAATGTATTTGTAATAATTGGTTTAGTAAGTTTTAAACTCATTTATTAAGAAAAATTTTCGTAAATACAAACTAACGTATACATGCAACAATAAAGTGAAATAAAAGTTTAAAGAATATTTAAAAAATATTTACATTAACCTAAATCTTATCTTAAAATGTAACATGAAACTAAGTACTAAATATTACAAATTACATTTTAACAAAAAATATAATTATAGGTTGGTCAGGCTAAACAAATATATATTTAAAAAGCTATATTCTACTCGTCATCTGAACTGCTGTCGCTGCTATCTTGTAGAAAAAAAATCCCGATGTATATTTGTACGACATTCCAAATAATAAATATTTTTCATTTTGTTCGGCAACATTATAGGGAATTCAATAATGTAAGAAGTATAAATGTAAGCAATGATACAATGTCTACGCAACTACATATAAGTTTTTAAGAGAATAAATTATTTGATTTGATTTGAGTAAATTATCGATAAGCAACGTCGACTTGTTGGACATCCTTAAGCGCGTCGTCCGGCCTAATGATTTATGACTCCAGGTGCACGTTGATTTTGGCCCTACAATAAATACCTGCTGCAGGACGCACAGTCCGGCGAAGCCACACTCAGAAAGCCGTGTCACGGGCCAGTAGACGTCCCGGGCATGAGAAAAGGCCCGTCGACTGACTCACAGAATGCACAATCGTCTTTAAGCACTGGATGTTTATAGAGATAGCACGCGTCAACGGGGCCATAACGAAGCTTCCGTAAATTGAATTTTGTTTCAACGAAGAACTTTATTTCCAAAAAAAAGAGTGGTTTTCGACGTGATTTTTTAAAATATAATTACAAATACAAAAGTATTTTTTTTTGTAACAGCAGTCGTGTTTTTTTTTTTACTTATTCTTCTTATTGTCCCTACTAACAGAGCTGTACGTTACCATGGGTCGCGAATAGAGAGATGCGAAAGTTGGATGTCTCTGAGATTGAATTATGACATGACTGCCCAAAAAAAAGGAATGTAATGTGTTCAGGGTTCATGTTGGTATGTTTTCCGTTTCTTTATTCCACCGTAACTTCTAAACGCTTGAACCGATTAAGATGTGTCTGGTATTGTTAGAATCATTAGGTCATCATGTGTGTCGTATGGTACCTAAACTGTCCAAATCTATATATATATATAAAACAGAGTCGGGTTTGTTCGAACACTTATAACTCGAGAACGGCTAGACCGATTTTCATGGTTTTTGGTTTGTTATATTTGTCTCCGTCCCGAATAGCAGAATAACTATTAAAAACAAAAATTGGAAAATTGACGAAAAATTAAAATAAAAGAAAAACATTTTCCCATACAAAATGTAAATCCGTGTTTTTCTCATGGTCAGTTGTACGTGAAATGTTCACGAGTCAGCAAATCATCCGCTTTATTTGTTCTTGCGCCTGATAAAAAAAAACATAAAATGGCGTATATCACAAGGTGCTTCAATGAAGAGAATTAAACCGAGTGCATCCCATGCTGCACAATATGTAAACAGTTTAATTCATCATGTCTTGCTGACACGCGATTGATATACATACTTAATTTTTGTACTTTTATATTTCTTTTTGTGTTATTATCGTAATAAAGTAGTGAACTTAATATTTATTTTGTATTCATTGTATTACTTTCATAAAATCATAAATTAAATTCAGCTAATCTGTAACACGACATTCATTGACTGTTAGGCGGTACGAAGTTCGCCGGGTCAGCTATTTATCAAATAAATAATTGTGTAAATGTCCAAATGTCAATAAATAAAAATAATTTAACCTTTTTAGTATTAAATGAAAGGTCTGATTCAGTACATTCTCAAAAAAAATATATGTATATATATGGATAAATACATAAACCACAAATTTTGAATAAAAAATCGATTTCCGTTTTTTATTCCACTACAACTTTTATACGATTTTAGAGCATATGGTTAGAATCTTTACGTCATTCTGGGTGTCGTAGGATACCTACACTGTACAAACGTCAAAATATATTTATAATTGTCCAAATGTTCAAATGCCAATAAATTAAGATATATTGAATCGTATTTATTATCAAATAAAAGCTTTATATAGCCTCAAGCCTGTCGGCGTGAGGTTATATAAAGCGTCACGAGTTGCACGCGATCGTCATGAGATACCTGCCGCAGGACGCCCAGCCCTGCGACGCTACACTCAGATAGGCCCGCTCACCTGGCACGCCCTCGCTAAAAGGCAACCGCACAGCGGAAGACGTCACGGTCCTTGTACAAGCCCCGTCGACAGACTCACATAATGCGCAATCGCACAGGATGTGTATAGATATAATACGCGTTAACGGGGCCGTAACGGAGCATCCGTAAATTGCATTTTCTTTGAATGAATATCGATTTAACGAAGAACTTTATTATCTTAAAAACATTGCGCTGCGCAAGCAAATTGTTTCAAATAATTGCAAATGCAATAGTTGACTTTTTGTACCGGCAGTAGTGTTTTATATATTTTTTTTTAATTGTTTTTGTTTAACATTGCAACCTTGAGTTTAACGCTGTATTTTTCTTACTTACAGAGATAGCATTAGGAATAATGGAAGGTCCATCCAAGCCGAACACAAGCAGCCCATTGGCTAGCACTAGCGGGGCCATGGCGGCACCCGCAACGCTGCCCGTGCCTCCCAAACCTCCGCCTGGCGTCACCGTCTACCAGGTCGATCTCAGCAACTATCGAGACGGCCAGAACCCCGCCCCTACCGCCAGTGGCAGCGCAACAGGTAGGATTTCACGTTTCCAAAGTCACGAAAGAGGACATAGATCTAGGTTTTTCGGATGTAACTTTGGCTTATAATGGTTCTCGTGCAGTTAGGCCTTTAATACCTGTTCGTTGTGTCTGGTCGGCTCAACTCACAGTTCAGCTCCTATCCAGTAGCCTCCCCGAAGATGTTCTACCCCTGTAAAGACCATGTTTCATAGCCATACTAGAATAGACTACGCGACCAGCCTGAGGAATCCATAGAGGAATAGAAGGAGAAAGCTGTTTAATCGCGCAATTTACTAAGTGCAACGCTTGAACGTCATAATATATCTGTTATGTCAGTTTGAACGTTGTTGTATTTTTGTTTTTGCTGTGTTTCATTTTAAAAATGTTAAATAATTCGTAATTGAAGAATTCCGAATTATTATACTCAATTAGAGAATGATAAACGCGCATGCGCGACTAGACAATGATAGCGAGGGCCCATATGCAGTTATCTCTTTCTATTCCGCTATCGCATTAAATTACAGACCACCTTCGTACTCCCGCTATCTATTCTAGTATGGCTGTGCTCTGTTTCCCATGCTAAGGCAGGTGGATCAGTTTCCTCATAGGGATGACCATCGGGTACTACTGGGCGGATTGCACACCGTGCGGCGTCGGCCAATCGACTGTGCACTCCGGCGAATAACTGGAGGAGTCTGGGAACGATGTACTGTTTCTTAAACAGCGGGGATTGGGTGTTGACTGATATCGACCGCTCTTAAAACGACTTATTGGGCACTCGGTCTTGAGCGAAGAAGCAGACAAACGACGCCATAATCCGCGAAAAATTTTATTTATTTATTGTAATAAGTAATGTAAGCGTATATAGAAAAGACCTTGACATGCAGATTGTTGTACCTATTTACATAACCGTTACAAGCGAACTTTAATGGTAGGTTCGCGAAGAATATAGCTGTTTCCTTATAATTATGCTAGTATACCCAATATGAGGCGAAATAGAACAACCCACTAGACCTAGAAGGTTTGTATTTCCATTTGATTTAATTTTTTAAACGATTTTTTAAATCTAGTGAAAGGGTTATTGATTGCCAAGTCTGTTTTTTTTACAGCGATTAAAACTTGAATTACCGCTGACTTAAGATCAAGTAGAGGCCGCGCGAGCGACTCCGGACCTGTAACCAGTCGGGAGTACGGATAAATCCGGTCATAGCTGGTAGTCAGGGCCGCTGGGTCAACTACCCAGTGCCACGGGATAAGGCGTTGGTCTTTGACGGGCTAGTTGGTGGACTATCATCGTCCCCAAGTCTCTACGTTTATCCCAGGTTGATAGAGATATCTTTATACCTTCCTGAGGTGACGGATTCGCTGTGGTTGACAACACCATTCTTTCTCGGGCGTACATAGGTGAGCCTACCGATACTCATGTAAGCGGATGCTTCTCAAGCTCATGCTCAAGCTAATGTGAGGAGTGTCCGAAGAAACTTCATTATTTCCGAAACTAAGCCCCTGTCACTTCATGCAACCTGTCAGGGGAATTGTGATGAAGGTACGCAAACGAAGTAGTTTATTCTCATCTTCTCTCTTCTCCTAAAAAAAATAGTTGTTTTATCAACTATTCACAAATCTTAGTCAATATTTCAAGCACCTGCCCCCCTCCCCCCCACTCAACCCCGGTTCACATCCCTGTGTTGTAAGTTTGTGCTCGATCTGTGCGCAGATGACCGCGGGCGGAGACGGTTGTTATCACTGGGCGTCGCGCAGCGGCAATTTGCTCACTATGTAGCGACTATAATTTTTGTAATATTTTGTGTTTTTTTTAATACGTCCAAAAATTATTGTTATATGTATGTGGATATGCAGTTATATAAGTGATGTAGATGTTGAAAACATATAATTTTGTTCTATTTTTCCTTTTTTGTTGATTTTTTGTAGGACAAGGTCAAAATTCTTCCAAAGCTGATTCTAAGCCTAACCCATTTAGACCTACCGTATCATATGTGATACAGCAAAAGCAATAAATTATTCTGAAGTACCCGCAACCGTTTTTTGTTTATGTTTATTCTGGGTGTCAAGTGCAAGGTAGGAGTGATCCAAATAAATATCTTTCATTCCTATTTCTATTTTTGTACAGTGCATACGTCCATAGTTTTGTCCATGATTTTATAATCCTTGTTCCAAGATGTCTTCAAACAGGTAAATTTCATAATTATCTATAAAATAACTTAGTGTTGTTCTTTTTATAAGCAGTGTATGTATCATAGAATAAAATATACAGATATTTTTTTGATTATTTTTTATGTTTATGTGTATTTTTTTACTTGAAATCTGATGTATCATATTCGATACAGTAGGCCTATGCACATCTAATTATTCCCTTTTTTTGTATTAGGGCTTTGTCTTTGAATTAAATTGTCATGCTGTTATAGGAGGAAGAAAGGCTATATCACACTGCGAGTGTGATATATTTATTCTTCCACCATCAGATGCTCATGCAGATTTGACTGACGAGGACTCGGGAGATGAGGATAATGTTGAAATCAATAACCTACCTCCAACTTTACTCAGAGCAGATGCAGACCTCCAACAAGCAATTGATGTTAACGAATGTTTCGATGAGGGGGCAGAGACAAGCGAGCCACTTCATAAAATAGTAAAAAAATATAATTGGCAAAAGAAGGACTATATTGAAATAAGTTCCACCTGGAAAACAATGTCCCATATAACTCAAGAAAATCACAGTGTTGATGAGGCGATGGTGCCATATTTTGGACAACACGGTTGTACTAAGTATGAAATCGGAGACTATCGCGGTTATTTGACATTATAAATTCAGCTAAAAACGAATTTACCGCGTGAATTTTGTAGCACCCGACGTTTCGGCGACGTTGCAGCCGCCGTTGTCCCTGGGATAACGGCGGCTCTTATTTATAACGGTTGTAAGCAATTTATACGCGGCAAACCGATAAGATATGGATTCAAGCTTTGGGTGGGTGCAACCTCAAGTGATTAAATCGCAGGGTTCGAACCTTATCAAGGAGCTACTACAATTTTGAACTCAAAGTATTCGGAATTAGGACTCGGCGCCAGCGTCGTTTTGACTTATGCCGATATTCGAACGTCATCTTGGTCAAATTTATCATTTGTTTATAGATAATTTCTTTACTGGGTTGCCTTCAGCTGCTGAGCTAACAAAAAGAAAGTATCGTATGACAGGGACCATTCGATAAAAGAGTTGGTAAGTGGCCATTGCCAGATGCCAAGGAAATAAAAAAGAAAACAGAGGCTGTTATGATTATCGTGTTGTGATGGCATTTGTAAATGGCATGACAATAGCATAGTCTCAGTTTGCTCCAATGCAATCGGTGTAAACCCACGTACTAACCCTGGTCCAAGTCGACCATCTTCTATTACGATGGATTCAAGATTTGATGACAAAGGCCACTTTGTGCCAAGCAGCCAACCGGCAAACGCACTCGATGTGGAGTAGGTATGCCATAAAGTTAACCCTGCGAGGTGCATCAAGTGTAATCGGATTAGATGTGGAATGTTTTGTTGGATATCATACAAAAAAATAGTGTATAAGATTATTAACATTTATTGTACAATTTTCCTTTAGATTTATATACGTATATCCAGTCAAATAATTTTCATAGCAAATAAAATATTTTTCACTTAATGATTCGTTTTTGTTCCCATATAAGCCTACTGTATCACATATGATACGGCTTATTCCTGCCCCCCCAATATACGAATATTTAAAAATATATTTTTTCCATACTTGGAGATGTTCTTTTTATCTAATTAAATTATTATTTTTATTATTTTTAGAAAAAAATAGTTTCAGGTCTAAATGGGTTAAGCGACTTAAAATTAAAAATATTATTTGAGGGATTAATTTAACGCTTTGCTTTATTTGAACTTTTATTTCCCTACTTTATATCGCAAAAAACATCCGCCACACAGGCCCGCGGCACAAACCCCACCATGTCCTAGTTACACTTCCGGCCAAATCAGACGCCACCACTCCGGCCAATCAGGAGCTGCAACATCTCGTTCGCCTACCGCTAAAGCTTCGGTCACACGAAGCGAATACTCGCTGCGAATACTCGCTGCGAATGCAATCGCGGAGAGTATTCGCTGAAAGAAAACCTTCCTGTCTTCCACTAATCGGTGAAAACTAGATACGATTTAGGCAACACTGCTATGGTTTAAATATACATTGGAACCTCCCTTTTAGGGAGCTAATGGGCCCTTGCTGAGTTGGCCACGGAGACCCATTCTGTTCAGGGTTGGTCACACTCACGGGTCAACACCCATCCGGCGGCCTCCACGCATGAAGTGCGAGCCCGGGCAGGACTCTGGTCTTAGGGCTAGTTTCACCTAGGAATCAACCTTCTGGCGCTCCTGGACGGTCTGCGCACCGTGCGGCGTAAGCCAATCGATTGTGCACTCTGTGACTAACAGTCGGGGGAGTCTGGAACCAGTACTGTTACCTATAGAGCGGGGGTGGTTGCGGACTTCTCTGACCATCGGCTACCCGATCCTGGGTGAAAAGCCGGGCAAAGGATGCCGTGGTCCGCGATAGATTTGGTATACACCGTTTCACCGCTTCATAAGGGAGAGGACCGCGCAAGCGACCTCGAACTCGTAACCAATCGAGAGACTGGAGTAATCTGGTCGCAATTGCAAGTAAGGGCGTGAGTGTAAGCCCGCTGGGTAACACACCTGGCTATCTTGCGGTTAAGGCGTTGGCCTCTTACGGTGGACTGTTTTGTCCAAGTCTTCTGCGCTCACTTCAAAGAGATAGAACGACTAATCGTTACAACTTCCTGAGGTGACGGGTTCGCCCTTTGTAGTTGACAACTCTAGTGGAACCTCTCATAACGAGTAATTCGCATAAGGACCAAGTTTTTCAAATAAAAATTGCTCCCTTAGCGAGCGACATTTCCCTTCTTCACGTCACTTACTTGTACGCCGGGACTTCAGCGTGTCAGTTCATCAGTCTGTGTTTAGCACTCGTTCCGCTAGCGCGTTAGTTTCGCATGAGATCACACATTTTTCCAAACTTGTTCTGACATTATTCGTATTTTTTTGTACAAAGATTAATAACCTTGCAAAAATGTCCCCGAAGGAAAAGCCACAAGAAGACAGCCATAACAGAATAAAACTATGTAACCGTTGAAATAAAACGTAAAATCACTGAAAAGCCAGAACCAGGTGTGAGCATGGCTGATTTAGCGCGAACATACAATCAGCCTACTCCAAAGATCTGCAGTATTCTCAAGAACAAGGACAAAATTAAGAAGATACATGCTTCAAAGGGAGTGTCAAGAATATCTAAGAAACGATTACGTATCCTTGATGATGTTGAAAGGTTGCTCTCATATGGATAAATGAAAGCGATTACAAGGAGACACTATTAATGAAAACATGATTTGTGAGACGGCGAAAGTTATTTTTACTGACTTTTAGGAAAAAAGGAGTTTTTTTTTGGCATAGAACGCATTATCGTATTTTACATTAATTTATATGAGAAAATTTGTTTCGCTTAATAAGTGATTGTGGAACGAATTATGCTCTTTATGAGAGATTTCACTGTACGTTGTAAAGCAGTTTTTTTCACTTTGTTGCAAATCAAAGCAAAATAAAAAAACTTTGATAAAACTTAAAAAAAATATTTTGTTTCTTTACCCTTCCAAAAACGTGAATCTATGAAATCCGAGCTTAAAAATAGTATTTTAAAAAATCTCGTTTTGCTGCTGTTACGTCATAATGGCCTCGTATCTAATCACTTGAATTCTGAAGGCGTTTAATGTATTAAGACTATCTATTCCGAAGTCGTTAAATCATTCTCATTCACTTTCCCGCGCTACTAACTCAACTCCCCCCCAGCACCTAAAAAGTCGAGGAAATTCTGTAAATTAGTTAGCGGCGTCTGGGCAAACTCCCACCGCCAGAAAGACTTTGGTTAAAGTAGCTCCAGGATACGTTATAACTCGAACAACAACAAGTCAAACACGCGAGTCTGCAGGGAGGAAAGTTTTGGAAGCAGGTGTTATGCTTCATTTATCGTGCGTCATTAAATTATAATTATCAAGTTCGATTTCAGGAACCCTAATGTGTTTGCGCCAGTTGCTCTGTGTGGTAATTGATTATACGCCTGCATTAGATTTGTGAGAAGGCGCCTTAACCCCTCAGGCCCCGATTGGCCGATATCGGCCACAACACGATTCAGCGTGTCGGCCCCGTTTTAATTAAATTTTAATTTAATTTGTTTTATTTTATTATGTTTTATTATGTTAATATGTTTCATTTTAATTATGGGTACAGTGGTTTAGTAGTAATTAATGTTTTGGTGAGACAGTGTCGTAATTCAATTTTTTTACTATTTTTTTTTGGGACAGCACATTGTCAATCAGTTGAGGGGCCGAGGCCTGAAGGGTTAAGATCATTCCAAATACCGGTTATTTATTTGCTACCCCCATCCTACTGTCAAAAATACGAAAAATTCTGTTCTGCATACTGGCTTCCTGTCAATGTTACATCGCACCGCATTTTATTTAAATTCTAACGCGTTTGAGTGATTAATAATGGATTGCTCATCCTAACACCGCATCTATAAACCCACCAATCTCGTGTGGACATCAAGAAAGTGGCTCCCGTGTCCTGACCATCTTATTTCCGGATTTTAAGGTAAGCCATCTAAGCATATTTGATGTAGGTAGTATATCCGATTGCCACACGAAGATATTGTATGAATATTTGTATTGGTACTTTGCCCAATTACAATATATTTATATAAAGATTGGTGGAACCACCGCTTCGAACCCCAATATGATGTTTGGAATCAGATATTATCCGCTATAATCTGAAACTTTATACACCACTGATGATTAATGGCGTGAATGTATGTGGTTACTATTTATTACATTTAAAACAATCGCCGATGCGAGATTCAGAAACACTAACAGCATAGGTTTCAGAAACATTCGGGAGGTTTTTACACGACTGCCCAACAAAAAAGGAGTGTAATGTGTTCAGGGTTTATCTATGTATATTTTCCGTTTTTTTATTCCACTATAACTTCTAAACGCTCAAACCGATTTAGAATTGTGTGATATTGTTAGAACCGTTATGTCATCCCTATTGTCATATGGTACTTTAACTGTCAAAATATTTAGTAAATAGTTGGTTAAATGTCCAAATGTCAATAAATTTACATAAATATATCGTGTTTAGTGTCAAATGAAAGGTCTGATGGAGTACATTCTGAAAATATATGTGTATCCATATAGATAAATACATAAAACCACAAATATTTCATAAAAACCCGTTAAAAAATATTTATATATACAGTAGTTCACTTTTTGTAACGGCAGTTGTTTTTTATTTCTTTTAATATATGTACTTGTTGTCGAGGAGGATTTAAGTTGTTTCGTCTATCTATAGAGTTAGATAGTTGAAAGAAGTATATAATAACGTTAGCAATTAATAATATATGGTTTATCCATGCAGACTCTTTTTAACGTATCATGCAGTAAGGGGTTTAATGGTTACGAGGGGAGACTGAGCCACTTTCGCACGAATTTTCATGACTTGTGAATGGTTGGTAATCTTGCGCTTGCCTCGATATACCGTGTTACCTAAACGTTCCCGAGACGCACACGTTTTACCTTGGTCAAAGAAGTGGGCGAGGGTTGGTATCCCTGTGTTTTACTGCCCGAGTCTTTCTGGACCATCAAATATCTGCAACAAATTACACACTTGTAAGCGTTATAACTCCTGATGAGCATCAGTTTGAGTTCTATGGATAATATTATTCTATGGCTAAAGGAGATCTCTCAAACCCCGCATCCCGCATCTCAAACCCCGCATAAGTCATCCCGCATAAGAAATAATTTTTTAGATGCATCTAAGAAATTTAACAAGGCGAAACGATCAAATGATGAAAAAATTAACACCCACGATATTGGTATGTCCGTTAGGAATCCTATTTTCATTCAAGAAGCCCTTACTCCTCTGCGGCGCTATTTACATCTACAGGCGAGGAAGTTAGGCAGAAGCAAAAGTTACAAATATATCTGGCTAAAGAATGGTATCTCCATGGTAAAAAAGGACGAAGATAGCCGTGTACTGACGATTAAATATTTAACTTCTCTTGATAATATTTTGTGAAGGAAGTATGCCCGTACTACAGGTAGTTTTAGTTATTTATTTCTAGCCACTATTGATACACTTATATGTCTATGGTGTTCACTGATTTTATTTTTATTTTTAATTAGTAACTTCCTATACTGCAACCAATTAATTTTAACGATCGACTATTTTACTATCATATTTTTAAATATTTGCTATTACTTCCTCATGAAAACCTACTCCATTTATATCGCTAGCTTATATTACATTTTTAACATATTTATTTTATTTCATTTCTCTGTATTTGCCTCCATTAATCTGGCTACATTATTAGTCTGTTTAACTGGGATAAGTTTAATTATAACTACACACTGCCTTTATTGTTATATTTTTATTATAATATCGGACCTTTTGACATTTTTATTTATATTGGAATATTGTATAATCTTCTTGATATTGGATTATTACAAAACTATTTATTTAGATGCTTTTTGCGATAAATCCTTTATTATTTACATCTGCTTCATTTTTTGTTTACCTTTCTATTACTTATGGTATTACTGTTGCAATCGACTTGATATGGCAGTAAACAAAAATACGATTACTTTTTACAAAGCATCATTTTATTTTTACTCAAATGTGATTGTAAATTATTTATTTACTGTAATTTATTTTTGTTATTGGATTTATTGTTTATTATTTGTTTGCTATATTAAGACTTTACATTATTATTCTATCGACTTTTTAATACCAACTACTTGCGTACTACTTGACAATATAAAATTTTGTGATTTTGTTTATTTTCTCAGCTATTATTTACTATTTTCCTCTTATTTCCGTAATAAATTAATTTATTTATTTATGACATTGTGCATTATGATGCTTTTAAGTCTTTATCTCTACTTCCTCTTAATTACGAGGCTCAAATATATGAATATTACTTACTGTAGAAAGTGGCCCAACATTACATTATCACTACCTTATTTTATGTCAAAAAGTTACGCCTTAGAAACCTATCGAAATACCAATGGGCGCGGCTGATATAGAAGTATTGAATACCGATGACGTCGTCGATACCCAAATATTAACCACAGAAGAATGCAATAAAATACTACAGAATGCTAGCGGGTTGAAAATATTTTCCTGTAATATTAGAAGCATTAATTGTAATTTTGACGAACTTTGTGCTACTTTAAACATCATCAACGGACAGTTTGACATAATAGTACTGAGCGAGTGCTGGTTAAAAAATTACACACCTGTTCAATATTTGGATGATTATGACACATATTATACCACTAAACATGTATATCAGAATGATGGTGTCGTTATACTTACAAAAAAATCACTGCATGTGTCGGTCGAAGAAGTTAGTCTGCAGCATGCAAATTGCATGAAAGTGCTTTTAAACAATGATACGGTAATTTTAGGGATCTACAGGTCGCCTTCCCAAAACAATATCACCCCATTTTTAAACTCACTGTCGCATATATTAGAGACAGAAACTAACAAAAACTGGGTCCTTACTGGGGATCTCAACATTGATATCCTGAAACTCGAGGACAGACAAACTAATGATTATTTGTGTCTTTTGGCAGAGCACGGCATGGTGTCAGTGATAAACAAACCTACGAGGTTCAATGCATGCCTAGACCATATTTTCACCACATTAAAATATAACATTCAAGGGATTATTTGCGACTCAGTTATTACAGATCATTATTCAACAATTTTCACGGCTGATTTGAAAAACACTAATAACAAAAATCCAAGGAAATATATTAAAAAAATTGATTCCGACAAACTGCAAAGAGAAATCGATTTAGTGAATTGGGAAGATCTATACGAACTAACGGACACAAACGAGGCAACTAATTTCTTTATAAATACAATCGAAATGTTAGTTAATACAAATACAAACATAACGATTATCCCTCATAACAAACGTAAATTAAAACCATGGCTAACTGATGGACTATTAAAATCAATTCGTAAAAGAGACCGACTTCATCGGCAATCTAAACTCAACCCGGGCGATAGCATTCTTAAAGACTCTTATATTAGATACAGGAATATTTGTAAAAAAGTCTTAAACATTACTAAAAACAAATATTATAGCCAAAAAATTAAAGATACACAACACGATGCTAAAAAAACATGGAATTTAATAAATGAGATTACTCATAGGAAAAAAGATCACTCTTCAAATATCCAAGAAATTATTATTAATGATGAAGTAGTACCTTGTGACAATAATAATAAAAATAAAATTGCTGATTATTTTAATACTTTTTTCACCGACATTGGTAATAACTTGGCTAATGCAACAATGCGCAAATTAAATAGGTCTGAGGATGAGCTGGCAGATTCGTACAATAAGGCTAATACGCAACCATCTCTTACGTTTTCACCTACAAACCCCACGGAAATTGACAATATTATCAACAATCTGAAACCAAACAATTCTACCGGTACTGATTGCATTACATCCAAAACTCTCAAAAACAGCAAATACAGCTTATCTTCGCCACTTTCCTATATTGTAAACTTAAGCATGTCAACAGGAGTTTTCCCTAACGATCTGAAAATTGCAATTGTCTGCCCTATATTCAAAGGCGGAGCGAAGCACGATGTAAGCTGCTACCGACCGATCAGTCTCTTGAGTACAATATCGAAAATTGTGGAAACGGTAGTAAAGAAACGCATCGTTGCGTTTATCGACGAAAACAATATTTTTTCACCAGCGCAATACGGCTTCAGATCAGGTATGGGTACTCAGGACGCAATTGCATTTCTCACGGAAAAAGTAGTGAAAGCGCTTGACGAGGGAGAAAAATGCTTAGCTGTGTTTCTAGATCTTGCGAAAGCATTTGATACCGTCTCCCATCGTATTTTATTTGCTAAACTCGAAAACGCTGGAATTCGCAATTTGTCCAAAAAATGGTTGATTAGTTACCTTACTGGCAGGACTCAGAAGACTAGACTAGGAGAGACGTTAAGTTCTCAAGCCACAATTAAATTTGGCGTTCCACAAGGAAGCGTACTCGGTCCGTTGCTGTTTCTGCTATATATCAATGACTTACCTAACGTCGACTTAGAAGGGGGCGAAGCTTTGATGTTTGCAGATGATACTGTGATTATCTTTAAAGGCAAATCATGGCAAGAGGCATATATTAAGGCTGAACGCGGTCTTTGCCGAGTAAAGCACTGGCTCGATCACAACCTACTTACTTTGAATATAGCTAAAACAAAACATATGACATTCGCCATCAGTAACATCAATCGCCTCCAAGGTAGTATGCCAAACCTTCACTTACGCGACTGTGTACATGCTGACTACAATTGCCCATATTGTCCATATACGACTATTGAGAAAGTGAGTAAAATAAAGTACCTTGGAGTTATTGTAGATGATAAGCTCAACTGGAAGGACCACATACAGGGTACTGCATCAAAAGTCCGCCAACTTATTCACATATTTAAGGTACTAAGGAGTGTAATCTCAAAACCCTTAATCAAAACCATCTATTACGCTTTAGTCAATAGTATACTATCATATGGGATCCTTGGATGGGGTGGCGCGTCACTTTCAGCTCTAGATCCGTTAATTAAGGCTCAAAAGTCAATAATAAGGGTAATAAGTAAAAAGCCTTTTAGGTTCTCCAGCGACCACTTATTTAAAGAGTTCCAAGTCCTAGACATACGCCAATTATATGTGAAAGTATCGACAATATTTTATTACACCCACACAGAGCGGCATATGATTAAATCTCATACTATCAGAACACGCGCAGTTACAGCCATGCAACATGATGTTCCCCTGATGAAAACTAAATTCGCCCAACGACATTTTTCTTTTCTAGCTGTCCGACTACACAATAGAATACATTCGGAATTAAAAGTGAAGTTAGATACCATAGGAGGAAGAAAAATTATGACGGAATGGTTGATTGAGCTAGGAAGAAACGAAACGGAGAAATTAGTTAATTATAGTGCTGTATAAGAATACCAAACTACATAAAATTACTGCTTTATGTATATGTATAGATTATATGTATAAATGTATATATGTATATATGTGTATGTATATGTGTAGATGTATATGTTTATATGTGTATGTGTATATATGATTATTTAATATTATTATGTATATTATGTTACTAAATTATAAGTAGGTATATGTAAAATTTGTGTAAATATAGAGCTACCACGTAAAACAATGCTACATTATGTCACACTTACCAACTAAAAAAAAAAAGGAAAAAAAGAATACATAAAAGTCTACCTTAGTACGGGCATTACTCCAGCAAGGTAGATTTTAATCTTATTAATCTAGTATTATAAATGTGTGTGAAATATTAATAAATAATAAATAAATAATAATAAACCGCGACCACTTCCGCTCGTATCGATAAGCGCACTTTCGAGCTACGCCTTTGTGAACGCCGCGCGCAAGGCTAAATTTAACCTGCTTCATGCGTGGCGCGACAACGGCGCCATCTACGCAAGCGACTACGTCATCGAGTAATGGCTTCTTTTTTCTATACAACAATACTAAAGTACAGAAGGCAGGTAGTACGGTTGCAGAGCTATAAGCGATATTGATGTTACATTTTATCGTTAGCAAACGACCTCATACTGAGTGAAATAAAAGACGTTTCAAGCAAGTCAAGACATGTGAAGCCTTTGTGAATGCCGCGCGCGAGGCTAAATTTATCTCCGAATGCGTGGCGCGATAACGGCACTGTCTACGCACGCGACATGTATACCATCGATCAATAGCTTCTTTATATAGCGTTACTAATGTACGAACGCGGAGAGACGTGTCCTAACCCGAACAAAAGTAAAGCAGGCGGGTAGTACGGCTGCAAAGCTATAAGCGATATTATTGTTACATGTTCTCGTTAGCAAGCCACTGAGCGAAATAAAAGACGTTTCAAGACAAGCGAAGTTTCATATAAAATAAAATAGCCAGTTAGGAAACTACAGAACTTTTGTCTCCATCGGTATTTTTTCAAGACGCTACTACAATGGCTGAACAAAACACCGTCAAAAATTACGAAAAGTGTCTTAATTTATGTTTTAATAGGTTTTCTAAATAGAAAATATTAATGTAATTGTGCGAAGTGTAATTTGTTTTGTTCCTAGATAACATACCATTCCTAATATTGTAACGATTATTATTATTATTATTTACCTACCATATATTGATTATTGGTATGCTTTTTGATTACCATATTATTATTATTATCACTTATACCCTTTAGGATAATTTGAAATTTTATTTATTACTGAATTTTTATTTTTTACTAAAGTTTTATTTTGTTTGATTTTATTTTATTTCCATAAATCGTAATTAATAGCTTAAAATTCTAGTATTAGTTTACCTAGTGTGATTCTAGGTTTTTTCAAAAATTTTCAATTGATTTTACGGCATTCTTCAATGTGTTATTTAATTATCATTAGTCAGTATCTAGTAATACGTATCTGAGCCTACGTTAGTGCGGACGTCTCGTGCGTTCCAGTTAGGTTAGGTTTATTTAATTTAAATTTATATCAAGAAATATACATGTATCTATACGGGGTGTTATTACTGCACGGGCATTTTTTTTTGGGTGACTCAGTACAACGAAGTAAGCAACTTTTAATAAAAAAAAATAGAAAAAAAATATTTTTACATTTTTTTAAATTTTTGTTTCTTGGAAAATTTGTTTTTTTTAATAGTATGAAAAGCTATGATCACAATACGCTATCTAGCGGTCGGTAAAATATCGCTAATATTGTTTATTTACGACTTATTACCTACCCCTAGATGGCGCAGCGCGCTCAAACGCTTCTCAAACCTTTATTTAACAGTCAACTTCTTCAAATTTTCAAATAAAAAAAAACACCAAAAATATTTTTTTTTTCAAAAAAAAATGGTTTTTTCCAAAAATTTTTATCAAAAGTTGCTTACCACGTTGTACTGATTCACCCACAGAAAAAAACGCCCGTGCAGTAATAACACTCCGTATATATAAATATATAAACCACAAATGTTTCGTAAAAAACCGTAATAAAAATAATTTTCAGTACAATAGTTCATTTTCTGTAACTGTAGTCGTGTGTTTTATTCTCTTCAATACATTTACTTGCTGTTTTATTACAATCATCAGAGATCCATCAAAACCCTCATCTAGCAAGTGTATTCGACTTAATTTGTTCCAGTCTATATAACCGCAAGGTAAAAGATGGCCAGGTACATTTTTTTGCCCGAATGAGCAGTCGTACCCTCATTGAAGTGACGTCACTGGTGAAAGCGTAAGGATAGGTAGGAAAGGCGTGTAAATTGCGAGGTAGGCTGTTTATTTTTACGATCCTAAATGTGGTACCCTTTCACTAGGGTAAAAAGGTGCCCTTATTCAGACGGAAGCTCCGGGACAAATTAAACGGAATATCTGAGGTACTTACCTACCTTCACGTATGTAAACTATGTAAAAAACAAAGGACAAAACTACAACTCTGACA